>JAEQBH010004889.1:0-460162 GCA_016808115.1 Tetrastigma voinierianum | reverse complement strand
AATTAATGGTCTTTCTAGGAGTTTAGGCTCTCAATGATCAAGATTCCTTCCTTAACTCACACTTTGTGTTGTGATTTTGTGATTGAAAACAGTCACTGGAACCAGACCAGATGAAGGGTTAAGTCTGAATCCTCCAATAGAATTTGAGCCATAAAATGATATGGTTGCTATCAGAATCAGACAAAATTCAATGACTTCTTAGACAATAGACAACTTGATAGAAACCGGAAACAGCGAGCAAATTTTCCAGAAGGCAATGCATCAAGAAGGAGATTTATGAGATGGGTATTGAGAAACTTACAATGTGAGTTCAGAGACAGTATTTATAACAAGAAATTAAAAAGGCCATTTTGTACCTGTTGCCCAAGAAGGCATGATAAATGAATCATCTGGTATGTTCCTCCTGTAAACTGAATTTTTCCCTTCTCCAGTTTCGTTTGAAACCTGAAAGTGGTGAGGAAAGGAAAATGGTGGAAAACTGTTTTCCTCCTTTTTGTGCATTGAAAATTGAAAGAAAACAAAATACAAAGGAAAATAAAGTAATATTTTCCTACTATTTTGCCTTCAAAAAACTGACGAAAAATAATGAAGAAAAGCTGAGGAAAATAATGAAGAAAACCCATCATCCCTCCAAATCCATTTTCAAGCACACATTTCTCCAGCAACATTGAACTGCTTTTGAGTAATCCAACAGAAGAATGGTATTGTTGTTTGACAGATCGGATGACAAATTTTGAGATTTCTAACGGATAATTTAGGTTAATTTGGCTTCCTCTCCACAGTGTTAAAACACCTACCATTAGTTTAGAATTTCATCCAGAAACTACCTTATCCATTCATTGATTTTTATTTTTTTATTTTTCATTTTTCCTTATAATTTAAATATATCTAGTTCAAATTTTAAATATAAATAAATTAAAGCAATCTAAATAATCCTACTCTTTTTAATTAAAATTTTATCTCATTTACTACTTTTCGAATAGGCAAATTTTAATCTATATATTGGTTAAAACAGTAATTTCCCTATTTTTTAAATATAGTTTTTGCTTATCATTTTTGAGCCACAAAATTCATGAGGATGCAATTTTTATGTTAATTGATTTCAAAATGTATGTTGGATATTCTTTGCTTAGCAATTTTTCTTCATCCTTATAAAATCATTAATCAATACCTTATATAGTTCATAACATTAAAAATTCTTCTTCTATTTTCCTTCCTATATAGTTAACCAAACAAGTGAAAAAATATTTTTCTTTCCCAATATTTTTTCCTTCCTCGCTCGTTTTTCCCTTGGCATGGATGTTGAGCCCCATCCAAGCCATTTTATTTATTAAATGACCACTTTATAAGATTTCATTTTATTAGAAATGAATTATAGAATCCATCTGTTATTTGAGGTTAAATTTCGTTAAAATAGAAATTTTGGAAAATGAAATTTTGGTTTATAATTTTAGAATAATGGAATTTTGCTTTTAAAAATTTAGAAAAAGGGATTTAAAAAGTGGGAATTTTTGAAAATAGATTCCTTGAATTAGTTGTTACTAAAAGAATTCATAAATTTTGAAATTTAGAAAGATATTGATTTAAGGCAAAATTTGGAAAGTGAAGTTTGAATTGTGAATATTGGAAAATGGATTTTGATTTGTTAAAGGGCATGGGTTCCTCAACTATAGCACATGTCAACTGAGCTGCACCGATTTTTTTTTTGTCATTTATGTCTCAACTATAAGAAGAATTTAGCCCTCCACAATCCCATATCTGATCTTTAGTAATTTTAAAATTAATACATCCTGTCATTTTTTAAAAAGAAAAAACCCAATTGTTTGATTGGTTGGTAAACATCTTTTTATGATTTACTTAACTATTATCAAGATATTAATATTTATTTACTATATTCTGATTTCTAAAAATATTTTAAAAAATTAAGAAAAATTCTATAGTATTTAGTTGAGGCTAAATTTACACCTGCTATAATTGAGTTGAAACAAAATGACAAAGAAAAAAAGTCTAGAGGGTAAATTGACAACTCCGAGCAATAATTGAGGGGCAAAAATGACTTTTAACCTTTGAATTTGGGAATTCGAATTTGAATTTTTAAGATTAGAAATCTAATTTTGAAATTTGAATTGAGGATTTGTATTTTGAAAATTGGGGCTTTAATTTGAAATTAAGTAAAATGGTTAATTTATTAATACACTAAAACCTTAAACCAAACAAGTTTATGTTAAATCGCATATGATGTATCCAAGGTTTAACATCAACACTTGGAGATTTATTAAACTTTATCAAACATTTTGTTATTTTATCTCAAACATTTTTAAATCATGTCTTTATAATATATCCTTTTCAACAAATAAATTAACTAACCTATAAACATAAATTTTCTGGAAAAAAAGACGCCTTACTTGCAGCTGTCGAAAGTCGTAGGTGTAGCCCCTCTAACACTTCAAGCACAACATAATAATATTATTCACATACCCATCTCAACATCCCAGTACTCTTCAACACATACAAATATATATAAGGGAATAAACTTCCTCGCTTCACATATATAATAAATTTCCCTTCTTTCATAGTCATAACCGTTTGAATGGAGCTGTCGCCCGATCAAACTAGTGTGCAATGCGAATGCCATAGTCATTAATTTCAACATCGACTTTAAAAAAAAATTAATGCCACAATGCTATAATTAATGCTATAATTGTGGCTTTATATGACATAATAGTAATCGAGCCGGAATCAGCATGAAGAATGATCTATCCGACTCCAAATTACCTGTCTCTCGCATCGACTATGAGCTCACATGCTGATCGTCGATCCATTTCTCTCAATTCTAAATTCGCTTGCTCACATTCAGCTGTTAGCCTCATCCACAATAATGAATATACGTTTTGTCCCCTTCCCATTTCCAATACTGTTTCTACTAAACTCCTTACAAACGAGAAAGGTTTCGATGATTTATATATATAAAGCACAAAAAAAAAATTTGGACTTTGGTTCAATGAATTTGAAGAAATCAAGTAGTCATCAAATATTAAGCAAAATATCAAGTAACACCTATTATTCTGAAAGCAATCTGAGTCCACCAACCATTTACGCCTGATAGAACCGCTTCTGCCCACTATCAATGTATTGTATACTTTCAAAAGGCACACGATAAATTAAATGGATTTTATATGGTTTGAGATCGAGGGGATGTAAGGGTAGAGGGAGAGTGTTGGAAATAAAATAAAATTATTGATAATTATTTTATTTTAACATGTTTCCTTCATAAAACATACCTTAATTGTTTTATGATAATTTTTACTTATTTTTAAAGTTATGTTAGAAAAATAAAGATATTTCATAAATGATTAAAATAATCATATAACAACCAAAATGGCCTCGCGTATCTACCAATTTAATAGTTTTAAGGCTAATATATATTTTCTTACAGGACTTTATTAAATATGAGGCACATCACAAACCAGAATACATCTCTTTTTTTTATATCATCTGAAGCATTTTGCATTAAAGCTTTAGTACTATAACTGACATCCATTATACTGCCTGCTACTACTTGAGCTAGATTCCTTCAAGGCAATTAAATGCTTTCTTAAATATGGGGCTTTGAGAATACTTGAATATATATATATATAAAAACACACATATATCATATATATATATAGTCATATATATATATATATATATATATATATTAAAAATCCTAATATTTCTTGAAAATAATTTCCATTATATATGTATTTACCTTCAAGTCATCAACCTCCATCCTCATGTCCATGTCAGAAAGCTTGAAGTTAAAACTAGGGTTTGTAGTTATGGTATTAATCTTAAAAAAATTTATCATTCTCTTCATAGAATATATATTGTTTCTGTTTCAAATACTTAACTTTAATTTTAAATGATTATTTTTTTATATTATATTACATGTTAAGAATATAAACAAAGTATATTAAAATTTATAAGGACTATCTTAAAATAATAACATATGAGATTCAATCTTTTAGTATTTTAATTTAACAAGTCTTATCAATTCTTATATACCATGATGCCTTTAGCTTCTAGGTTGGGAAAACAAACACAGAAACATAAGAAACCTCTACTTTCCACTCTCCACTCTCCAGTCGCCTAGCTGCCTCTTTTCTCCATTCACGCCCAACTCCACTGCACCACGGATCGTTCGGCCTGGGGTCCCCAGAGAAAGTCTAAATAGAACTAAGAAACCTCCACTCACCATCGCACTGCCAGGATTACAAACTGGTTCATCTTGGTAAGAATGTGAAAAAAATTTTGATTTTTAGTATTTTTGAAGAGAAATCTCAGATTTCGTACAAAAGTTGATTTTTGTTATTATGTACAGGTAGAAATGGGGAGAAAGAATACACCACAACTGGCTTTTTTTCTTCTTCTATATAATGACTGGAGTTGACTCTGAATCTCAACTGAAACATCGGATCCAGCCGAGTTTTTGAACCCTGCAATCCTGACTCAACCTCATATACTCTTTTCTCCTATCCATTTCTTTGAGCTCCTTCTTTAGTTTCTTCTGTCATCTGCTTTGTTTCCTTCCCTCTGTTTTTGAACAAAAACCAAATTCCAAAACCCCCTAGTTCCTGTCTGGTCACACTGCATCAAATTATAAGCTTTTCCTTCTGTTGTTTCTCATTTCCTGTCTCTCCAACAAACCAACCTAAATGCAGCACAATAAAACCCATATGTCTTCGTTTAATACCGCTACACAGCATCAATTGTTGCTGACTTTTCCTATAGCCTCAATTGTCTCCCAAACTAAGAAACTGGGCAATAGAGATGAAATGACAGATCACTGTGCCTGCTGGGAAAGTTCAGAGCACTTGGTTGCCCCTATTAACAGATTCAGCCCAGCTCATTCTTGTCACCACAGCCAAAAGAAAATTCAGAATCAAGTTCAGACGCTGTGGACGGCGAGGAATGATCAGCGCTCACGCATTGTTGCCTCAATAGTCGATTCGTGATTTTTGGCATGGAGATCCTTCACTTTGAGAGAGCTTATCATTCATTGTCATCGAATTGCCTCATCAGATACTCTCCTGCTGCATTTGGAAACGTGGGTCCACCTTTCGTGCTGATATGACACTTGCTGGCTTTGATGGCCTCTGCATCTGACTGTCAGACCAAACAGTAATGTATCTCTATTCTGTCTTTGATTGTTCTTGTTCATAAGGAGAAGGAAACCCACAAATGTTTCAGGCTGGTGCTCAACCAACTGAAGCAGAATACTTCATGAAGTGATGTCTCAAACTAATATGTACAGGCCAGGAACTGATGTTATACAGGCCGATGAAAGATGTTAAAATGGTTAAGACAACGATGATCACCATGAAGATGTATTGACAGCTGAAGCGATAGGATGCATCTGATTCTGCTCTTCGTATGTGGCAACTCAGATGGTGTCTGGGAAGATGAGGACCACCATGTGTCCATGACTCCCAAGAACATGGTTCAGGTGGTTCTTTGGAAAACTGTGAATCCAATGGCATTGTTATGAGAAGAAAAGTTGGTTTCGATGGAACAAGAAAAGCGATAAATGAATGATGGATCCACAGGATCTGGCAAGATTCAGTTGTTCTCAAAGTTGGCCCCAGAAAGTAGCAGCCAGATAACGGCTGACAGCCAAAAAAACCATTGTTTGAGTTTAGGAGGATATGGGGTGAAGGCTGGGCATGGAAAAGATAAAAAGCATCAGAAGAAGAAGAAGTTATCGGTGATCGGCTGTTCTTAGTATAAGAAGGTCTGCGACCAGGCTGATGCTGGGGATCTTCTTTGAAAACTGAAGAGCCAGTCTGTCTCATTTTCCGACATCCACATCTCAAGTCACATGGGCTGCAGATATTCAGGTCTAACACTAACCACTGATGCCATGGCACATTTCCTGTCATGCATCTATCATCCAGTCCTGAACTTCTTCATTTTGTGAATACTGTTATTCCAATATTTTCTCCTGCAATGGCCCTCATTTTTGTTTCACAATCCTTTGACATCTTTATATCACACTGAAAGGTGATCACCTAACTTAGTTTCTTCTCCACTATAAATTATTTTTATCTTTCAAACCTGAATGCCCACACAAGCTGCTTTTTAGTTTATATCCTCCACATTCATTCACACAACTCATACCCATGTGTCTACTGTCATCTTGTAGTTGTATTTTCTGACACAAAAAACTTTAAACTTTTCTCTTCCCATAGTGGTATTGAGGTCCCCATGAATATCTTAAGGCCATATGGACTTTTGTTGTGCGATTACACTTTTTTTCATTTATATGCATGCTGCAAAAACAGCCAATGAGAGAAATCCAGCATCCCATAGGATCCGTGAAGTAGTTGGCTAGCGATATGTCTCCAATAATGATTATTAGAAAATCAAACACATCATTTAACCTGACCTGTCAGAAGCTATCCCCATCATCAGATTGACAATATGACAGGTTGTGAATGTGTCCATATCACATCCTCCTTGCTAAGTAAACACAGATTTAGGTATGGTCTGGTCAAGAATCTGTTTGAAATGAGTAGAAATGCCATTAAAACCTGATTATAAACAGTTCCTTAAAATTAAGGTCGTCCAACTTTCATGGAAATGGTGATTAAACATGCCTATACATGAATAATGCCTGCTGGAATTCCAAAGAGATCTAAATTCCTTCCAATATGGAGGTTCTAACATGCCCTCACTCTATAGATTTGCATTTAAAACCCGTGCAAGCATGTTAGCTGGGAGGAGCAGTTAATTATGATATTGTTAATTTAACATATTAGAACTTGACATTAAGCATTATACAAGTGTAATCATACTACAATACAACTACAACTATGTAAGTTCATGATTTGATGAAGGTTAGGGCTAGTAATCTGGAGTTGCAATCATTATATTGAATAACCTCATTGTGATTTCCATAGATGCATTTTAATTAAACTCTTGCTTCTTTACCAATGATTTAGCATGAGGCTTTTAACCCAACATAAAACTGATAAGTTGAATATAGATTAGATATACCTTGCATAGTTACTATACAATAACACCTAACGATGTTCTTGCTGTGGTATCCTATTATTGCTAGCTCTAGTGCCTTGTGTATCAGAATTCCATATTCATAGTTTTTGATAATTATTACTTATTGTTGTCGCCACTAGTGCCTATCACTCCAGTCCTACATTATCAACTTACTTTGCTTTGCTACTATCCTTCCCGCATCATCCAGGACATGCAACCAACTATGTTTTCAATATCACATCATACTCACTTTTCAAGTTGGCACTATCACTAATTTTATCAATCATCACAACAATCACAAATTTCTAATTATCTTTTTTACAGAATTAATTGAATCCAAAACCCCAATCTAGGAAAGTACATTTGGTAAATATGCTTGTGCAGATCTTCTGCCTTGATAGCATTACTACCCTCTTGATGCTGAGTGTAATAGTTGGTTGTAATAGGTGACGCCTATTTGGAAGCATGACAACTGTTGACCCAATCTGATAAACAATTATTGTCCAAATGCTGATCATAACAATACCCTTAATGTCAATCAACAACTCAACAAGAGTCATCCAAAAAACCCACCATCAAAGAGTATACAGTCCAACATGGAAGCATATTATAACTGTGGTGATCTTAGAGATATGTCCTATCTTATCTGGTGTAGGGAGAACTCTACAATAGAGCCATCTGTTAGACTGTTAATCCAGCATATTGTCAAATGATGAGTACATCATTTTAGGAAAGTATAAATCAATGAGGTTGCATGTTTCAAGGGTGAGTCTTGTTTTAGTTATATAAGATTGTTATTAAGGTTGTTGTTATATATGTTTTGTTTATATAGTGGGTTAGTGTTGAGAGAAAGGTCCAGGGATGGAAATTTTCTTTAATCCAGTTACATAGACGCACAAGAGCTTAAAATCAAAACAGAGGAAATGAATAATGAAAATAAGGAAACATAAACTAATTGATTCTAATCCTACGTACAGTGGAAGCTTACTCCAAACTCTCTTAAAGAAAACAAATTCAAAGACTAAAACCTTAAGAAAATCAGGTCATTTTCTGCATTTCAATCCAAATCGTCATTTTCTGGGTACAAGATAGACGAGAGAGTGGTGCATATATATGTCAAGTCTAATATACACTGAATAATTATAATGAGAATAGAAATAAGTATACAAAAAGAAAGACAAGACAGAGATCCAATAAAAAAACATTAATATGGATAGAGAAAATCTGTACCTCTGAGCCTGAGTGCTCACATAGGTTATTTAAATGAGATCATCTAAGAAATGACTTCAGGCTTTCAACTCAATCACACATGTTCTGCCACAAACAAAAAAAAGTGAAATTAGAACCCCTAGTAAAAATTGCTTTTGTGCCTTATTGTCATGTCCAATAAATAGAGTGAAGTAAATCAATCATCCTAATCACACTTGGTTCAATAAATGGAAAATGTGTCTCATCATCAGAAATATTAACTGATCGCTTCTTTTTGCATATTTTTCTCTCAAAATGATTCTAGTTATTAACTCTCGGAGGTTGAAAACATGTCCTGAAACAGCATTTAGTCTCTTTTTTCAATACCGTTCCAGCAAAACTGCAAATTTGAATCAGGATCCAGTAGGACAAACTAAAAACCCTATTTTCCTTCCAAATTATGAAAAAAGGACCTTGAGCAAAAGCCCGTTACTAACTAACACCAATGATGCAGAGTAGTTTTATTGCTCACAGTCACAATTTTACTCAAGAAGCTCAAAATTTAAGCCTTGCAGGATGCTAACGAGAATCGAAGTCTGTTACCAAAAGCTGCCCGCTATGAGGGCAAAACTATTCTCATTCACTCCGCACCTATCTGTTGAGAATTGTAACTGAAGTAGATATCCTCATCATATGCTATATACATATCTACAATGTAAAACGAGCTTATGAATATGTTGCATGCTACTCATATTTTATGTTTATTATAAGTTGATCTAGTTTTTACTAATTGCTCTAAAAGTATGGGTACATCATTTACAGAAATCAAGAAGTTGATGGAGAAAGATGTTGATGAAAAGATAGCACGAAATGCTCACAAACTAGAAGGAAGCAATAAATAAAAGTGTATTAACTTTACTCATCCAGCCCTCAATACAATTGTAGCATGTTCTTGTGAGAATATTTAAGCCTGTCATTATGCCTTATTCTGTTGTTCTGATTCCTTCTGAATTTAGACAATCGAAAAAGCCTGGCTGTGAAAAGGAACAGGCGCGGATCGATCATGACTTAACATGACAAAGTATGCAATAAGTGAAAAGCCAATTCGATGCCTAGATTACTTTATCTCCACCCACAAAGTAGAATTTTAGCAATTTGCTGGTCCTAACTAATCTTTCAATCTCGGTCACCATTCTATCGCGCTAGTTCAAAGAGCATCCCACGATCGACTTCTCCTTCAGGTCTGTCTAATCAATCTATGGCTATATCTTTGTTAAACAGTCTTCAATCTTCTCCTTCACGTCTTATATTTCTTCTATGCCCTTAGACAAAAGATCCAAGATGAGTACTCATGAGGTTGTGGAGAGAAGGGTAATGACAGGTTAGCCTTTCAACCTCAAATTAAAAAATAAACCTCAAAATTAATGGTGTCTTTTTTAGAGTTTAGTCTCAATGATCACAGATCTTCCCTTTACTCATACTTTGTGGTTGTGATTTTGTGATTGAACAGTCACTTCAGAATCCAGACTAGATGAAGAGTTGAGTCTGAATCCTCCATTAGAATTTGAGCTTTATACAAATGGATATGGTTGTTATAATTGACAAAATTCAATGACTTCTTAGACAATAGACAACCTGATAGAAACCGGGAAACAACGAGTAAATTTTTCCAGAAGGCATGTGAACAAGAAGGAGATTTATGAGATGTGGGTATTGAGAAAACTTAGCAGGAGTTCAGAGCCAGTATTTATAACAAGCAAATTAAAAGGCTGTTTTGTACCTGTTGCCCAAGAAGGTGCTGATGTTGAATGATGTATATTTTATTAAGGATCCTATAACTCTGGTTGGTGATAAAAATATACATATCATATTCTATTATGTCACCCAAATACAACCTAAATATTTTGCATTAAATATTTGTAAATAAATAATTATTTTATTTTACTCTTTTATTCACATAAAAGATCCAATATTTATTTAGTAATATTTTTTAAAAGTTGCTTCACTAATTGTTACATGAATAAAATTATTTCACAAAAGATTTAAATTCTATTTGTTACTATTTTTAAAATTATCTAAAAGACAACACCATTTTGTTAACATTATCTGAAAACTGTTTTTGTTATCAGTATTTCAGGTTCTTCTGAAAACTGGAAACCTGACCCATTTGTTTTTTCACTTAAATCATATCGAGAAACTTTAAAACAATGTAACATTATTTTCTTGTGACAGCTTGTTATTTGAGCTTGAATGCTTCGCTAAAAACCTCAAAATCTGTCCTATTTTTTCTATTTTCTTTGTTCTCATTGTTTTTCAGAATAAAAAACAATTAAAAAAAAACATAATCAAATAGGTCATAAATGTGTTTTCTTTTGTTTTTTTGTTTTTTTTTTCAAAACAGAAAATAGTTTTTAAAAACTTAACCAAACATGCCCTTAACCTTTATTTATTTTATTTTATTTTTGAGTATGCCATCTGTTCCATCGTTACGAAATTATCGAAAGAAAAATTTCTTATCCACACTAAAAATAAATAAGAAAAAAAAACAAAATAATTTCCCAAAATAATTTCCCAAAAATAATGTTATGCTTAAAACTACTAATACCGCTAAAACCAAATAACCTTGGCTCGGCCTTCTTTAGAACACGTAAAACACCATAAATGTCATTACCCAGATAATGCGAATCAGTCTGTGTTCTTTGTATTTTTAAGAATAATTTTCAAAAATAGTAACCAAATAGGGCTTAAAGCTTTTATAAATAATTTTAATCCTAACAACAATTAGTGAAACAACTTTTAAAAAATATTACTAAATAAATATTGAATCTTTTATGTGAATAAAAATAAAATAAAATAATTATTTATTTACAAATATTTAATGCAAAATATTTAGGTTGTATTTGGGGGACACATAATAGAATAATGATATGTATATTTTTTATTAGCACATCATAACTGCTATAGGATCCGTTTGAAACCCGAGGCGCTAATGTTTTGGGGTCCGTTCGCTCACTTAACGCCGGAATATCTCCAAATCCCCGCTCCAAAACCCAACTTAATACTGCCCAAAATTTCTCGTGATTACGTATCGCTTTGTTCGCCTCTAATGGCCGGAATTGCCGGAATCCTATTTAATGTAGGAATAGATTTTTCTGTCTTAAAATTTATTTGTTTATTTTGTATCTTCCAATGAAGAACTGGTACTTGTTTGTTGATTTATGCAAATAGATTAACATGCTTAAAACATTATAATAATTTTGCGATTTAAAATTAGTTATAGCTAAAATATTTATGTTTATTTGATAATTTAACTTAATTAATGTATTATAAAATATATCCTTACTTGATAAATTATGTTATATAATACTATATTAATATATATATATATATATATATATATATATATATATATATATATTTGTTATCCAAAAATTAAAATGATAATCAAATAATCCAAAATACGAATATTCCTGCTTCGATATCCAATCCGAATGGCTACCGAAACGGAATTTAAACCATTTGAAACTTGAAAGTCAGTGAGAAATGAAAAATGAAGAAAGTACACAAACTGTTTTCTCCGTTTGGGTAGTATTGAAAATCTGAAAATATCGCCCAAATACAAAGGAAACTATTTTTGCTAAAAAACCGACGAAAATAATGAAGAAAAGCTGAGGAAAATAATGAAGAAAACCCTTAATCCCTCCAACTATCTCACCCCACATCTTCCCAGCAACGTTAGCTTACAGAGTGCATCTAACAGAAGAATGGTATTATGTTTGGACAGATAGGATGATAGATTTTGAGATTTCTAAACGAATAATTTAGGTTAATTTGGTTTCTCCACAGTGTTAAACACCACTCATTAGCTAGAATTTCATCCAGAACCACTTATCCATTCATTGATTTCTTTTTAATTCATTTTTCCTTAATTTAAATATATCTAATCAAATTTTAAATATAAATAAATTAAATTAAATAATCCTACTTAATTAAAATTTGATCCAAATTAATTACTTTTCAATACATCTGCAACTTTTTTAACTATAGTCTGGTTAAAACAGTAATTTCCTATTTTTTTAAATATAATTTTTGCTTTATTCATTTTTGTCACAAAATCTGCGAGATAATTTTTTTATGTTCACTGATTTTTTTAAATTGTATGTTGATATTCTTGTTACAATTTTTGTTTCATCCTTGATGGATGAAATACTATTATCCATTATATCTTATTTTATATAATGCACTCTTCCATCCTCAAAATCAATAATCAATAATTTTATATAGTTCATAACATTAATCCAAGAAACATAATTTTGTGCAGACACTGTGAGTTCAGCCCAATCATAATAAAATGAAAAAAAAACCCTAAATCATCCAAATCCAGCTCAAAAATAAATAAACACATCCCACCATGACCAATTGCTACAAGTAGCACTATATGACTTTTCAGAGACGATACAGGATTTTTGATTGAATGTACTGGACAAGTTGGAATAAATTATGGGTTCTGACTGGAGAGCAGATGGAGACTTTCAACAAGTATTGCCAGTATGGTTAGTGGGATGATTTTCTATATCAATAGTTTACCATGTTTAAATTTTGCAGGTTTGCCTTTAGTTTGCTTATAAGTGAATGAAAAGCAACAATAATCATTTCAGAAACCTCAGCAATTAAAGCACTGGAGAAACATGGGATTTTAATTCCATCCACAGAAAATCATAAAAAGGGAGAACAATATCCATGAAGAAACAAACTGTCCAACTCATTCAAAATGGAATATAAATTACTTGGACCTTAAAAATAAAAATAAATAAGGTTTAGATTTTTCTTAAATCCTAGAAATCAACTTGGATTCTTTCTGTCTTATATTGAAAGGGGAAAGTGACCTGTCATCGTAAGCCTCCTTGTGCAGTTCAACTAATTAAAGCATTTACACTTTCAACATTTGCTGGAATCAATGAAACTCAAAACAGAGAAAATTGAACACATCAAACCTATTTCTTACATTCAATTTGTAACTGAAATGGCAATAAGAAATTGGGATCCGTTACAACTAAATCAACTATCCAGAGATGTTGTAATGAAATGGGTATTCTTGTTTTTCATGCTATCCAACTATTACCAGATAATAGTTTGTTTACGCAAGAAAATGCGAAAAGTAAACGTAGTTCATAACTGAGTCAGCCAATTCATCTGGCTGTTCATATAAGAATTGTTTTTGGATTTTCTCCTCAGATATGTTAAAGGTGGCTGTCCCAAATATCCCTGGGCTTAAAATCGATATAAAAATTTCCTCCATTTCCATCAATTTAAAAAACGCTGTGAATATGATATTTTTAATCATTAATTTTATTGACCCTTGCTACAATTATGCTACCATAAGTTCAGTAGTGTCATAATGCTAAGAACTCCAACAACAATTAGGAAATTAAAAAAAATCATGTCTGTAGTTTGAAAATAATCCTAATAATTATGTAGTTTTCTCCACATCATCGTGTATTCAAGCTTGAAAATTGGTTCTTGGGTCTTGAGTTGAGTTCCAAACCACACAAAACCTTACACTGATTTGGTTTCTTCATCAAAAATTTGGTTTCTTCCCCACAGTGCTAAACACACCATGTCCAAGTTTCAACTGAGTGCTTTTTCTTCTATTTTCCTCCAATACAAGCCTGTCAGATTTCTAGCTTGTTTTGCGAAAGCTTTGGCTTACTGAGTCACTGAGTCAACTGAGCATGAATAATATGTCAAAATCTGCATTTCGATTTTTCTAATGCAGAGTAGGGAGAATGTTAACATCTAGGTTTTTGTTGGAGGAGAGAGGAAGGAAAATAGGTGATTTTGTGATGGGGTCCTGTCGGTGGTGGTGGGTTCATATTGTTGGTAAGGAAAGAGGAGAGTTTGGTTGTGGTCCTGTATTTGGGGAAGAAGTGAGGGGGCGGGAGTCCAAGATGGATATCCATAATGATGTGGGAAGATTTATACATATCCAATTATTGAAAATATGGAGATTTAAAAACAAATTCAAGTATTATTTATGATATATAAAATTTTATTCACGACCATAAATTCTTATATGAACTATTATTTATATCTGTTTTATAGCCTTAGTGTTTTTCAAATTAACGATTATTCGAAAGCAAAGCAAGCTTAATCATAATGTGAGATCAGTTCAATATTTTAAAATCCACCGATCATTTACCAAATGGTTTCCTCAAATCTGGCTATCTAGTCTGTCAATCAATAGAAACCCAAAATTCTAATTTTCAAATGCACCAGAACTGTTACACCGTCAGATCAAAATCTAAATTTTTCTAGATCGGATTTCGACGAAACTGACTACATCGCTTGAATCGCTCCTCGCTAAACCAAAGAACTACGCTTCACCACCTGACCCCAAGATATTTAATTTCATCTTTACAGTGAACCACAGAAAAGTAACACTTTACATGGTTCATCCCAAGAGCACCACATGTTCACAAACAATGAACGAGTCAAATACGAAGCTCAAACGGACCCATGAAAGACATGTTAAGATCATGTCACTAGGTGGAAATCCATGCTGGGATGCTGACATGACGAGTTGAATCCAAGTCAACCAACGAGGACATGCCAGATGATGACAAGTCTCGATCTCAACTTGACCCAATCAAGCCGGATGTGAAAGACACTGGGAAATGCTGCAGGAGAAGAGAAATGAGAAAGAGCTTTAAACTAGTTCTTCATCTTAGATCTTTCCATCCATTCACAATCCCACACGAGATCAAAGTTGATCCCTGTATCACAAATGTCTGATTACTTTGGGCTATGGTTCACTAACCCACGATGGGGTTTCTTCCTCCCAACTTGAGTCCTGTCCTCAACAATATTTGGCCTTTAATGGAGTTGCGGATATCTGAGTCTCACGTCAGCAACTAAAGATTCATCTGTAAGTCAGTCCTGTGATTTATTCCATGGTCCCTAATCGACCGGGATTGCTCAGGTGTGGCTTTGTGTGTGGATATGTTATCGCTTGATCGAATAACATGTCGCAAGCATTGTAAGGATGCTGCAAGTAGTCCCAAGACGGACGCATTTGCATATGTCCACTGTGAGCCACCCCATGCTATCACATGCATTTAATGAATAACATGATTGATTTTGTATAAATTCCATAAGATACGACGCTTTTAATATTATATTAACATTGACTTATATGAATTCAAGAGATCATTTCCTCTCATTTCAGACTAAGTAAGATCCGATCAGAGGCCGAGTCACATACGAAATAACCGAAGGGTCAGTTCAAAATAATAATTTTATCTGGTTCGTCCGAAGAATCGCAGGAAATCGGCCCAACACCACGTCGAGAGGCTCATGAATTGCTCTATGAGTTTTTTATCCAACAAATTCACTCCTGAAGATCGGGTCCAACGATTATATCTTGGTTCCCACAAATAAAACAAATATTTTGTTTTAAATCCATTTTTATATTACTAGACAATGTCTTCCACAAGACTTATTATGGACAAGATTTATATCTCCCGAAAGATGTTCATGAATTCACTGAATAAAATACGTTTTACACAGACGAAAGATGTATATCATTAACCCAACGTATGAAAATATCACCACGAAAGACGCTTCAACCCTATCAGGAGTCCCCTTCGTGCACATGTGAGCAGACAAGAAAGACGCGCCCATTACGTCATTTTGGAAAGAAGAAAACCGATATGCGATTTCGATTATATATTTGTAAAGCACAGACACCCCACTCAAGAGTATGTTTCATGTATAAGACGTAGTTCACTCTCAAACTATCAGAATATAGTTGATTATATTTTGATGTGCGACGCCCCAATTTCAGGGGTCTGTTTTAACTAATCATTAACTCAAGATAACCACGTTGCCTCATATCACGAGACCCATACACGAAAGAAATGCAGATCCAAGAGGGTCCATCATACATACTCATCCATACAAGCCATAAAATCCATAGCATTTATAGATTCAAGAGTTATTACATTACTTTAATACAAACATATATTAAAACTAATCAAATTTCTAATATATTCCACAAATAAGAATCATGCCCACAAATCAATTCGCTTTCATAATCCCTACTCTAGAAACGCTGCCTTCACCCGAGTACCTAAAGGGGGATCCCCATCAAGTGAGCAATGTCCAAAGAGTTGAATTTTCCTACGGCGCCACTCCCACCTAAAACGCATTACGCAACAGCACATCACAACATCCACATTCCACACACTTCACAATGCATACATTGAATGATTTATATCATGCATGAAATGTTTCCATGCCCATACCCCGAGTCACTCACCGAGTCACTCACCGACTCCCCTCACATGCTTCATATGCCTGCGGTGCAGATATCCGCCAGTTCAAGAATGCCACCCATTACCTAAATACTCGAGCCCTGCTTCTGGCCAACACCCAATGCAATTTACAATGGTAACCCATTTCGAGTCAATCCCACTTCGCTATTCAATCCCGCCCACATGGATAAATATGACCCCGTGTTTTCTTGCAACGAATCCCTTCTCCAGATAGTGTCCTCCGGGTCTCTCACACTCCATGCAAAACTTTTCGGATAGTACCACGGTCTCTCACACCCATTCTGGTCTTTCAACCTGTCCTGCCTTTTACACCCATTCAAAGTTCCTACACCCAAGTTCCAATGACGCCTAACACACATCGATTATTCTCTTTTAATCATCCAGTGAGTCCTATCGATCGTAATCCCAAAGACAACTCAACCCACATTCACCAAGAGCGGTGAAATTGGGTCTGCACGTGCACCCACACCGATTCGACGCGACGTCACCATGCACATGAATAAATGATGTCAATTCATATCAAATTCCAATTGGCCACACACAATTATATTTTATATAATTTAAATATTCATAAAAAACACATCGGGCCAGTTACTTACTAACATATCATTTCCCATCCACATTCTAAGCCATTCAATTCAATCACAAATACTAAGTAAAACACATGACAAGTCCAGTGTCCAAACATCAACTCCGGACTTTTCTAACAACCCTATTAATAGTATGCATTGGCCCACGACAGCCCCTCATCACATTAGTTCCACTTCTGGGAATCGAAATCCAATACGCCATTTTCTACCACAACACCCAAAACCATTTTCATGGCTTTTTAAATAAAGAATATCCAAGTAGGAGAAAACCCCTACCTCTCGGAGTTGTCGAAACTCCACAAAACTAGTACCCACGCCAAAGTCTTGTAACGAGACTAACTTTGCTCTTGCCTGGCTTGAGTTCACAGACTGATCACGAAAATCACATAGGCGGCAGCCTTCTCACTCTAAAACTCTCTTCCTTTCTCTCTTCCTTTCTTTCTTTCCTTTCTCCCATCCAAATGGTTGGGCTAAGTTGGGGCAGACTTGTCCTCCACGCCACACGCCAACCTCTTCATCTGTCGACTTGGATTTCCCTATCCTCTTATCCATCTACTCATGGATTTTCCTCCAATTAAGATAATGCCACATGTCACCTATGGCCCACACTCGAGCTCATGTTTGACTCCATTCCTCGCACACGACACGCGGGCACCTCTTGAGCTAATTAATGTGTCAAGCGCCCTCATCACCCCGCCGTCCAAAACAACCGAAATTTCAAACGCCTCCTAATTCGACTACACCATACCAGAGCCTGGATTTCCATGGCATCGACCCAACTAAGAAGTCCCCGTTTCACATTTAAGATCCACATAGGCACTTTCTATATTTTGACTGAAATTACTCCTTTTACTCATTTTTTCTTAAAATTAGGATTTTCTCGTGGATTTCATACTTATTTAGCATTTAATGTATGGGCCCGACGTGACCATTTTACTACAACATGTTGTCCATTATATAGACACATGTGTTTCAGACACCACGGTGGTCGGCCGGATTCCCAAGTTTTCGGGGCATCACACCCACAATCGTTTCTTGGCCCAATACATTTTTTATTGTTAGACTTATTGCTTTTGTTTTAATTCTTTTTCCTGTTTTTCTTTTTGTTAAACCAACCCTTATGCCAATGTATGCAGGTTGGGATTAAACTCTCTCAATTTTTTGTGATTGGCATTCTTTTCCTATTTTCTTCTTAGTCTGTTTAAGTTTATTCTGTCTTAAATACTTTATCACATCTCTTCTACTCAATAGCTACCCAAAAATGATAAATAAACAACTTCCTTTGTGCTTGTTTGTTAACAATTTGTGAAATATATATATATAAATTTTTTTTTTTTTGAATGCTCCTAACTTATAACCGTATGTCCAATTTAGTCCATGAGTTTTTTTTTTTTTTTATCTACAAGTATCCTGGACTTTAGTGTCATAAATACATGTGCTCTAGTTTTTTTTTTTTTTATCTACACCCAAATTCCAAGGTGTCCACTCCGAGTGAATAACGACTCTCTTGTTTCATCTAACACATTAATTACTTTTCATTTTATGATTTAAACTATTAGTTCGCCACACTCAACATCCCAAGATCCAACCCACATTCACCAAGAGTGGTGAACAACCATACTGTGTAATTTACACCCGACTTTAATACATGTCAAGATGCACCATGAATGCAATGATGCCAATTCATATATCCACCTCAATGGCTCACAACAATTATATTTCATATAATTCAAACAATCATGTTAAGACATCAATTAGCATGCGCACATATCATTTTCCTTACACACATTTCAAGCCATTCAATCCAAGCATACATGGACATCACAAGTCACTAACACTGCTAATGATACAATACAAATCCTCAGGCTTGTGTGACACAATTTGGGTTCACACCAGTTTCCAACGAGCCATGCAATGGCCTCTTCACTCCATGCACAACCATGTCATTCATTCACAATCACCATTAAATTCATATTTAACTGGCCAAGCAATAATACGTAAACAATTTCATGGACAATCTTGTCCAACTGAAGAATCCCAGACCGCTTTACCGCTCCCAAGCCAGTCCTGCAGGTCGGCCCATGGGCAAATCCTCATCAAGCACGTGGGTTCCACTTTGTGGGACCGAAATCCATGGCCCTTCCCGACTACACCCAAAGCTTTCATTTTCATGGCTTTTTGCACAAAGAATATCCAAGGAGAAGACCCCTACCTCCCTGTCATTTAAACTCACAATCCCGGTACTCCACTGTGAGCCCCACGCGGAGGATCAACTTCATTTCGCTCACTGGATTTTCTGACGAACCGACAAGCCGTAAAATCTAGAGAGAAGTGAGAGAGCCCCAAAACCTCTTCCTCTTCCCCCTCTCCTCTCGCTTGTTTCTCCCACCGGCTGGTCACATGGGTCAAGATGTGACGCCCAAAACCCTGGGGTCCATTGACAACCCACAACTAAATGGAATACTGCAAGTGCTCGTGACCCGACACCTCTCACGTGGGACCCAGTAGTCCTTTGTACGGGGAGCTCTACCCAAATACAAAATCTGTCCCAATAATCAACAATGACCTCACCGGGTCCATATACAACTAAATGAGTGAAAAAGGGCCACTCAGCCCCCGCATCAATACTACAAAATATATCCCAACCAAATATATTGGCTATTGTTCAAGAGTTTTACATTACGATCTAACATATATTAAAATTTTAAAATTTTAATACATGTTATACAAAATAAAATGCCAAAGTCACAAGTCGGTTTTCTTCTAACACACGGCCTAGTGGAGTGCCGCTCTTCCTAATCGGGCCTCAGACGCAAATGGTGGATTCCACAGCGCCAGAAGAAAGCCAAGAGGGAGATAATTTTCTATACTAGTTACTCCCCACCTAAGTCAAGCATACGCCATGGCAAACAATCACATCTGCCACCCATGAACCTACTCGAATGTCTACACTGCCCAAACCCGTCTCGAGTCCCTCGTCGACTCCCCCACACTCTGCCTGCCGCATGAGAAAACACGCTTTCAAAACAAAAGCTTTGTTCTCGAAACTAACTACCGAATTTCTGCAAAAATATCGACTACCCTCCCCGAGGCGAATGTTGAGAACCTTCCAAACAATTCATGACTCTCCGACGTGTAATTGGTTGACCATCTCCCAAACATAATTCTCCGAAAATCATCCATTGAAATTCTTTCACAAACAATTTTCGTTTATTTCATTTCATGTCATGCACTCACACCTAATATTATAGGTCGCCCAGCGCCAGATATGCAACGTATTATGCCAATTCCAACTAATTTATGATAATATATTCACATGCATATATATTAACATAATTAATTCAAACAAATCATGTTATGTAAATTCACATCAATAACACCAAAATTATCTCACATGTGCTAATTAACAAACACGAGCAATTCATTTTGAATCACTCAACCAAACACATTTTCACACCAAAATTTCGTGTCACTATTCACATGAACAAGGAAAAACCCCTGCCAACGTCTCACCGACCCCACAAATAGGAACCCTTCACTCCTGGCTCATGTGACGCCCAAATCCCGTGTGGGTCCGCGACCACCACAACCACACGCGGAACACTCGTGAACGTCTGGGTGACGCGACATTTCACGAAATCGCAAGAGTCTCCTTATACTAGGAGCTCTACCTAAATACAACACCGATATAACTCGGTCCTAATATACACAATGGTGACCGCACAGGTCTCATACAACCATACCCGTGAGTAAATGACCTCTTGGCCCCCGTGATTTTACTCACAACATATATCCAATACAATCCATCGCATGAGTAAACGGCTACTTGGCCCTTGCTAAACAAACACTCATAAAAAAAACATACCAACTATATATCATAGTTACAAGAGCTAATGATCTACTTATACAAATACATATATTAAAATTTAAAATTATAATACATGAACCAATTAAAGCCACATTCCCGCTTGTCTAAAACTCACCCCAGGATCGAGCCGTCTCCCTCGTACGCTCCTTGTACCAGAAAATAGTATCCTCGGACAGTGCTGAAGACGCTTTCGCAGCAGACCACCCTAAGTGGGCTACTCTCCACCTAAGGCCAATGCAATTAAATAAACACACATTCCAAAGAAATGGCCGATTCTACTTGAATGTCTTAATCGATTATCTCTGCACTCGAGTCCTCACTGACTCCTCACACTCCGCCTAAGCCTGTATGAGAATTATTATGTTTATTTGTGGACAACCGATGCATATATATCAATCACTGCCTCCGACGATTGATATTTTATATGGACTACCGACAATTATTATTTTTAGTCAACCTCCAAACCATTCCTCTCAAGAATCACCTCATGCACTCACTCCTATACCCTAGGTGCCTTAAGCATATGAAATACATAATGCCAATTCCATTACAAGTCTGTAACATGCAAAATATATAATCATGCACATATTCACATAATTTAAATCACACAATCACAAGTGGCATGTGAATTCTCGCATTTCATCACATCAAAAATTAAATACACGCTTAATGATCAAACACGAGCAATTCTAATTTGAATTACTCAACCAAACACATTAATTCAAAAATTATTTTCATGAACACATTCACGAATAAAGAAAACCCCCGCCATCGCTCACTCGCCAACTTCAAATCATCATCGCTTAATTTAGTGAACCCGACTTCGCGTCATTTCGTGCCCCATGCACATCAAAGCATGTGGCTAATACATAAATGCATTAAATAACAACCTAATTCAACAGGACAGTCACTTCGGCCGCACCATTTTGGGTTTCCAAAATTATAAACACCGGTCCTAAGATTTGGGATTCCATCAAACCGCCCCTCACTCGCCTCATTCAACTCCGTGTAAAACATTAACAAAGACTTAAATAAAGACAAACCCAAGTAGGAGAAACCCCTACTTCTGAGTTCGACGAAACTCCCTAAAACTGGAGTCCACGCGTAGGCCACTCCATGTAGAACAACTTTCCCTTCGTCTCCGAAGAATGACAATCTGATCGCACAACACCTAGAGAGGGGTTCGGAGATCTCCTCTCTAAAACAAACGAAATGGCCACCGCCTTTCCCGCCTTCATGTTTTCTCTTTTGATATTCAAGACAACCACTATTCCTTTTTTGTCTTTTCTAACTTAAACACCTAAAACTATTACTTCGATGCTATTATTTCTCCCGCCTTGACATTCAAGACTATCTCACGTCCATTTCATACTTTCTCTACTCATGCCACTTACACATGAGTACTTGTTATATGTGACTTTCTGTCGCATCGAAAATCAAGCCATCGCACCCGAACGCAATGCCTCGAAAAACATACACCCGACCGTCTCAGACCGACGAAATTCGACGCATTTGTGATTACGAGACGATCCCAACGGTGAAATCCGTTTCGTCATCCGAGGTCTAGAGAATAAATTCTAGATTTTTGACCAAAATTAATATTTTGCCATTTTTCCAAATTGAATTTCTGCTCCATAAACAAAGCTTTTGAGACTAGTTTACGCTAAAAACAAGCCCTTAACATTCCTAACCATTTATATATTTTAAACAAATATTAACACAAGTAGGAAAAGATCTCTACCTCTCGGAGTTGCCTAACTCCACTAAATCGCGTCCACGCCAGAACTTCGCCACGTAAAACAGCCTTTACTTCGCTCCGTTTAGTAACCAATCTGCTCGATTGTTTCCTAATTCTGTAGAGAATGAGCACTTTCTCTAGAAATCACAAACTTAAAGAACCCACATCTCACCCGTTGTCTTTAATTGAAGAAGATGGGAACATTGTTCATCTTGTCTCATTATATTAAATATTTCCAAAATTCTCTATCATGTCTCTTCTTCTAGATTTTTTACACTCGACACTATCTGCGCCGTCCACTCCATCATCATCTCTATTCTTGTAACATGTGTCACAAGAAAGACATGTAATGCTTAATTTCGTCACATCACATGTCTCAACCCGCTTTACGCCACCACATCCGGTGCCTTGAAAACGTGAAATTCGAACACCGCTCCCAGACCCGACGAAATTCGACGCATACCTAGATTTCATGGCATAATTCCAACTGCAGTCTGCTCACATCCGAGATCTAGAAAAATTATTACCGTTTTGACCTTTTTTCGAAAATCGAATTTTCCTGGCCCATACAAGAGTAATTGTCTCTCGCCCACTTCTCCACTTCCGGGCCGCTTCTTCGACTGATAATCCATCCACTTATCCTACAACCGATTTTTCCACTCCATTAGACGTCACATGTCCTGGGCCCCACTCTCGAGTCCCACGATCCACCCATCCTACACTTCTGACATGTGGCTCAACGAGCCACTCAACACACGGCGCCGTCATCAACACTACTCCTGTTACTCGAAAACTAAATTCCCCATCTCATCTCTAATTCAACGTAGAAATTTTAAATTTCAACAGCGACGATCCAACAGTTGAAGTCCGTCATTATCTCGGGATCTAGAAAAATTCGGATTTTGACTCAAATTTACTGTCATCCCTTCCCCAAAATCAATCTTTCTGGTTTCATCATTACTACCACATATGCCGAATGAACAACTTGATATCTTCCTTTGTCGAGCCAACTTTGCTTGGAAATATTTGAAGGTCTCAAAATAATCATTTCACGACAAGTTCAACAAAACCATAACGAGTAATTATCATCAACATCGTGATGAAGATCACTAATTTTAGCAAGAAGAGGGGTGAATGACCATCCGTCTGAACCCAGAAAACAAATTCGATAGCTTCATTGTCAATTAAAATAGCTTGATACCCATCGCTTAAAATTATTTTGTGGAGATCAAGAGCATTCATCTGTTCAAAACAATCAATATCAACAATCAAAAACCTAATAAATCGTATTACAAAATACAAACTTTATCGAACACAAAGAGTCATTGATATCAATTTATAGCCAGATAAAAAACATATCTAAAATGTGTCCTTAATTATCAACTCATATTTATCTCCAAAGAAATTCACACAAAACGCAAGATCAAAGAGAAATATGGCTAAGATTGAAGATGGATATTTCCTTCTCCCCAAAGAGTGTTCTACGAAACCCTTATTAACTTTTTACGCACTTATAAAGAGTACATGAATAATCGGGATTGATCTAATGCCTTGACCAAAGCAAGAGAGAAGATAGAACTATGGATTTCAAACGCCTAGTTAATATTAAACCATCCTGTGTCTATATCCATAATTAGTTAATCAATTATATAATTGTTCATAATATGATTATTCTTATTCCATAATCAAAGACGATATGGCTGAGAGACTAATCAGTCTAAAGAAATTATAGAATAAATAATTGGTTTCATTCATCTTTACATTCTTTTCCTTGATACATCTTTGACTCTTTGAAGTAAATGAGCTAGCATGAGAGACATGCAATTAGATGATATAATGTAGAATCTATTCTTGAGATTTGATTCTTGGAAAAGCAGCCCTATCTACACTTTTTTTTTTTTTTTTTTTGGAAAGGATCCCCACTCATCTTGTTCATATTATAAGTATTCCACTTGTATGGGATGCTATATTGCTATGCCAAGAACGTTGGTTGCAGTCCTGTGCACTTTGTGCTAAGTAAATCCCACATATATTATCAATCAATCCATATGGACAATTGAATTGGGAAATGGATTCCAAATTTGATCATATATATATGTTACGTTCGCTCGGTCTTAATTTTGATATAGTTACGTTATAACAAGTTTGTTCAAATTTAGATAGAACTAAACTAGTATACATGTCGTCCATTTTACTCGGACTAATATCACGCTATGAACGTCACTCGTTTCGCTTTTTCTTCTCTATTTAATCAGGCGCCTCTTGCTTCAAAATTTTAAAAGATGCTTTTAGTCGTAAATTTTGACTCATCCGTGGGCTTTACCACAACCAAAAATTTTAAACCATGCCACATTCAAACTAAGTCTATATAAAATCGTGACGACTAAACTAATCTTTTATACAAACCTGATTTAATTACAAAACCCAAGAATGCTTCTACCATAATACGTTTACATTATCGCACTCGAACTCGGTATCATTAGCTAAAACTGCAGCCATCTAACTATCTCATCTATATAAAACATATTTTAAATTTTAAAAAGAAATATGATATATATCATACATCCTTTCATAACACTTGTAAGGTGTGTCAATAAAATTTAAATAGGCAAGCCTTACCTTCCATAATCAATATCATGAGAGCAGAACCACAACAAATTACAGAATAAATAATTTCCAGTCTGACTAGATCCTTCCACACTCCTTTTTTTTTTTCTTCTTCACACAGAGGTGACTCTTGAGTGTGGAATGAGCGTATAGCGAGACGTACGCGATTAGATGAGCTGGTAGATAATTGTCCATTATTGAGATTTGATTCTCCAAAGATACTCACATCCTCATTTTTATAAGCTCATAGCCCATGAGAGACTGTTGTCCCTTATATATTTGTTTTATTGTATACTGTTGTTTACTACATGAATAATCTATACTTGAGTTTGGAAGTAAAAATAAATTCATTTAAAAAAAATACATATGTAGGCTTCTTTTCTGTATTCAATAAAAGTAATTATGGACTCGCATTTTTATTACGATGCATTTCTCTTAAATGAGAGACTTGATTTGCCTATTTTTAAAAAGAACCATCTAAAAAAGGTTTAGAGTCACATTTATTTTGTTTTATTTAAAAGGAAATAAAATGTTAAAAACCTTAAATGCTACTCATATCATTAAAACGCGAGCTTGGGGAAACCCAACAGTCCAAACCAGATATCACATGTTGCAATTAATATAACAGAGAGTCTAACACCCTTTACCCCAAAGCTGGGCTCTACTAATCGATTACGAAACCGTGCGAATCAATAAATTAATTATTCAATAAATCAAGCTTGTGCTTAGTAACAAAGAACAAAACATGTCAAGAAACGTACAGACTCCTCGACAAATAACTGAGAGCGCCATTAACAAAGACTCATGTTAGTTCACAATACTCATCAATATATATTAACTTTCAATTAAAACCGCTATAAATCAACAACCATTCACGTAACACATGAGATGCTCCGCCACACTCGTGCTCTCATTTATATGTTACACAAATTAACCTACAAGATCTCCATTTTATAGGAAACGATAGAAATAATTATGTATTTGAATAAAACCTGATTCACCAAACATGCAACTATCAGAACTAGAATTGGAGAATTTTGGAAATGAATTTGAAATTTTAATCTAACTAGAGATGTCAGAACTGATCTTGAAATAAGAACTATGTTTCCTATAATCAGATAAGTTGTCTGAATTTTTAAATTAACTAGAATGTCAAACTGGTAATTAACATCCACATCAATTTAAAATTGAGAAATAAAAAATTTAGAATCGAATTTTTAAATTTAATATCTGATGATTTATCCTATATCTAAAAATTTGAATTTTAGAAAATAATAAATTGGAAAAAATTGAGAAGTTGAGAATTTGGAATTTTTAATAGTTCTGACATTTTGAATTTTAAAATCATTAAGGTCTTAAGATCTGAAATTGAAGGTTCAAATTAAGATATCTCCATCCTTTAATGATAATTTTAATATGTCAGCTATGGGCCAATAAATGTCCATCAAATGTAAGAGAGGAACACTCATAAATGATCCACATGCTCACAGCATGTCCATTTATATGTCCATATTAGCTATACAAAATGTTCAAAAACTAATAAAGTCTCAATTATTTCAAATTTAAAAAAATACTTCACAAAGGTTCAAAATAAGGATAGAATAGGAATCCCCAAAAAATCCGTAAACCCATGATCTAACTCATTACAAGAACTTAAACCATCCAGGTACTGCTCATACTGTCTGTCTAGTCTCATGTGCACACTGCCACATGTTCATTAAATACAATTTGCAAATAATATTCACATAGGTTCACTATAATATCACATTGGCTCAACAAAATAAATCGTGAAAAATAATATCTATAGGTTGAATTTGTCCATACAACTAGAACTGTCTAATTATGTGTTTATATTGTTATTATTTGCCAAAACAGAGAACCAAAATGAAACACACTCATGTCATGATTTATGGATAAGTTCTGTGAGTAAGGATAAGGGTAGTTTCATCAAATTAAATCTTAAAAAAATATTCATAAGTTGAATTTAATCATGAAATATTCGAGTTAAAGAATCAGACCAATTATGTTTCTACATTATGATGTGCTAAGTACCTCAAAAGCAATTAATGACATCTCAATAGAACCCCTACATCCATAAATGTCTATAAAGGCCTGTATGAAACAGCTCATCTCCATCTATCATAACCTGAACTACAGAAACTGACAACCATAATGCAAAAACCATATACAAGTCTCTTACAAGATATTCCAAAATGTATATAAAAAAATAGAAGGTTCAGGGATTTATAGTATGAAATTGAATTACAAACCAAATGTATTCATTTATGGTCATATCATTAGCTATACAATGAATATCTATCATGTCATGTTGAATCATGATGTATATATCCAGCTACACATGAAATAATGAAACCTGATCCACTAATTTAATTTAATAGAAACACATTAGGTATCCATTTTGGTAAAAAATGCGAACATCGCCCCAACCATGATCTCATTTAAACAAATCTAAATCAAATAAAATCCAAATTAAATATAATAAGTCAAAAATGCTCTATATATATCAAAGAATTTTTTTATGATAAGGATAGAAAACCGTTAAATTTCTTTTGATAGTCTCTTTCTCTATTTAGTCCTCCTCCCCTTCTCTCTTCTTCCTTTTTTCCTTGATTTCTTCCTCCTTTGTATTTTACTCCTGATCTCTTCTCTTTCTTCCTATCTCTTTTCCTTCTTTCCTTCTAAATCTTATATGTAAAATCTCCACCTCTTTCTATAAAAATCTCTTCTTTGAAAAAATTGTTACCTATTTTGCATTTTCTTCTCCAATCCTAATCTGCCTAACCTTGATTTTGGATTGATTTTATTTATTTATTTATTATTATTTTATCCTCTAAATCCCTGTTTTTTCTTGAATTATATATATCCATCACCTTCTTTTAAAAAAAAATTACTTCTTTTCCCAATCCTCCTTTTTTAAATGGTTCCCATTTCTTTGGTATCTTCTTCCAAACTTGGTTCCACCATTCTTGGATTTTTGATTGGATTTTATTTATTTATTTATTACTATTTTATGTCTTTTCTCCCCTAAATCTACTTGATTCCTCTTCTCTTAAAAAAAATAAAATCCATCACCTTCTTTTAAATGCAAATGTACTTACTTCTTCTTTTCTCCCCCAATCCCTCCTTTTTTTCCTTAATCCAGTTTCCATTTTTGGCATTTTTTCTTCATCCAAATCCCGGTTCCACCTAATTTTGATCAGATCATATCTTATTAGACTGTTTGCTCAATATTTTAAGGTCTTTTCTCCCCAAATTCATCCTTGTATTTCTTTACAAAAAAATACAAAATCTCCATCATCCTCCTTTTTTTTTAACCTTTAATTTCTTTTTCTTCTGTCTGTCCTATTTTGATAATTCTCTCAAATCCCGATTCCCACCAATTTTGATTTTAATTGATTCATTTATTATTTATTATTATTTTAAGGTCTTTTTCTCCCCAAATTCCTCAGCTTTATCCTTCCTTTTATATATATATATATATATATATATATTTATATATATATATATATATATATATTATATCAATATTATATATATATATATATATCCACTTGAATTTTCTTCCTATAAAAAAATTACTTCTTCTTCCATGCCTCTATCCTTCTTTTTTAAAATGGTTCATGCCCAATATCTTTCTTCAAAATCCTGTCCATCAAACCTTGATTTTTTATTGATTTTATTTATTTATTTATTACTATTTTATTTCTTTTCCTCCCCCAAATTCATCCTTTGCATCCTTCTTGTGACGCCCCCCAAAACTCCGGGGTCCGCGACCACCCACAACCCGCGAAACACTCTCTCAAAGGGCTGCCTGGAGTGACCCGACATCTCCTCACGAAAATTCCAGCCAGTAGCCTCCTTTGCACAGGAGCTCTATCCAAATACAACACTTGTAATATAACCTGTCCCAATCAACATCAATCACATGATATCTATATCTGAGTAAAAACGGCCTCTTAGGCCCATAACACAATACTCATCATCAATACAAACCAACTATATCCAATAGTTTCAAGAATTCAAAGTTACTCTTATACAACATATATTAAAATCATCCGGAATTTAACACGTAAAACCATCAAAGTTTACATTCCGCTTTCTTTCTAAAAATCACCGGATTAGCTGCCTCGCACGCCCTCGCAACACTGCAGAAACATCCCCGGCTGTGGCAGCTGACCGCAGCGACCACCCTAACACACCATCCGGCCGCATACGCACGCTCCAAACAAACAAAACATTCAGTCAGTCGATTTACATCCTTACTAATGTCTAATCGATCATCTCTATACCCGAGTCCTCATCGATTTCTCACACTCGCTGCCTCGTATGAGGTCTATTGTTGTTTATTTAGTAATAACCCTCCTGATGTATATATCACCTGGGTCATCTCCGATGAGTGATATTATTTATGGACTACCCTCCGGCTATATCACTTGGGTCGCCTCCACGATTGATATTTCTTTGGTATGGACTATCCTCCGAAGACTATCATTTTTAGACAACCCTCCAAAACCATTTTACTCATCTCTACGCATCACTCCTACCGGGTCCTTAGGGTGTCCCAAAGCAGTATACTTAATTTACGACGTCAATTCCATTACATACCATAACACTAAATGTAACATGTATATATTCACATAAAAATTAATCACACAATCATGTTATGAACCCACAGATTTCATCACATCAAAATTAGCTCACATGGGCTATCGATCAAATACTTGTTAAATTCCCACTTGAATTACTCGACTAAACACACACTCACAAAATTTATTTAGAACACTATTCTCGAGAATAGTGAAACCCCTAAGCACATTCCCGAAAAATCACCAATCGTCGTCCCTGCGAACTCAAATCCCAAACTTACCAATACCTACTCTATACATCGTGCCACCATTTATTTATAATGTCCAATATACTATCACAAATGTCCATGAACTATACCAGTCATTCACTGAGGTTTCCATCTATAACAATTCGGTCCCACAAGATTTGGGATCGATCAAACCGCCTCACATCATTCAATCCCAACAGATCAACATAGCTCTAAACAAAGAGTAAAACCTTCGTCAGGAGTATCCCCACCTCACGAGCTCATTCCCAATCCACACAGTCCACTGTTTGAGCTCATGCGTAGAGCACTTCTCCTCATCTCGACCGAATCTACCATCTTAGGGGGATCTCACTGTAAATCTAGAGAGAAGCCTAATCTTCTCACTTAAAAACAACCCATCAAGCCAGGCGCTCTCCCATTTCACTGTCACTGCTTTGATCGAGAAGAACATCTTTAATTAAATTCTTTCAATCCAACAACCTCATTAATATCAATTATGTCCTTCTTTCTCCCAAATGATATTCCACTTTCTCAACATCCACTCATCATTCTACTCATGCCCACTTATGGCACACTATCGGTCGATACAAAGATTCTGATCCCAACTGAGCATTAGATCATATTTGCTGAACCAAAAACAGAAGACAAGATCAGTCATCTTAACGCCACTTTAGAAGAGTCCTCCATACTCATTTCACTAATACAACACTGATAAAACCCGTCCCAAACATCATGAATCCATACACAAATGATGAAACCCGCACCATTTAGCATCCAACAGCAAATTGTCTCCGTCTGAGGTCAAGGTCATCCATATCCAATAGTTTCAAAAGAGTTACATCATCTTATATACGCTTATATTGTGCCCACATCTCCAATACATATATACATCACAAATCAGTAAGTTTATTAATCCCATTCTTTTCTAACTCAGCCTCAGACTATGCTGTTCTTCGATCCCATCTGCAACACATATTCACATAAAATAAGAGCTAATGTCGATGTTAGTCCTCTCAGCTGAACATCTCATCAGAGTGCGCAGGTAATGTTCCAAAATAACATACATTCAGCGAGAAAACACAGATCCATCTGAACGTTCACATGACACTTCTTTCACCTCGAAGCTCCTTCATCGCTTCAATATTCTCGCCAAGCCCCTGGCAGAATTATAACAGCATTTTATCGCCCTCCATGTATATACGACATTGCCTGACGTATTGATATGTTGTTTATCGCGATTTCACCCATCATCATTTAATTATCGCCCACGCATTGATATTTTTAATTGACTACCGGCGATTGGCCATTTTTAGCAACCCCTCCTAACTATTTTTCTCTAGACTATCTCAATGAGACTCAATTTTAATCTTGTGGATGTTCCAAGGCATATGGAATGCATGTAAAGCAATTCCAATACAAATTTCCATCTCAAATATATAATGAATATATTCATGATAGTACCATAACCACTATAATCATGTTATGAATTATCATCTCACATCAAAATTAGCCTACTTGGGTCAATGATCAAATACAAGAAAATTGAGTCTCAGAATTAATTGGACGTTCCATATCCAGAAATTTCACTTCGAATAAGGGCAAAATCGTACTTCGATTACAAATTGTATTCCCGGTTATAAATCCGAATTAATTTAGATCTTAATGAAGAAATGGATTTCACCGTTGGGAATCGCCTCAAATCTAAATTTAGCACGTATAAAATTTCATTTAATTCGAGGATGTACGGTCAACACGCTGAGGCATCGTCGGTGCCATAAACGATTTCGATAAAACATAAGTCACACATAACAAGTGACTCATGTACCATAAGTGGTATGAGTAGAGAAATAACGAAAAATGACAAATTCGAAATAATGCCGAATATCAACCAAATCGAAAGGTTATCCAGAAATATTATTTTGAAATTGATTTGGGTTACTAAAAAGACAAAAAAGCATGTTGCCCATCCCCATTACAAACTAAAGGCCAAACGTGAAACGGGCTTGGCTGACGCAGTATCCGTATAAACGAAATGGTGGTCCAGAGGAAGAGTCCCCACTTCCTAGAATACGCGCGATCCGACACGGCGGCCTTTCTGGCCGAAAGAACTGTTTCACGCGGAGCAAAGGCGTGGATCTGGTTTTGGGAGTTTTTGACAACTCCAAGAGGTCGGGCTTCTCCACGGCGTTTATTCCCGTTTAAGATACAAATGTTTGAGTTTAAAGAGGCCAGTTAGGTCAAGCTGACGGTCCCAAAACACGGGACCGAATTATTGGAAATTTTTTAGCTACGGTGCAGCCTAGAATCATAGAAGGGGCTGTTTGGGTAAATCGAAAGTGTTGATTTATGGATTAAATGGTGTTTGGTATGTATAGGCCTAAATGGCCGGTGGAAACCCGGTTCACAAAGTGAACCATCGAATGGATGTGTGTTTGAATCGCAAACCTAGGTTTCTCTTTACCGTTTGGTGAGAATGAAGGATATGAAAATATATTTTGTAAAAAGAATATGCCGTCGAGTGGGATTCGGGAATTGAATTGTTTCGTGTTTGACTCACAGCCCAAGTGGAGCTAATTCTTGATATATGAGCTGTAAAATTACATACATGATTGTAGGATTCAAGTATGCGTAGCATATCTATGTTTATATATTCGCATGTGATTACACCGTATTGAACTCGGCATACACATTCCATATGCACTAGAACACCTTAGGATTATAGAGTGAGCCGCATGATGAGTCTAGAGAAAACGGTCGTGAGGGTGTCAAAACATTAATTACTCCGGAGGTGAGGTCCAAATTTAAATATCAATCGCCTGAGCGCCCAATCGATATTTATCTGGTGGTACCACAAACAAATAATATATCAATCGTCTGAGCTACCAATCGATATATATATATATATATATACATCGGAGGGTTGTCTGCATCGATAAAACAATAATTCTCATACAAGGCTTAAGCGAGCGTGAGAGAGTCTGAGGATCCTGGATCCGAAGTTGACAAGTGTAGACATTCAAGTAGGATCATGCATTTTCTTGAATGTGTGTATGTTTACTTGAACATCAGACCGCACTTAGGTGGTGATCCATCTGGTATGACATTCTCCCAGGCATCGAGCTTTAGCTCACCCTGTCAGGCACCCTTGCTGTGCACAGGAGCGTGCGAGGGGACTCGCTGTCCTAGATGCCGAGATTGAAGAAAATGGATTGCATCATCTTCGACGATATTTACACGTATTGTATAACTCCGGAAGATTTTAATATAAGGTCAGACAAGAGCAAAACATTTCAACCTTGCAACTATCGGGTATATAGCTGATCTCATAGTTGGTATGTATATTGAGATTGGGTCTATGGTCCCAAGTGACCGTAGACATTCATGCGTGATCGAATGATGGTTTTGATCTGGTATTGCACCGTTTGGGGATGTGGATGAGCGATGATCTAAGGTATCCCCATTGTGCCGAGACTCTACCCCGATTTTCTCGGCGAAGGCCTGCAACCCCGACATCCACTGTGATCTCCGCGGTCGACGGCAGCCACCCGACCCTCGGTTTGGGGGTGGGTGTCACACAAAACCCATATTTTCACAACTGTCTTCTGAAATTATTGCTTCGTGAATGTGAACCCATCATCCTCCTATCAAACACAAACCGTTCGTGTTCACTTATGAACCCAGACATTTCCTCAACGCCCATTTCCCGCTTGAACCCAGTCCAATACGTGATTTATGGAACCATTCATCACACATTTAACTCCATGCGCCCACCGTAGAACCGATACCAGACCTGTGGGTCTCAAATCCAAACATTTCTGTCCAGATTTAACCATCAAAACTACTTGCTCGTCGCCTCAAACTAACCGAAACATTAACATAGTACTTAAACGAAGAATAAACCCAAGTAGAGAAACCCTCATCCTGACGCCTGTCAAAACCACAAATGTCCAGACGACGCTGTGAATCGTCCACAGAACAGCTTCTTCATCCCAAGAACGCCGACTATCAGACGCCTTCCGATATTCTAGAGAGAAGTCGACGCTCTCTCTAGAATTTCTCCATGTTTGGCCATCAGATCCTCTTCTCTTCTTCCTAATGCTTTCTTTTGGCTTAATTAATATATAAACATGACTATACACTATTTTCATTTACTCTTGTTTAATTTCAAAATCAAAACTAAAAATGCCTATTAAGGTCCCTTCATTTCCATCACTTGACATCTCAAGACTCATCCCTACGTCCATTTTCATTATTTCTCTACTCATACCACCATGGTACATAAGCACGCATATATGTGACTTCATTCACACTAAAATCACTTATCAGACCCAAACAATGATGTTCAAATCGGTAAATCTGACCGTCCCTTAATTCGGCTGCACCTACGTGCTAACTAGGATTTCTAGACGATTCCAATCCAGTAACTGTTCATCATCCTGGGATATCTAGAGAAATAAATTTGATTTGCAACCTAAAATAACAATTTTGTAATCAAAATTTACGATTTTAAGTATTTTTCCGTAAATTGAAATTTCAGTCTTACATTCCTCCCCTCCTTAAAAGGAATCCATCCAAAATTTAGACAATTACAATCATCCATGCATATGCCACGTGCACTTACCATGCATGTAAATGCTATTTAAATTTTAAACGACTAAACTATGTACCTTCATCCCAACAAGAAGGGATAGGTAGTCCGCATCATATCCCCTCGCTCCCACGCTGCATCTCCACTCCACAAATACTCTACAAGACTTTCACTAAATTTCACGGTCCAAGGTCACAAACCCGATCACGCTTATCAACGATGCACACCGGTCCCTCCTCGAAGGTCCCACGTCGTCAACTCAATCCGCCCCCAATCCACCACATGAGCCGGATCCGAGTATATCCTGAGCATGGAGAAGGAAACACCTCGTGACACCCGACATGCCAAGGTAACGCCAACTCCAGACGCAACGGCGCCTACCCTTTCGAAAAGTATCTCGAAGGTCCAATGGAACTCCTACGATAGCTTCCCGCGTCACGAATCCGACCACCCTCCTTTACGATCACCTTCAAGAAGACGTGATCCCAACCTCAACTCTAAGGGGTCCACGCCGCATCCGCCTTAGCTCTTCGACTCGCTCCGAGCCGTGAGAAGACGGCCTCGTCAGACAGCCGCCCACCTCCTCAGAGGTGTCTCTAATTAGATCGTGACCGCTGACGGAACTCTCACCCACCCCACCAACACAACCTGACCCGCATGAATTCCCATGGCCTCATACTATGGCCATTATCTGTGAGTACCGCCCCTCGACAACCGCTGTCGCAGCGAATTCCACTCAAGCAAAATGCTCCTCCCAAAATTCGCCCTTATGATCCAAGACGATGTGCCTCGTAGCATGTCCTCTAATACCGTGATAGTCCCCCCGACCGACCATCCACCTCGAGGAAGAACCCACTACGCCAACCGGTGCCCACAGCCTGAAACTCTTCCAAAAGTGCGTCGGGAACCCTGTCCCTATCCGACATTATGGATATCGCGTACCTGTTTGGGAACCCTGAGCCATCTCGAATGTATAACCGCGTAATCCCTCCAAGGCGAAGGTCATCCGTATTAGCCTAGAAATGTGCTGATTTAGTGAGTTTGGCCCATTAATCACTCATAACGCGCTATAAGCTCATAAGGGCCCGTGGGTGGGTAATCACAAAACGTCCATCGTGACGTGTTCCCACCCTCCACTCGCCCACCTCCAATGGCTGAAGTAGCCCCGCATTGGCTTCGTGTTTCACTTAACCTCGTCGATGAGCATCGTTGGCCGAACAAAGTACCCTACATGTCTCTTCTTCATCCAACTTCACATCGGCGATTTGAAGATCCGGGATACATCTCGTGCCACCCGGACAGCATTTCAAGAAATCGAGAGCAAAGTGAAACTCCCGAGAATCTCCTCTCAAATCGGGTCAATGAGAACCACTACTCCGCCCTCTATACCGAGACCGCTTCATTCAGGTGGATGGTCCACCTCATTACCCGTATTCCGATCAGTCCGGCCCCGATGGATACGTCTTCAAGGTCTCCGGACTCAATCACCGGGCCAATAGAGACTGCAGCCACTAAACTCCCTGGTGTACTCTTGAGTCCGTTTCACACACCAGAGCCTGGGCAACCCGTCTCTACGCTCGAGCATCCGCCACCCCGAGAAGTTATACTTAGCTAACGCCTCCTCGTGACTTCCGATCGAAAGTGTATCAGCCACTACATTTTACCTACCAAAGATGGTAATGCAAAGTGAAGTCATAATCCTAGGATTTTATCCATCTCGTTGCCTCATAGCTGAGGTCCCGCTTCGCGTGAAAAATATACTTCACGCCACTGTCCGAAAGACACTTCAAATTCTTCCGCCGATAAGTAGTGGAGCCAAATCTCAAGGGGCGACACAGATCCACACATTTAATCCATTGTCAGAAGCAAGTATAATTCCGTCGTGATTCTTCACCGACGAGAACCATAAGCTACTACCCTCCCTGATCGCATCAAACACATCCCAATCTGCCCTCAGGCATCACAATATATCACTCCTGCTCCCGCCGGACTATCAAGATGGAGTCGGCAAGTCTCCTCCTCAACTCCCGGAACGCCTCCGCACGGGCCATCCCAATCAACTCGACCTCCTTTCTGGTCTGGATCCAGTTCATAGCAGGCTGTCATCCCCGGAGAAATCCTCAATGACCCTCCCCGTAATACCCAAACCCAATCCCAAGAAACTACGATCTCGAAGACCGACTCTACTTTCCTAACTCATCACTACTCGACCTTCTCCGGTCACTGACACCCCGATGCCGACACCACGTGTCCTAAAAATCTCACCTCGCAGTTCACCGTACCTCATCGAACTCAACAGAGCAAATCACATCCTTTCAACAACCTAAACGATCCTCGCGATACTCATGCTCCCACTGACCGGGAGTAGATCAAGATGTCATCCACGAAGACTACAACAAACCGATCTTAATATGGTCTGAATATCCCATGCATGAGATCCATGAATGTTACCGGGCGATTCGCCAATCCAAAGGGCATCACCGAACCTGGGGGGTGCCTATAACGCTGGCCCTAAACGCTATCTTTAGGTATATCCAGATCCTTAACCATCACCGATGGTAACCCAGCGGCTGTTCCATCTCGAGCAGACTCGCGCTCCTCTCAACCGATCAAAACAAATCACAATCCCCAGAATGGATACCGATTCGACGAACCCCGTTCAACCGTCTGTAGTCAATGGTCAAGGTCTTGTCCTTCTTCTTCACAAAATGTAACCGAGCGCCCCATGGTGAAGTGCTCGGCCTTAATGAACCTCGGTCTAATAGTTCCTCGTGAATCGGACTCTGAGTTCCCGCAACTCAACTCGGTGCCATCCCATGCGAGTCATAAAGAGATAGTGAAGGCCAGGTGTGGACTCATTACCAAAGCTACTACCCTCTCGTGAGGTAGTCCAGTAGCTCATCCGGAAAACATCCACATACTCGCATACTACCTCGAGGTAGATCATCTCATTTCTCGCCCTGTGGTAAGGCTCATAGCTAACTCCGCTTAACTGTCCCCCGACACTTGACCATACTATAACAAAGATCATGTTTGCCCCCCAGACTCGATGAGTACTGGCTCGCACGGTGTGGTAACCCTCCTTCTCTCAATCGATAACGACTCGTAGTCGCCAACCAATCCATCCTCAGATGACATCAACTCGACATGTCCATGATCCTCAGTCCACCTGTAAGTAGAGTCCCTTAGATTCCAACAAGAACCTCCTCAACATATCATTCCTATTCTCGCCCTAATCCCTAGGGGAGAACTCACATACAAAGGCTCCTCTAAGGTCTCAACCTCTAAGCCCAACTCGATCACAACTGATGCAGCAATGAATGAATGCGAAGCACCAGAATCAAATAACACTCTAGCCTATAGCATATAGGCAAAAACGCACTTATATGATCGGGCTTATTCACGATCACCGCAGAAGTAGGACGCAAGATAGACACGCCTTGGGACTTCGATGTCCCCTCGCTCAGGCCTGCCTCTCGCTCTCTCTACCATACTTCGCCCCTGGCCCGCTTCGTGAAATGTGGGGGTGCTCGCAGTAGCTCCCCTGAATCGATCGGCCCTTCGTCCGTGATCATGGCTGAGGAATGTACCGATCCTCTCCCGTCCAAGCATCGACCGACTCGCGATCCCAAACCCCGATCCTCGTCTCCGGGGCAATCCTGAATCCACGTCTGGGGCTTCAGGCCGACAATGGTAGCACACCATCTATCCCGTCCCTGACAGCAAACTCAATCCAGGTCTCGCCTCGACTCCATGATCCCTCATCCGTCCCGCCACCCGATGGCCGTGACTCGAGATCCTCGCGAACTGCAGGCCCTCCGCCTTCCCGAATTGGAGGAAGACTGACCGTCCTCTGCCACTAACACTCGGTGATCCCGAAAGCGCTCCGAGCATCCCTATCTCTCTCTCTATGGTCAGGGTTGTCCCAACCATGGAATCCATATCCCAGAGGCTAAGTCTCATATCTTCAGCCTGAACGGTCAAATTCACCATTCTCACCCTCCTCACTCTGGCTGACGGCGGGCTACACGTAACGACGCACCGGGCTAACTCTGTGAATCTAGCCACAGAAGTCCATCACAACATCGCCCGTCTAGCTATAGGAACTCCCGAGCCTCGCATGTCTCAAGTAGCCCCGGAAAATACTTTTCTACCCATGAATAGCTCAAATCGCCATGTCATAACTCTAAGTCTCTGGGTCCCAACTGTCCAGTCCACCGGCTCGCTCTAGCTGGAATGTAAACCACCTATCCCGGTCAGACGGAGGTGATCCCACATTGGTACGCTCCAAAGATGCTTCGACCAGATAAACCCAATGGTCCGTCACCATCTGATCTCCTCCCCTATGAATGTAGGAGGATGATGCCCAAACCTTCGGAGGTTACTAGACCTTCCCGACCATCTCCGCTACGCTGCCTGTGCTGGATACACCCGCCAGAACACTCCATGCACTCAACACAGAATTACCAAACATGGCGGCCGGGTCAAATAAGCCTGCAGTTCGACTGCCCCGTGAACGTCCTCTACGTCCTCGTCCTCTACTAGCCATCTGGGCTGCACTAATACGGTCAGCTTAAATCTCAATACAAAGATTCTAAGGTACAAACACACTCGAGACACTAATCATACACGTAAATCGTAGCATACACATCGCCCTTACATTTTCGTGTAATGCAAGGTCTAATTTTGTGCTCAAAAGACACTTAACAATGTTCTATTTTCAAAAATTTCTGGTAAATTTTATTTTTCAAAAATTTTGTCTAATTGCAAGTTTATATCTAATATTATCCGTGATACAAACATGCCTCGAGATACTATCTTCACATAATCAAATTTTTTTCCACATTACTCACGCTAATGCATTTATAAATGCACAGAATATTTCATATATTAAATCATACACAAGCAGTAATTCTAAAAAAATTTGTAATTTTTTTTTTACCTATGAATAGTGTTTTATGAATAAGGTTCATGAATAGTTAGATCCCCAAATGCTGCACCGTCACAAACTGGCTGGGGTGCAGACAGCGGCGCACACTCCAACCCGTGCGTCGCGCACACATCGCGCCGCAGCGTCTATGTCGCGGGCGCCAGCCAGCGCGCGACAACAAGCTTGTCGCGGCGCATGTCGCTACATACGCTCAGATAGTCGCATACGCCGGGCGCAGCACTCGCCGCGACACGCCGTGCAGCCCCGCCTCTGTGTCGCGACCACTCTCGGCGTCGCGACATCAAGGCAGTCGACGTCGTCGCGAAGATTCAAATCGATGTCGCGACACTCCGGGACACTCGCAGTCGCGACCTCAAAAACGGTCGCAACACCAAACCTCCCACGCTAATCCACCCAGTCGCATGTCCATTTCTTGTCGCGAACCTCCGCCGACAACCAGTCGCGACCCCCGTCGCGTCGACTTCAAATTGTTTTCTCCAGTCACAACATGAATTCTTATGTCGCGACTCAGACCCTTCGGGCCCCACTCAGGCTCGTGTCGCTGACACCAAAAGGATGTCGCGACACTAACTCCTCCAAATTCAGCTGCTTTGCACAAAAAATTTTTTTTTCAAAATCATCCAAGAGTTCTTTTTTCGCATCTTTGATGCGCAGCTCAACCTAATCGTGATACATACAACTTCCAATATATTTATAAAAATTATTTTATGTCCATCTTCATTCTTTTTGCTAATCGTAAAACCTTGAAACTATTTTCTTCATCTCATGACCAAACAAAGTGTCCTTATAAAATTTATTTTAAATTTTTTTTTCTCGACCAGTTGCTCCAAAATTTTCTCAAACATCCAGGTCCATCACTCAACCAAGTAAAATTCTATTACGCCTCATTTCATTATTCAATAAACTAACAACCTCAAAAATCCATTTCTTTTTATTTTATTCTTCCGGGGCTCTACTCTCATCCGAAAACTTCCTGGGTATCCGTATGTAAAAGAACCACTACACACAAAGTTTCATTAACTCATAATACGGTACACATACCATTCATCAAACATTCACAACATTTCATCGGGACCACACAAAAACACCAACACTGCAATGCAGCTGGGCCCTGGGTTTTGCCTGATTTCCTAGGTAATCTCATACCTATACTTATCATCAAACCACACCTAGTGGTGATGGATACCCAAACCCGAGCTCCCTAGGTATTCGTATACCTAAGCTCTGATACCAAGCTATGATAATTGTCATTCAAAGGTCCACATCCAACCCGCAAATACAAGTGGATGCTCAGTTACCCAACGCCACTTTAAAAATCAGCCTTTCAGATTTTGAATGCCCACCCAGCTACAAACACCCTCGCATAAAACCCGTCTCCAAACATCATAAATCCAAATACATGAGATCCGCCATCAAATCTCAATAGCACACCATCATAATACAACAACTACTACATCCAACAGTTTCAAAAGGAGGCTAATTAATTTTCTTTTACACAACATATATTAAAATTTAACATTCTATCACATGTATACATCACAAACCAAAGTCAATAATCTCTTTCTTCTAACTCACCTCCCTCTAGACGAGCCGCTTCCCCTCGCATGCTCCCGTACTGCAGTGTCACATCCCGATTGGCGCCGAGCTAACGCCGTATAACTGCCCAAGGTGCCAGCTACTCTCCACCCAAGTCAAGAAGGCAACGTCTGTAATGTTGTCACATTCAAGCAAATGCACGATCCTACTCGAACGCCTACAATGATTAACCTAACCCCGAGTCCTCATCGACTTCACACCTCGCCTGCCCCATGGCACTCATAGCCTTGCTAGCTCAAGGCAAATTGACAGACATATATCAATTCCTCGCATTCCGACGATTTATATAGTTATTCATTTGTGACTACCCTCTACGATAATCATCATCCAACATTGATATTTTTAATTCAGACTACCCTCCACGACACATTTTAGTAACCCTCCGAACCATTTTCTTCTAGACTCATCTCATGCACTCTGTCCTATATCCTGGTGATGTTCCAAATAAGATACTTTAATGATGTATGCTTAATTCCAATACAATTTAATTCATACGCAAATATATACAATGAATATATTCACATAAAAATTAAATCACACAATCACAAGCATGAATTATCATCTCAAACCCAACTAGCCTACTTGGTCATATCATCAAACACAAGTAATTCGATTTGAATTACTTGACCAAACCCATATTTTCTCACAAATTATATTTTTTGAAATATCGCTTCAGAAATAAAGAAACCCTCATTTCATCGCTCCTATCAAACACAAATCACTCCGCCCACTTTAGAACTCAGATTTTCGGCCATTTCCGCCGAATCAAACTAATACGTGATTTGTCGGGAACCATTCATCACACATTTAACCCAAAAACAACCGTAACCCGATACCTGACTGCTCTCGCGGGTCCCCAACTAAATACTTCTGCCCAAGATTCGAACCGATCAAACAAACTGCCTGCTGCCCCAACCAACCTAAACACAACATAAAACACTTAAACTGGCACAAAACCCAAGAGGAGAAACTCCTCACCTCTCGTTTGTCAAACTCACAAATCTCGCACCCACGCCAGAGCCATTCCTGCAATAACTTGTCCTATGTCTGCTTTCATCATCCTTCAGACCCATGTCCTTATCTCTTTAACTAAATTACCATTTTATCATTTTTCATAAAATTAATTTTTTTTGCCTTATAATAAATTCATTATTTTTAGCTAAAATTAATAAATTATTATGTTAAAGTCATATAAAATTAATTTATTGAATGCTACATGAATAAATTTAATAACTATTATTAATTTAAATAGACTATTAGAATGTTTGCATTATTTGATAATTATTATTTCTATAGTTTTTCTAAACAAAACATATAAAATGATTTTTTAATTATTATCTACTTTTGTATATAAATGAACACAGATGAAAGCATGGAGAAAACGAAGTGAGGTGATTGCACTTGAGGAAATAATTAAATGTTGATAAACACCTGCCATTATAATTTTTATATATTATTTCTGTTACACATCCTGATCAGAACGCAACGTGTTCTAGAATTTAATTGAATTGGTCAGATTAAACAAAAATTTCTGGGTCATTCGTCATATAGGCATATTAGATATTAAATATCAAAATATCTTTCTCAATCATTGAAATTGAAGAACAATAAAATCTCTAACTCCCTAACAACTCAACTTTAAAACCTCTTTCACGTTCTGATTATTTATAACATTTAAAAAAAAATGATTTCTATAAGAACAAAAACAGTACCGGTGCCTGACACTTATCCTGTTCAAAACCTGTTCTGGCCCATTGCAATTCAACACCACGTGAATTGGATTGATCCACCAATCATAATTGACCATATTATATGTAACCCTCATCTGTTTGACACGTGACATCAATACAAACCAATTCTGTCTCATATTTGATCACATTCGGTCATCGATGTTCAGCGGAACACGATTGTGGCCCAACAGGCGATCTTAAAAATATGTCAAAACCAGCCGCCTAATCTTTGAAGAATAAAGGCCGGGCGCTCACAACGCCGCCATTCAGACCAAAATTTTTCAGCCCGCCACGAACGACGCCCATCGAAAACAGACGTTCAAAATGTACCGCGCCACACGCTTCACCACACAACCGCTGCTCCCACCGCCGGCCTCAAAATTTTAAAATTCAATAGCCTAAGGTTGTGAACACGCCTTTAACTTTGCTAAAGATTCCCAAACGCACTAGTTTTGGCATATTTTTTAAACCAGTATTATATTTTGAATTTTTTTTTTCTAAATGCATTATTTCCGTACAAAACTCTTTTAGTTTTGATATTGGAAAAAGCTGTACATATCAACATCTTTCATTAATACTTTTATAGTTAAGGTCATAGTTGAGCTCCAGATATTGCATTTTCAACAATAGTTTACATCGCCTAATGATCGTTTACATGTTTATCCTCGCTGGAACACCCTTTGTTAGGTCACTTGCGTCATTTTCCTAGCCAACAAATAGGCAGAGTTTATTTTTTTACTTAATATCAATATAATTTTTCTGAAATTAATCGTTAAATAAAGACTTAATAAAGATTAAGATGTTTATTCGTTATTTAATATCAATAGCCGAAGATGAACGACAAACTTAACGATTATTCTCGTGGCCTCACGTATCGCCCCTGCCTTTACCAGATGAAACGCTTTTAATCAGAATTCTGCTCTTTGTGGGCGTTCGCTATTTTCTGCCCTAAAAGCCTCTATCATATTCGTCCCACTTCATCCTAGTCTTTTATATTTTTAAAATGATCCTTTATTATTTTATTTTATATTTTAACATAAAATAATACACACACTATTATTAGAATGTTTTAATAAATAATTTATATAAAATTCACAATATTTTTATTTTTATGAAATATATTAATTTTTTAATATAATAAACATAAAAAATAAAATATTAAATATTAAAATAAAACAAAATCAATGTAAACGACACGATTTGAGACTTTCTTCATATCCCTAACAACTGTCTCCGCCCTACCCCATTTAATTTTAATCGTGAGCTTCAGACCGAAAAATAAACGAAGACGCCCTAAACCTCCGCCGTCATCTCTGGGTGAACGGAGCGTTGCTAGCTTTCCTCCTCGCTGCAGAATGGTGTGTTTTTCTTGCTACTGAATATAAACTTTTTTAATGTAAAATTCAATATTTTACTTTTTCAATTCAAAACTTTTTAATGTTCAACAATAAAGGCAAAAAATTTGAAAACAAATAGTCTAAAACAAACAACCCTTACATGAGTTAAACCTAATTGAACCGAGATTTCCTCATGCATCCCATATATTTAATGATCTCAATCTTGCCCATTTGATTCCAACCTTTAAATTCCTCCATCTCCATGTCTAGTAAATTTTTTAATCGATCCATAAAGATAAAGATTGCAATCATCTTATTTTAAAATTATATAAAATTAAATTAAATGATCAATAATGGAATCTTTAGAAGGAAAGAAAATTAAAATGATGATACAACTCATTCTTAGTTAATAAAAATTAAATTAAACATACACCTCATTCTTGGTTTCTGTTTATTCTTACATGTGATTAAATTAAGATCTATTTTCAATAAGCCATCACATGTGACAAACTAATATTCTTCTTATAGATCCTCCATTGAATATAGTTTTCAACTGTTCACAACATGTTGTTTTTTTTTTTGAAAAGCCTAAAATATGGTTCTTAGTGAGCAGTACATGATTTCATTAATATTGGAACAAGATAGTGAGCTCCTACGATTGCTTTGTCCTTCCTTCCTTCTGTTTTTTATTTATAAAAAGGAATACTTCTTTTCAAGTGACTAAATAATTTTAATTACAATATAATAACCATTTCCATCGACTCAAACCCTACTTCCTTTCCCTATATCTTATATCTTTTGAACGTTTAATGTTTTACCATATGAGTTGTGGCATGATGAACAAGTGAACACTAATTTATTTATGGTTCTTAAGCAACATAACATATATGTAAAAGTGAATAGAAATAAAAATAATAAAAAATTCATGGTTCTTAGATGATAGTCAGATAATATTATGTGTACCATTCTCATACATTACTAAATAATTAAGAAAGTGTTTGAGATATTAATTTTCAAGAACTTGACAATTTAATTTAAATCATTACAAATTAAATATGTTTGATAATTTATGTATTTCTCATGATCTTAAAAACCTCAAACCATTAAATGACATTTAGCTGGGAAAACAACTTCAAAGTAGAAAACTTATAACCTCGTTTTGACGAAATCCCAAGATTTCGCAGACTCACACAGAATTTCTCTCGACACATGACCGACTTCGCTTTACTCCTACGAAAAACAAAGTCCACCTATTAGATCTTAAAAGAGAAACTAAATTTTGTTTTCAAGCTCCCACGCTCACTCCAATCCACTCTCCTCTTTTCATCTTTTTTGCACTTTGCTTTCTTCTTTATCCTTTTTTTTATACATGACACAATGTACATCTTTCATCCGGATCAATTTCTATCCCGAAACAATTTAAATGAACTTAGCTCAAGATATTTCCTAGCTTCCTGCAGATTTCGCATAATTCTATCATTGAGTCACTAACAACTTATTTCACTCAGAAAATCAAAATAATATCATTGTCCTTAATCTCACTTCAACTTGTCACTAGATTTCATGAGACGAACCCGCCACATGCATCCATTTTGTCATCCAAGATCTGTATATCCTCATGTCTAAACTATTCTCTAGCAATTTTATTATTATTATCTGTTTTTATCATTTTTACAACTTTTTTTTTTAATTTTCTCTTGCCTTACAAATCCGTTGGACTTTAATATCCATCTATACATAAATTAAAATAAATAAAAAGCTTTAAAATTATAGTTCAATAGAGAATTACGCAATTAAATAGGTTATAAAATTACAATAAAATGTCTGTTTTGATATTTTAATATTATTTATTTTCCTTCCTAATTTTTTTATCCTCCAAAAACCATTGAAACCAAAAATACTAAGAAAAGAAAAGAGGAGAAATTCAGATAATAAAAGGGAAGAAAAGAAAATTTGAAGCAAAATAAATCAAACTTAATAACTTAATTCTATATGTTTATTCAAAATCATTTATATTGTTTCTCTGTTATATAAATAGTACAAAATTTTTAAAGTTCTGTAAAACAGAGTCGATTATATGACATATATATATACATATACATATATTTTATATTTAATAAGTGAAACAATGAGAGAAAATTATTTAGTCAAGGTGTGTGTCAAGAACAGACCCCAAGAAACTGAATGATAAAAACATGAATCCGTGAATTTCGACACGCAAAGTTGCACTCGGTTAAACCAGCAGTTCATCCCCGATCCTGACGACTAAACTGATCGGTGACCATCGAAATCGCCCCGCGAAATCTAGTTACCAGGTACCCCCGAAATTCCGAGATAGTAGAACTCCACACGCTCTTCTCGAGTAAGCACATGGTTCAAAAGCCAGAAACGATTCTGGCCTTAACTAAGATCACAGATATCAAAGTACTCATACCATAAGCGTACTTCAGCAGAGAACGGTTTAGCAACTGACGGGTCGCAGATAGTGCCACCGTCAACATCGTCCATGACACGGTCATTGCTGGGATTCGACGGTCACTGTGCGACAAATTAACATATCGTCATCCTCAAATTCAAAAGCTAAGAAAACATGAGAAAGGAAAAAAAGAGATCCAGTAGCTATGGAGTCGAATTTCAGCCGATAGAATAGAAGATCGAACTTCTTCTATAACACGCGATTCAACCGTCTGGTATCGATAAGAGGAGAACCTTCACGCTGGAGAGGTTTCTCGTGATGCAAGGTATATCTGATTTGTGTGATTTTTCCAAACTCCTGTATAAGAGGGGTTTCTACTTAAGTGCTTTATTCTTTTTAAATACTTTGCAAATGTTTGAGTTGAATGAGGTCGTGAGGTTGTCTGATCACCCCAAACCTCGACCGAATTGATATGAATTCTTGAGCACTCCATTGCATAGCTGATCTTACGGGCGATTAATAAATTGGGAAAAGAGTTTGGAATTAAATCATGTATTGGCTTGAAAAGGCCGAATGGTTGAAATGCGCGGGTTCGCTGTGCCGAACCGATGAATCAGCCGAAAAAGTCGAACCAGTAGTTTCTGTGGTTTTACCGCCTTAGGAATAGTGATACTAAAATATATTTTTGTGTGAAAATGTGTTTGATCGAGTGATCTCAAGCTGAATTGCTCGGGACTATCCATTAGCCCAAGTGAGCTTAATTTTGATGTATGAATTGATTAATTACATGACAAGATTGTAAATAATTTATCATGTATATGCACAAAAACATATTTCAGATGTTGATACATCAGATTGGAATTGGCATACATGAATTTTATATATAATCCTGAACATCCAGACTATAGGAGTTAGTGCATGAGATAGCTCCAGAGAAAATGGTCTGGAGCGTAGCCTTAAAATATTAATTATCTGAGGGTAGTCCAAATGAAAAATATCAATCGTCTGAGCGCCCCAATTGATGACTACCGGAGGGTAGTTCATTATTAAACAAATAATATATCAATCAGCCGGAGCGTCTAACTGATATATATTCATCTGAGATTTGTCCACAAACTAACAAACAATAATTCTCATACGAGGCTTGAAGTAGTGTGAGAGAGAGAGCCTGAGGACTCCTGGATTCGAGTTGGTCATGTGTATATTCAAGAGATCACATTCACGAACGCTGCCATTTTGGAACAGACCGCATCCTATGAGAGTAAATTCCCACTTGCATGATTCCCAATTATCACAACAGTCCATCTTGAACAGGATATTCGGTCTTATGTGCAATAGGAGTCTATTTAAAGGACTCGCTCGTCCTAGAGACCAAGGATTTGAAGAAAGCTTCTAAGTTGTGGCTTTGATGTATACTCTGTATTAGAACCTTGTATTTAATGTATGTATCAGATAAGACAAATATTTGAACTATCAGAACAAATGTATTATAGTTGGTATGTTTTTGGTGGATATCAGAGTACGGGCCCAAGAGGCCGTTTATCCATATTTCAGATTTCATTGTGGGATTATATCGACTGGCTGGGGATTGTGTTTCTATGTGCATCAGATTGCAGAGCTCTCCGCACAGCGAGACTCGCTTCGATTGGCGATGGCCGTAACCCGACATCCACTCAGATTCGCTTGCCGACAGAGACAATCTGACCCCTGGTCAAGGATAGCTTATTTGTTATATAGTGGGGTAGTTTGAGAGAAAGGTCCAAGGAGGAAATTTTCTACCTATTATATAGACATGCTGGAAGAGGTGAAAATCAAAACAGAAGAAATGAATAATAAAAATAAAGAAACAGAAACTAATCGATCTATAATCCTACGTATGCGAAAGCTACTCCAAAACTCCCAAAGAAAATTCAAAAGATAAAATCCAAGAAAAATCCGTTCGAGAAATCTAGGGACTTGTCTATCTCTAGCAAAAATATCCCATGAATAATCTCAAAAAAAGGTTAATAACAAAATCGATGAATATTTCATTACCAAACCTTCCAACTGAATAATGAAATTCTGAATTAATTTATTAAAAATAAATATATTCTCGTTTGTTTGGTATTCCTTCCTAGCTGATTAGCTCTTGGAGCTTTGTGACTATTTGTTAAGTGAGAACGACGTCTGCACTGGTTGTATCAATACAAACAGATCTAATCAAGACGTCCAAAATCATTTTCTCCTCCTTCCTTGGTTTTTTCTCGTGTATAGTTATTTACAGATTGTCTGGGATACACTCAGTCCATCCTGTATAAATTCCCTTCTTTCAGAGAACATTGACGCCAAACCAAGCATCTTATCAACAAATAATCACATCGATAAGACAACTCACCATCCGTATGGATCTTAGTAAAATTGGATTGTATCAGAAATTATAGTCATAATATTTAACCTCAGTAACATCTAATACGCTGTGACTCATAAGAGGCAAGTCCACAAACATTCAATATTTCTTAATTTTCACCGAAGTGCAATAATACTTGATGGGGTCCAAAACCACATGTGCGTGGGCCTGCATCTAAACGCAAAAGCTAGGCTCGAGAGGGATGAGCAAAAATATTAAATAGCATTTAGCACTGAGAAATCCAAACACCTTTAAAATTATGAAAATCGTAATCTTGGCCAAAACCCGGGAATTTTCTAGATTCGGATGATTTAAACGCATTTCAATTGCAAGAACCGTAACAGAAATCTAGCTAATATGTCATGATCTCATCAATCACGAGACAACTCTAATTGCACTCTTTTTCGGCGATCGAAGCAAACATGCTTTTAAAACGACAGCGCGATGCATCAAAGTCACTTATAACATGTGTCTATATTACTTTTATGCTGCATGAGCAGTATAAAAACGATAAACGACTACCGATAGAGGTTAAATGTAAAATCTAAGAGTGATATTACGACGGCATTATTGAATTTGATTAAATGATAACAGACGAATAGAGAATAGGTGTTGTCTCCTACCTTTAAACCAAAGACCAAACGTGAAAAGATGAAAAGAAACTTACAGTGAGCTTGTGTTATGTTTCTTGTGAGAGAGAGCGTAGAAATTTTCCCAGTTTTCTAAGCATCCGACCATTTTAATTTTTTCTGAGCAAGAAGCAAGCTACTTACGTAGCCGAGGCTTACGTGGGTCTTGGCTTTTGTCGAGTTTCACAAACTCCAGATATGCTTTTATCCTACTGGGTTACACTTTATTTAAGTGTTTTGTAATGCTTCATGTCTTGGTTCGAGGCCTTGAAGGACATTTGATTCTGGTTCCTTAAATCTTGAAACTGGATAGAATAGAAATTATGACACCCATTTGTACACCCGTGATCCCCACTAACTGCTTTCTTTGTCGCTAGTGTTGGAACTTATGTCATAAATTGTGTATCAGATGTGCATGAGTCGAAATGAACATGATATCTGAGTTCACAAAGTGGAACCGATGTTGGTTAGTGGCCGTGAACAGTAACTTGAGGGTTTTACTGTCATGTGAATAGCAGTCCATGAAATATTTTTAGAAATAATGTGCTTTGGTTGAGTAATCCATCTAATTGCTCGTGGTTGTTAATTATGTCCACGCGAGCTTTTCAATTTATGTAATGGATTAAAATTGCATAATATAAGTCTAAAGGGATTAAATTCATGTAAATCTATATCATGATATATATATATATATATATATATATATATATATTTGCATGTGTTATATAAATTGTGTCGTGAATTTACATCATTATTCCATACGCACTAGTATCTACAGAGCAATATATATATTTGCATGTGTTATATAAATTGTGTTGGAATTGGCATCATGCATTCCATATGCACTGGGGTACCCTAGAGCAATAGGAATGAGTGCATGAGGTAGTTTCTTGAGAGAATTGTTTCGGAGGGTTAACTAATAATAATAATTATCGGAGCATATCCATTACAATATCGGAGGGTAGTCCATATAAGATATCAATCGTCGGAGTCGACCCAATTGATATACATGGGAGTTGTCCAATTAAACAGACTATCTGAGTCGGTCCAATTACTTATATCTAGAGCATTGTCCACACCAAAAACAAATACCTTGTTTCTTAAATCATGCTTCTCACACAATGGGCCAAATAAAGCTAATGAGAGTTTCAAATGGTAACTCTGATGTGGTTATCATTTAGACATTCAATAGGATCAATGAGTCCTGTTGAATGCAGGTTTGTTACAACAACATCGTATACGCACTTGTACTGCAAGCAATGAAAGAACTCACGAAAAGGATTCCACTAACTGACATTAAATTTCACCCCGCCGATGATTGAGTATTATTCTTCAGTATTGTCGAAATAAGATTTATATTTACTTTAGCACTATCCAGAGTAATGATTTAGAAGAAAGGCTTTAGCGTGGCTTCTTGATGGTTTTATGATGTACTTATTACGATTGTAGCTTATGATTTTAATATATGTTTAAAATAAGTTATTTTCTAATCTTTTATTAACTCTCAAATTATGTATACAGTTTATATATATTGATGGTATTATCAGAGGCCAAGGATATCCTTTTTATTCATATAAATGTCTTATGATATTGATGTTGGGACAGTTAATGTGGGTAGAGTCCCACAGCCATTAAACTCCGTCTCTACTCATACTTATTTGGACCCGACATCCTAAGATTTCCGCGGCCGACGGGCCAGAAATGCACTTCTCGAATGGGGTGTGTCACAAAAGACATAAAAGAGCTTCTACCATCCAGCATATGCCCAAACACAAAGGCTCAGTCGGGACCCGGTCTGTCTGCTCGAGAGAAGCAAATGACGAAATATCCAAAGAACTCGTGATGAAGCGAGTGCACGACCTTTAGCTCAAATTCCACCAATTAGGCTTAGAGATATTTCTAATAATTGTTCATATCAATTATCCCTATTAAATCAAGTTAACGATAAGAAAAGAAATCTAATCACCCAACGGGGAGAAATATCCGTATCATCATCAAACTAGGAAAATTATCATGATCATCCATTATAAATACTAGGCCACCCCATCGGTGAAAGGTACGCACAAAAACTTCATTCCCTAAGTAATTGATATTCTCTTCCATCGGAAAGAACTAACTTAGGCATCGGAGAGTAACAAGCATCCTCGCAATCCCTTTGCTCTTTGCTCTCGCTGGGAGCCAGCATCAAGATCAAACTGACCGCCCAAGAATTCCAAATAGTTCCCCCCGCCAGTTGAAAACATCATCAATACTAATAATTTTATTCCCAATATGATGTTATAAATAATCATAAATAGCATAAACATAAATTGTTAAGGTAATATTGTGAAAAGGTAATAATATAATATACACAAACTTGTTAAAATTAAATTTATTCAAACAAATTTATATTTAAAGGGATAGTGGAGTAAAAGGGCAAAATATAAAATTTGGCTTCAAAATATCCAAGGAATAATTAAAAAAGATTAATAAATAAATTTTGTACATCTTTATTATACGTTCATTCTAAAACTCCCAATAATCAATGGAACAAAGAATGTCCAGCTCAAAATAATCCATGCTTATTTGGTTTTCCCAAAAAAAAAACCAAGAAAGAAAACACATCTTCCACACGTATTAACTGATCAAAGAAACCCACGATCCAATTTTCGTGGTTAACATTAGCCTCAATCAAATAAAGAAATAATACAAAAAGAAAACATGATTGAAATTGATAAACATATCATTCACATCAATAAAATAAAATTTATACTAAAATAATTGCATAGACTCTGGGATTTTCAAGGATTCAATAAGAAGCCAAAATTCAGACATTTACAAATCAAATTTTATTTTAACTGTAATTCACGCAATAAAAACAAACAAAAACACATAAAATATAAAAAAATAAATCTTGATAAATTTCATTGTCAATTAAAGAAACTCTATCATCTATTATTGAATTATTCTTGTGAGAAATAGAGCATTTATCATAGTTCAAACAATTGATTATTAATTAAAAGACTCCAGTCAAACGTATTATGTAGTCACAGTTTATTGAATAAAAGCATATCAACTTTATAACGTGTAGAGAACATTATCTCTTGAACTAAGGATGGAATTATCTCATCATTATCTATCCCCATTAAATTATAAGAGCAAATCAAAGAGAAAGATGATTAAGGTTAAAAATGAATATGTTATTTTTCCTAAAGAGTGTTTTACCAAACCCTTATTAAATTATAGTGTTCGATTTACTTATATATATAGAACATAAAAGAATAATTGAGTTTTGATTCAATGAGTTTATCAAAATAAAAGAGAAAATAAAATCATGAGTCTATAACTAATTAATATTAAAATATATCATAAATAATTTATAATTAATATAAACAATGATATAATTAAATTTTGAAACAAATTGGAAAATTTGAAAGAATAATAAGAGGTAGTTAATTTAAAACCACATTTATTAACTACCATTTTAAGTTTATATTCAACCGCACTTGGAAATCAAACTGAAAGACGCATCTGGTCTTAACTAAAGAGGTAAACAATGTCGAAATTGACAATTTGAAAGAATAAAGGAGTAGTTGGTAATTAGGAGAAGAATGGTATGTGTCGTGCAATGAAGGGCGACTAAAAATGTGGATAATAATTTGCCGAGGGGCATTTGCGTAAAAGATAGAATGTAATAGGACATTATAGTTCCCACGTTGGCTAATACCAAACGCCTACAATTACGAGCCAATGATACGTAAGTATGGGGAAGGGATCCATCGCTTATTGACGTACGTAAGTTCAGACTAAAGCCTCTGACTATTGCGTGATATGTTTATAACAACAACTCCACTCCTCCGGTCACTCTACCAACTGCCCCAACACTGTCTTGGCAGGCGGTGGTAGCGCCTTTCTCCATTCACATCCAAGTGTCAAATCCTTAAGCTGCAGTCAGGTCTACCACCTTATTGGTTCTTCATATATAACCAGTAGGATAAGAACCCTGCTCTTGCTTGCTTCTGTTTTCAAGAAAACCAAATTCCATTCAAGAAAAAAAAAAACCCACCAGTTCTCATTTTCTGGTCACACAGCATCAATTTTGGGTCACATACACACTAATTCATATAAAATAATTTATTGAATACTAATAAACAAAACATATAAAATAAAAAACAAATTTGATAACTTCATTGTTAATTAAAATAGCTCTGATACTCATTGTTGAATTATTTTATGATATTAAGAACATTTATTAAATCTAAAATAATTAATTAATAATTAAAAGATCCAATAAACATATTATAAAATACAAACTTTATTGAATAAAGAAACATATTAATTCTATAGCATAAAAAAACATATTTAATAGTTGGATCCAAATTATTAATTGCTATTTATCTTCAAAAAAAATCTATAAAAGGTAAGATAAAAGATATATGACTAAGATTAAAATAAATATTTATTTTTTTAAAGAATGTTATCTGTGTCTTTATTAAATTATAATGTTTTATTTATTTAATACATATAAATATAAAGATAATTAAGTTTCATCTAAATGAATTTATCAAAGCAGAAAAGATAATAAAATTCTTGAGCATAAATAAATATGCATAATTATCCATTAACTTGGAAAGAATAAAGGAGTAGTAGGTGATATAGAAATCAAGGGTCTGCAAAATGGACTATCTTCTCCAATGAGGGGGGCATTTATGCAAAAGACAGAATAGGGATTACATTCTTTAATAAGAGAGAAGAAACATGGTGGGAAGGACTACAGATCATCGGCTCTGCATTACAATTAAATGCCATAACTGCAAGTTAGTTCCTCAGACAAAGAGAAAAGAGGTGGATGAGCAAATGACCTGCTATTACTCGAGTCAGAGTTGTGGTGTCCATATTCTAACAAACAAACAGTGGGTGAGTATGAGAGCCAAACAGAGGTTTTGATTGATCTGTTTATGGTGGTTTTGAAGGAATAAATGCGTAGTAATATTGAGAAAGACAAATAGGTGAGTAGGTAATTAGACAAGAGTACCCTTTATTCCCTTCGTCTTCCTTATCCTCAATCTGCTCACAGCACTGCACCACGGATCGGATCTCCCAGAGAAAGTCTAGGATTAGAAATTCAAGAAGGTCCACTCACCATCGCGGCATCGGTGGGTTCATCTCGGTAAGAAACACAAAAGCTCTTTGATTTTTAGTCATTTTGGAAGAGAGTCTCAGATTTCTCTCTAGAGTGTTTGATTTTTGTTGTTTTTTTGTTGTTGAAATAGGTAATAGAAAATAAAGAATAAGAATATACTGAATCGTCTCTTTTCTTTTCTTTTCTCCGAGAAGACTGATGAGAGCTGACTCCTGGAATCCCAGCTGAAATGACGGGACCTGGCGCGTCACCTTCGATGATACCGACCTCAGCCGAGTTTTTGGAACTCCTAGTCCCACCAACTCAAATTCCATTCCTTCTGCTACAGGATAAGAACTCCTGGGCTTCTGTTTTTCAACAAAACCAAATTCCAAAAAAAAAAAAAAACCCACCTGTTCTCGTTTTTTGGTCACACTGTATCAAATTGTAAGCTTTTCCCTTCTGTTGTTTCTGATTTCCCTTCTGTTTTCAAACAAAACCAAATTCCAACAAAAAAAAATCGCATTTGTTTGCTATATTTTCATCCATCTTAATTTCAGTCATTTTCACCTCATAGCTATTTCTCCTATATTTCCTTCAGTTTTCCTACGTACTCACCAAGTTAATTCCTACCATCCTGCTGTTGTTTCGTTTTGATTTATTCAAAGCCAGTCCAAAAAAAAAAAAGAAAAAAAAAAAAGATTCAACTGTTATTTGCCTTCAATTATTGGTAACTTTCCTACTTCCCAATTATTGTTTTCCCAAATCCAAGAAATCCAAGCAACAGAGACGACACCGTGGCAGATCGTTGGCTGCTGTTGCTGGGAAATTTTCAGGAGTACTTGGTAGCCTGACGCCAGCTCGGTTATCTGTCTTGCCACTGCAGCCATGTCAGCTGTCCTTAATAATCCAAGTTCAGACGCTGAGGACACCATGAGGGTAGATACTGATCAGCAAATAACTGTTGATGAAGCCACCAGAAAAGGGGATGGAATCAGACCAGCTGTTCGAGAGCGTTCTCTGAATCGGGCTGACTGTGATCACAGAAGGAGTGCCAGAGGCATTGCTGAGGGATGATCAAAACATGAGCTGTTTGAATGGGTGGTGTCCTAATCTCATCTCACGTTATCAGCTTGGCAGAGAAGCATACAAGAAGGCGCAGGTTATTGTTGGGATCCAAACAGCCCGCCATTTCCCTGATGGAATCGCATACAGTGCCTCTCCTCGGTGTGCAACGTTTAAAGGATATGAATGTTTTCAGTCCAGGGATTCCACTTTGAACGACATTATGGATGCTTTGAGAGATGATTATTTAAGATGATTGTTGGGGTATGGAATGCTCATGGTAATACACAACCATATCAAACATGTAGTCTAACAAGCTAAGCAACAGAACCTGTCTACCACATATATCTCATGATGTATCCTTGACTCGAGACTCGAAAAAAGATGAAGAAGGGATTGCCAAAATTCAGCAAAAAACTGCAGAAATGTTGGGATTCCAATTTAAGGGGAAGGATGAATCCACAAGAGCAGATGAATTGAAGCAGAGACTGCAAAAAGACAAGGAATCGGTGAAAGAGAATCAGCCGGAGAAAGAGAAGGAACAGAAGAAAGAGAAGATCCTTATTATCTTGGATGACATTTGGAAGGAAATTAATTTGGAGAAGGTTGGAATTCCTTTCAAAGATGATAAGACAATATGCAAACTAGTGTTGGTTTCTAGAGATGCAAACCTATTATAAACAATATCATGCATTTTTCAAAAATTGTTTTCAAATTCACACATCTCATAAGGATGAAGAAGTTTCTGTGTTTACTCAAGAAGATATAATATCTCATGGTATGCGACCAACCAGAACCCATAGCAATTAAGGTACTTTGATGAACGCCAAAGGTCTACCCATCGCAGAATTGTAACGATTGCAACGGCATTGGAAAATGAAATCATGGTCAGAAGGGAAGAATGCCTTGACGAACTTGTAGCTGTGCACCAACCATCGAGAGGAATGGAGAAAAAGGTATACACATGTCCAAGGAGCTACAAATGATTTGAAGGTGATGAAGTCAAATCCTTGTTCTACTGTCTTTGTGGTTTGTTCTTTGAGCTTATTAGTGTAAATGATATTTCAATGGATCAAATAAAAACAGATATATGGTGCTCTGAATTTCTTTGACCGTGACTTAACCTTACTGGAGGGAACTATAAATAAACTAGTCACATTGGTGAAAACCCTCAAAGGTTCAAGCTTGTTACTTGACGGTATTGAAGATGATGGAGACTAGCTCCTCGAGTAGCAATATCCAGATAATAGTTATTGCTTTTTCATGGATGGTGATCATAAGAGTGTCGATGTATGATCTTGTTCGTGATGTTGTTAGACTATTGCATCTAAGGATCCTCATCGATTTAAGGTTGAAGAAGATGTTCCATCCGATCAAGACTGACAGATCAAGATGAATCTAAATTCATCTCTCTTTATATTGCAAGGCACACATGCTTCCTCCTACGCCGGTATCCGAAGCTTCCAATTTTTTATATTGTCATCACACAGGTGCTTTCTTGAATACTATCCCAAACACGTTTCTTTCAAGGGATGAGCAAACTCAAAGTTTTAGATTTGTCTGGGAACATTTCCCAACATTACTTCGTTAACGCCTAATCCTCGTAAATCTTCGAACATCGTCTGGGGAGAGAGAAACCATGGGAGACATCGATTGGAGAGCCAAAGAAACCATGTCTAGTATTGTAAAGGGTTCACATCCAACAACCGCCTAGAGAAATGATGCAATCGACCACCCATGTTGCCGATTTTGAACTTCATCGCAAGGAGCTTAAAGTAACTCCGCGAGATATCTTAATGCTTGTTTCGATTAGAATGTCTGCTTCAATGAAATCTAGTTTTTCCTATAATGGCTGGAAGAATTTGTGATGGAGATAGCAATGCTTATCCACATCATCTGAATAACTGCGCGACTTATTCAGATGGACGATCGAGGTGTAAAATACCAAAGGCCAAGTTGGTACCAAAAGCAGATATATTTGATCACAACTTAACAAGTTATGCAATATTTATAGGCAGTTTTGATCAATTGCCAAAAACATATAAAAACTCAAAAACGTTACATCTCGAAGGTGGTGATAGAAGCTTACTCTTTAGGGATGGAATTCACAAATTGTTGAGGACAACCGAAGAACTGCAATTATGGGGATTGGAAGTATGCGGTGGCCCAATTCCAGTAAGGTCTTTTGGTAACCTAAAAACATTGGTCGTGATGGAATGTCATGGATTGAAAATTCTCTTCTTACTTTCCATGGGTAGAGACCTTCCCCAACTTGAAGAAATGAAAATAGAATATTGCAATGAGATGCAACAAATAATGGAAGATGGCCATGTTGGGATCAACTTGCAGTTATTATTCCCTAAATTAAGATCCTTGGAACTTCGTTATCTACCAAATCTAGTGAACTTTGGCTACTTCAACTCTGAGTTAGAAACAACATCCAAAGCAATGTGTTCCTACAAGTAATCCCGATATATCAATAAGTGTCATTTCCTTCAACTACCAGGTATGTCTGCTTTAATTAATTGCTAAATTCTTCATAGATTTTTACTTTTACATAATTTTTTAATAAATAAAATCATAATGTAGAAATAAGATTAAGCTAAATTCTTCTGATATGTCTTTTCAAAATTTCAACTGTGTGATAAGAAGAGAGAACATGAAGATAAGAAGAGATTTTAGTATAATACCTTACTAGATGATACTCTCAGTATTTAGAAAACGTCGTCCTATTTGAATTTTAAAATCTTAAGATATTAGTAATGTTTTATAAGAAAAAAGATATTAAAGGAAAACATGATTAAGATTCGATAGAAAATGATGGTGAAATGAATATCTATTTTGTTCATTTACTTGTTTTGTTTTATAAAGATAAAAAGTTATATTAATTCTCTTTTATTAAAATATTAAGAAAAATATTGATAAAAATAAAGGGAATATCAAAATTTGAGATAAAACAAATAAAATAATATATAATATATAAACATATATACTATTAAGAAATTTTTTTTTTTGAAATGACTAATGAGTAAATATTATGACACATTATTAGGATGGTTTGTCAATAATGTAGGTTGGATTGTACGGATTGCAAATGATATAATATAAGTTATAATAAGCATAACTTTCAACGAGAATTCTTAAAAAAGAAAATAGTGTATATTTAGTATAACATATTTTTGTTAAAATAACAATTTAAATCTTTGAACTTCTTGGCAATTTTTATATTTATATCTTGGAATCAAATATATTTTTTGAAAACATTTACTTCATTTTAATAGCCTTTCTAGTCCTCGGGATATCCCAAACCATAATATTTAATCTTGAGAATTAAGAAAATAAATTGTATTATCGGTCAAATTTGACTTTTAGGTTTTGCACAAATATATTTTAATTATAAATTGTACACACCTCAAGTTTTTGCACTAGACATAACCATAAATACCCACTTACATTTTTAAATTAGTACCACTATTTATTTAAATAAAAATAAATTTTACCTTATTGAATTATTTCTAATTATTAGCTTTTGAAAGTTATACTTGAGATCCATATGAATTAAAATAAATTTTATTAAAAATCAATAATCTTAAAATTTAGTTTAAACATTTTCTTAAAATTTTATCAGAAGACTAAAGACTACTTTAACAGTTTAAAATTGAATTTTTTTCTAAATCCATCCTACAACTGTCATTAATAACTTATTCTTTCTAAAATTAACTTGTTCCTTAAATAGTCCAAAATTGCAATTTAATTGTGATAACACTTGATTTTGTGAGTTTTAATTTCATTTTAATTAACTTTTAACATGAAACCTTGAATCAAGAATTTTAGTAAAAGAATTTACCTTGAATATTAAAAATGATTTTAGTTTTCTATCATTTGAAATGTTTTGAATATGAATTTTGTGATTTTGTTGATTTTTTAACCAATTTTAATTCACAAAATCAAATTTGCATTTGAAAAACTAATAATTAGATGCAATTTGCTAAACTTAAAATTTAATTTTTTATTTAATTAAATAATTAATTTTTAATTTAGAATGTAAATTTAGATTTTGTAAAATTTTAAGTCAATACTTTTAAAAGCTTGAAAATTATTATTATTAATTTTAAGATTAAAATCCATTTTTTCTAAAACCTAAAAATTTAAATTTATTTATTTTAATTCATAACAATGATAGTCCCCATTTATCACCTCGCGCCAGGTCTGGTGGCTAGAGGATATTCAGCTGACGCCCAAATCAAAGGTCTCACGACCACCCATCAACCTACGGAACATCATGGGATGTCAGTGACCCGACTCTTCCTCACTTAAAATCAGTCTCCTTTCACACTGTGAGCCTCACCCATATACAAACCTATCCCAAACAATCCAATATAAATATTTATATGGAGTGAAAAATCTGCATCTGGGCCCATAATAACATCCTTCATCAACATACCAACTATACGCCATACAAAGAGTTAATTTTACTCTTATACAACATATATTAAAAGCTTAAAACATTCCCAATACATGCATACATCATAAAACTAAAGCCACATCCTCGCTTCCAAAGCTACTTTATGATGAGTCGTCTCTCGCGCGCACCTTGCACTCGAAATAATATAATCGACTGACAGGTGAGCCAATGCTCAATAGTGGAATCACCTTGGCTGCGGGCATTTCCACCTGGGTTGCGATAGCGCACGCCTGTTAAACAACATCTCAAGTAAACGCGCGATCCTACTCGAACGCTTAAAACGACCAACCCACGTCCCGAGTCCCGCCACCGACTCCCCAGCTCACGGCTTGCCATGAGAAAACATTTTTTTTTAAACAATTCTCGCGTTCTCGAAACTATACTACCAAGATTTGCAAAATACGGTATTATTCTCCAAGACGACGTGTTGGAGAACCTTCGGAATAACAATGCTTTCTTATCCAATGATTCATTAACCCCATCCCTATTCTCCGAAATTCATCATGTGAAATTTCTTTCACTGCAATCTTCACTATTTAATTCTTTTCATACGCTGTCTGATCTCCATCTTAGTTACCTCAACAGATATGAGACGAGACTGTCCATTCACATAATATATACAACACAATTTAAATATACCATCATGCATATATTTACATAATTTACCAAATTACACCACAATGCAATCCAACAAATATCAACCATCACCCAAATTCAAATTTCACTCGAGCCTAAACACAACTTCATCTCCAATGGCCTACACACAATTATATTCCATATAATTACGTTCTTACAAGCAATTAGACATTAAAATCACATATTAATCCTATCTTAATCTTGATCCACCAACTCGCCATTCTCTAATTTCTCAATCCATTACACAAAAATTAAACACAAAAATAATTAACTAACACGAGCAATTCAATTTGAATCACTCACTCAAACATATTCTCTCACAAAAATATTTCTGAGTAACACTATTTACGTTACCATTCATGGTCACTATTACATGAACAAGAACTCCCTGCTACTGCTCACGACCAATCGACCGACATCGGTTTCACTTCGCGAACCCGAACAAATTCACAAATGTATTTCTTGAAGGCCTCATACACACCAACACACAATTTATTTCATAAATTCATTAAACAAACACCCTAAAGCTCATACACAATAATGACCGTCCAAATGGGTCTTAAAATTCCAACAGTCCGTTCCAAGTTTTGGAACCGATCAAACGATCGCTCGCCATCAAACCAACCGAACATTACAAACACTTAAACAAAGCCAGAATCTCCGGGCAGATAAAACCCATACTACGTGATTTTGTCGAACTCCAAGATTTTGTGTCCACGCTGCAGCCTCATCGCGCATCAACTTCGCTTTCATCCCGATTTAAAACTCGCGTCTGATTTTTTGTAAATCTAAGAAAGAAACAAAAAGAGAAAAAAATAAAAATAAAATCTATCCTCTCCAACCCTCCTTCTCCTGACGCTCCTCCCTCCCTTTGACTTATCCATTTTAGCTATGATTATTATATTATTATTAGGTTATTATTATTGTTATTATTATTATTATTATTATTATTTTGAATACATAATTTTATATTGTCTCATCTGGTCCGTTTATCTCCTAAAAATTTTATTTCTTTTCTAGTTCATCATCTTAGAACAACCTCATCCTGTTCTATTTTTCTAACTTCAAGATTTTTTAAAATTCGTCCTCAAGCTTCACTTCCATGATGACACTCCAAGGTCCAAATATTCCGACTATCTCGCACTCGACTTAAACTTTTCCGGTCACTAGATTCAGAACGAATTTAACTAAGACAAATTCGCTTCACATCCGGCATCTGTGAGGAATTCCAGCTTTCAACCGAATGATTGTCTTACCTTTTCGTAAAAATCAATTTTCTCTATCTGCATGTTGTAACTGGCATCAAGTTAGCTTCCAAAATGAAAGTACATATTTAAAAAACTTTTAGTTCAGATATAAAATGGAAATGTAGAAAATTCAAGATTTAAATTGTTATTTTTCATAGGTAGTTTTAAAATAAAAACTTTGTTATTAAATAGATCATTTTATTTTTAGGTTTGTGGTTGTTAATAATTTTTCTACATATATATGTATATATATATATATATATATATATATATATATATATATTTGTAATTTTCTAAGATCTTCACATGATTTTTATGGCATATGAAAGAGCCACATATGGTTTAAAAATAATTAATGATTGGTAGGAACTAAAATAACTTATGCCATAAGAATCTATTTATCCACATGCAGACACATTATTCTTTATATACAGAGAAATAATAGTACATTTTATTATTCAAGAAATAGTCTATAAATTTTCTTTTGCAAACTTAATTGTTAATCCTCCCAAGGAATTTTTTAAGATTCAATGATTCAGAACATAAATAAAGCAACGATAAGTAACCTTCTTGAATTGATAAATTACATTTATCAAAGGAAATATGTTTACATTTTTGCTAACTTTTCAATTGATGATATGATGTACTATTTTATAGGTATTTTTCTATAATTTGGAGATATTGCATCTCTACAAACTTCCTAAAATCAAGGAGATATGGCACCATCAACTTCACTCTTGACTTTTCTCTAATTCAATTAATCCTAAGAGCACTTTGCAACATCTACTCAATTTTATCCCGTGGTGCTTGATCCAAAGCTTCAAGAATTTGAAAGAGATATATGTGGGTTGGTGTGAGAATCTAAGACATGTATTTGATGTTCATGTTGATTACACATGATGTGCATCATGTTGAGATCTTCTCTGCTTTCCAAGAACCTTGAAGTTAAAACCTAGTTTGCTTTTACAGCTAGTATATGCGACAATGAGAAGAATGAGAGCTCGTGAGGGTCCATGTATCTGTCTCCTTTCGTGTGTGCCCCGTCTAACGCCATCAACTTTTCATCCCAACAGTCTGTTAAAGATCACAGAAATGTTAATATCCAAATCAATATTGATCGCACTTCCGAGAGGTTAGTTTTCCAATATTCTTTTAGTTTCCTCCTATTATTTTAAGTGAAATATTATGAAAAATTTGTGTGGTCATTTCAATATTATACCTGCTTAATAATAATAATAAATATACTAAAGTAATGTAAAATTTTAACTTACATAATAAACCACATTAATAATACTTTCTTTTAAATGAAATATATTAATAATACTTAAATTATAAAGGATTTGGAAAAGAATGAATCTAAATCAAAATTTTAATCTTAAACAATGCTACTTGCCATTAAGACCAAGCCTACTATTAAGAGTTCAAGCTAGCATAGGGATGAATAGAGAACACTGGTTTGAGTCCGATGGGGAAATAAAATACTATGATCTAATGCAAAGGAACATGTTTATTAATCCATAATCCCCTGTGTTTAATCTAACATCACATAAATTTTATATAACTATCAACAAATATATTTAGGTCAATTAGTTATCATTAAATTGTTTATTTATATTTATTTTGATTCATAATGTTTTATTAGGCGCTTCCCACTAAAATAAAAAAAATATGAATAAATAAAGAGATGATAAATATATGTTTGAATGATGTCATTTTACGATTTACCTTTATCTTTTTACATTGAATAAAATATATATTTTAATTTTATAGTTATCAAATAAAATATTAATCATATCCTTTCACATATTTAAATATCGATTTTTTAAAAAATTTTTTGTCAAAAATTTTCTTATCTCTCTTTAAAAAAAAAAAAAAAGCTTTTTTTTTTTTGTTTTTATTTTTATTTTTTAAAGAACATGTCAATATGTGGAAGACCAAATTCTCCAAATTCATCCCTACAATTCTCAATTTTGCATACTCCGTCCTACATCCCTGTTTTATTTTTTCTCTTGCTAATAGTTTCTTTGCCACTGCACATCTCTGGCTCCTTTCAATTTTGGTGAAAAGCTAGATTCTCTCCCGCATTCAAATTTTAAATTCCCGATATACATGTAGTTGATAATAATATAAAAAGAAAAATAAAATTTATTATATTATTTTTTGTGAATATTTGAAAAAAAAGGTATAGGTTGAATAAAAAACCTTAAAATTTTAATAATATTTTATAAGTTTTATAAAAAATAAACAAGATAAAAAAAGAATTAACAAGAAAAAATTAATCAAATGAAATTGGATTTAGTAATTTTTAAATGTAAAATGAAGATAAAAATAAAAATTTCGTTATTTAAATAACTCATTTATTTGAGAGGTCAATAAATTCTCTATTAATAACTTATTATTTTAGTTATTTTTCTAAGACTTTTTAGCAAAATTTTTTTAGTTCGATTTAGACATTTTAAAATATCAGCAATGTCGATACTTTGGAAATTGATGATTACATTACAAGTAAAGGAATATGTTGTATTTATAACAACTTTTCGATTGATGATGTCGATCTGGCTGTGTGATATTACCAGGTTTTATTCTCTAATTTGGAAGTTGGAACTCATTGACCTTGGTGAATTGGAAAGGGAGATGGCATCTGCAGACTTCACGATTCATTCTCAATTTACGAATCACTTCAAAGAGTGATTGGTTGTGGAAGCCTACTATTATCATCCCATGTCATTCGAGTCCAAGCTTGAGAATTTGAAAAGAGATAAAGTGGGTTAGTGTTGGAATCTAAAATATGTATTTGATCTTCAAGGATGTGATACATGGTACGGAATCCTCCCAAAGTTGAGAAATCTTGAAGTTAGTACACTAGAAAGTGAAGAGTATTATTTATATCTGTGATGATGGGAGGAGCAAGCGACAGCAAGGGATCTTTCTCTCTGCTGTACTTTATGAGTTTTGTGAGTGCCTCAAATGTTTATCTATCAATCGTTGTGGGGAGGAAGTGGAAGAAGATGAAGTGCTCTTCGGTGAAAAGGTTTGTTTTTTTCAAATTTTTTTAATTTTCCTCTATCTATTTTTTTGGAAAATATATAAAGCTGTTCCATAAAAATCTAAATATTTAAATGTTATATTTGTAAATAAAAATAAAATACTAAATTAATTTTAATTTTCATTTACATGATACAATAAAGGTTAATAAAGGAATTTTAAAAGAATGAATGAATCTAATTAAATAAATTTTAAATTTAAAACAATAAGTAATAAAATAAAAAATATCTACATTACACTGACATTTTTCTACTTCTCATGCCAAATAAGAATAGATTAAAAATAAATACTATATATTTGCAATTAAATTGCATCATCCCTTAGCATGTTTTTCTACGTTATTTTCATATAAATTTGTTATATATAGGATTTGCAAATAACATCTTTAGGAAATTAATTACCTTTAAATTATTTATTTTATTTTATAAAGTATTTCTTTATTAGGTGATATTTTATTTTTCACAAAAAAAAAAAAAGAAGTAGAAGATTTTAAATATAAGTTTGCGCTATAAGTCTTTTTATCTTTACATTGAATAAAATAAATTTTAATTAATAAAGTAATTAAGATATAAAATTTATCATAACTCCTCAAATAATATATATTCTTTTGATACTCTCTTTTGCTTTGTCCTACCCATTTTTATCTCCTTTATGTTATAATTGAAACATTAGGTTGCCTCCAACATTCAATTCGAAATTCCACATTATACATGTGTTATAAAGGAGATAATAAAAAGATAGAAGAGGATTTACTATATTATTTTATTTATGGATATTTAACGTTTAGGTTGAATAAACAACCTTAAAATTAATAATTTTATAAGTTCTATCGAAAAATTCAAAAATGATTCACAAGAAAAAAATAATCAAATGAAATTGGATTGGATAATTTTTTAATGTAAATTAAAGATAAAACCAATGGTCATTTTATTTATTTATATGTTTTTATTTTTTCTATTATTTTATTATAGGATGTAGCGTAATAAGAAATACACGATCTTTTTTGACATCGATGAAATGCACTATACTTTTTTAAAACAAGTACACTATCTTATTCCTTTAATAATTAACTTTATTTATTTATTTATCTAATTAAATTAAATAGTATACCTTTAATACGTAAAGAATTTTTGATGATTCCTATTTTATTAAAAATATTGATGAAAATATCCATATTTATGAAAGTATTAATAAAACTAAATAAAAAAAAATGAAATTTAAGGAATAAAAATTTAAAAATATTAACACTTAATAATAAGCAATGTATAAATATATGAATGATTGAATTAATAGAAAATATGAGCAAAGGTATAAAAAATCAGATAAAATAATTTTTTTTTAAAAGCTAATCACTTTTTGAAAGATATAAATATAGTAAATTGTCACTATAGGGATTTGAACCCCTTCCCTCCCCATGTTCCGTCCTTAAACGTTTTTAACCAACTGAGTTAAACATGTGGACAAATTCAGATAAACTATTTAATAATTGGTAAAATAGTAAATAATATATTATATACATATATGATTCAACTTATAATAAAAATGAACCAAAATATGAAAATTTCACACAAAAACATGATAACACAATAGCTAAAATATAAAGATAAGATGCATGCACAGGCTTGACTTAAATGGTAAGGGAGGACATAGTGACACAGCCCACGTGGCCCCAGTCAGGAGGTCAATACGTTGACCCCGAGTCAACTACTTGGAAATCATATGTCGTGTTCTGAGGCAATAGTTGCTGAGTAAAATAGCGCATGGGGCCGTATATCCATACTCATAAAACAAATATCTCGACTATATTCTCATAGTTTTCATGCTTGTTCTCTAGCTTATACATGTCTAAATATTTACTTAAAGTCACATTTGGCTTTCTTCTCAAAAGATACCTCTCTGCGTCTTAGTCTCCTGGATAGTCCACGTACACGAAGGGTCGCGTGGGGTGACGGGCGAGTGGAGTCTTCCTCTGAGGGTTACTCGCACCAAAATCGTATGCGTGGCGTATATAAGCAATCGATCACATTCCATACCGATTAGGTACCGTTATATGGAAATGTCTATAACATGCATGAGATCTGACCCCTCGTGCTTTCGTGACTGGGTCCCTTTAGACTCCCTCACATGGTGCCAGTGTATTCATCGTTTCTGCTGGCTAACCCATTGGACACCCTCCGATTTTATTTATCAAGGCACGATTTTGATTCTTTCCTTTATTTTGTGAATGACCCAGTTCCGAGGTTTACACTTGTAGGGCAGCCCTTACGCCTTTTCAACATTTTCACGAACTTACGTCGTCGGGATTCGTATCTAGCAAGTGAGTAACTTGTGGGACTTTCACCACAGGGGATCTGCCCAAACTTGCTCATGAAAACATGTAATTTATCATTTTGATCATTTTACACACTCGTGAATCTACACCTTGGACTTTGTACATTTCTGCGACTCCACGACCCACTCCGCAACGATGAATAAACCTTACCTGCACCCACACACAGGCCCGACCGCGATGTGGCCGATGCGTATAGAAATCGTAATCTTCGTGCATTTTCCTCATATTACATGCATGAATGAGCACTACATGAAACATTTTCATGGAATGATTATAATTTATACATATAATCTACCTGCATGCAAAACATATATACATTAAAAGCAGCCATGATATCAATTCCACACTTAGCATATTCGAAATGACCATAACACCTGACAAGGTCTCAAAGTGGGACCATTCAGCGAGTTTACCTCACGACCAGCCGCTTAAACATGAACATTTTGGTTCCAATCCTTATCATCATCAAATGACCATAGAAACTTTGAGTTTCTAATTGAGCTCCCCAACTCCCACCGGTCGGTGGCTAGTAATAAAGCCGATCATACAATCCATACCCTTAAATTCCAGGTTTGGGCCCAATTTACATGGCTCCCCTGACAACCCCTCTAGGTATAAAGCGCTTTGGTAAAGTAAACCAAGTAGAAATATCTACTTATCTTGGAGTTTGCCGAAACTCCGACTTTTAAGCGTCGCCGCATTAGATCCTTTGCGTGTACCAACGCACCTACAGTCCTCGAACTTTCGAACGTCGACCGCCCGAAACCCGAGAAATCTTCCTTTTCCCTTTCCTTCCTTCTCATTTTTCCTCCTTTTCTCTCAAGCGTTTTCCTCTTCCCTCTTTCTTTCTTTTTATTTCCTTTTTTGCTTTTCTTTCCTTTTTCTCTTTTCTCGTCATTTACTTTTCGTTTCACCTCATTTTCTCTTCTCATTTTGTCATTTCTCTCCACTTTTTGGAAAGCACTCATTCGGTCAAAGGAGCCAATTTCCTCCTCCTTTCTCTGCACCCGTTTGTGTGGTAGGCGCACCGTTTTCTTTCTTGTTCTTAAATCCATTTTATGGCGTCATCGGCCGCGTGGCCGTGAGCCATGGGATCCTTATACACATGTGGTGTGAGCCGTTTACTTTTAGTCTTGAAGTCACACCTTTATGGTGCCCAGTGGCATCCACTATCTTGCCATGTGTCATCGGCGTCAGCCTACTCCAGCATTAATCCGACCTTTCGAATCTAACGAAGGTCGACGTGGTATTTAAATTCGTGAGAGGCGATTTCAACGGAGAAGTCAGTTTCATCATCGAGATCTATAAAAATTAAGTTTTCAATAGAAATTTCTATTTTTACCCTTTATCAATCTTGGATTTTGGGGTTCCACTGACCCCCGCCCTACCGTGGCGGGTGGTAGCCACTCAACACAAATCCCCAGCCTTTACCTCTAACGACTAGAAATCCTTGTGAAGCGAAGCCGTATTGCTTGCTTTAAAACCTCGTATAAAAATTTTTCTTTTATTTTTTTCTAACTTATGGTTTTGAAAATCTTGGCAGCGGCAAAACCTCAACAACATGACGGTTGCATATAGGAAAATTCGAATCCAGCCTTTGATTTACGTTTCAGTATGGCGTCGACAGCCCGACACATTCTCACGGCTACACTATGTACATACATATGTTCCATTATACAAAGTTCAAAGTATATTCTTACAAAAATATTAATACACAACATAATGATGTCGGAATGAAATCTGTGTGCTCCAGCGTCTTGCGTACCTGTACCTGGAAAATAGTTTTTAAAACACAAAATAATGAGCTAAACGAGATCAGTGAGTGTATGCTTTATAAAATGTTTTGTTTTTCAGGAAAACATCTCAAAACTGTAAAACTTTCTTTTACAATTATTTTCCAGAAGCCTTACTTGCTTACTTTAAAGTTTCTAAAACTTTCTGTACTTGCTTGCTTTTAAAAGTTTATGCAACTTTTAATACTTGCTTGCTTGCTTTGCTTTGTTTTTCTTTAAAAGCTTATAAAACTTTTATTGCTTGCTTGCTTGAACGTTTATAAAACTTCTCAAAACTTCTCATTGGCTGGCTTATCTTGCTTTAAAAAGTTTTCTAAAACTTTAATCAATCTCTGCTTAAAAAAATTTCAAAAACTTTTCACAAACCTCTGCTTTAAAAGTTTCTTCAAAACTTTTATAAACACGGAGCCCGCTCAATCGTTCTTTAAATTACCACGGTTCCCGCCAACCGGGGACGCTTTTGAAATATAAACTGAGCCTGCGGGCTCAACCGCTTGCTTTTAAATCTCTTACTGAGCCCGGGCTCAACCATTAAAATCTCTATGGGAGCTCGCGCCGAATCGCGCACTGCTTGGCCGATTTTTTCAAAATCAGATATCACGCTTATAAATCATCAACCATCGGAGTTTATATTTGTCGATGCACTTTAGTGAACACGGAGCTTCGCACGACCGCGGTTGGTTGGAAGGACCCAGGTCCTGCGATTACCTAGGTGGTGCGGCCTACCACGCCACATTTTTCCCAGAATATGGTGGAATTGACTTGAGGCCGCCATCACTCATAATTTGGGCTAGAGCCTCTAACCTTATATACTCTAGCACGTGCCACGATCTCCTTTAAACGATGACAGATGAACTAAGTTTGCCGACCAGGCAAATCTAAATGTAATGTGATGATATCCCAACACCACTGGTAAATGTGACTAACACCTCCGACCTATTGCTTCGCTGTAATCAGCATTTTAGTTGCACCTCGTTCACAAATATTCTTTTCGCTTTCCTTACTTGAAATACTGGCTTTACAATTTAAAACTATCAGTTGTCATTGGTTTAAAATAGTTTAATAATTCAAACCATTTGTTTACTTGCTTGCTTGCTTGAAAAATGAGCCTACAACTCAAAACCATTAAATACCAAAGGTAAAAACAATTTTATAATAATAATACACTAGTATTTGAGAAAAATAGGGCTTAACACCACATTTTCTCATGACAAACTGTAAGATGGATTCCCCACACTTCAGCTTTGTGAAATTTACACACTAAAACGAATATCGATTTAAATATTAATCTCTTACGAATCGCATAATCTTAACGTATTTCCTAGGACTTTAGTCACACTGACACACCCCACCCCTACCAAATAAGTAGTGTGCTGCCACCTTACTGAAATCCCCACCGCTACTTAACGACTAGAAACTCTCGCGGAAGCCGGCCGCATTGCTTGCTTAAACCTCAGAGCAAAATTTTTTTCTTTTATTATTATTATTATTATTATTTTATTTCTAACTTATGGTTTTGAAAATTCGCAGCTTTAAAACCTCTACAAAGATGATCAATGCAAGATGAAAATTCCAACTCGTATACAATAATTTATACTTTATCCAAATATGACAACCAAGAACTCCAACACATTCTCACAAGACTATACTATGTACATACATATGTTCCAACATACAACCAGCATATCCTTACAAAATATTCTTAATTGGCGCATTTCAAGACAAACGCCGTATATCCTAATTGGGCCCAACCTGAGTGCTCGATGCTCTGAAAAATAGTTTTAAAATATTGGAAAATTAAATTTGTTTTAAACCTGTTCTGAAATGAAAGTGTAATGCTGCTATAAAATGTTTTGCTTTTTCGGAAATCATCTCAAAACTGTAAAACTTTCTTTTATAGAATATTTTCCAGAAGCCTTGCTTGCTTACTTTAAAGTTTCTAAAAACTTTTCATAATTCCTTTGCTTGCTTGCTTTGCTTTTCTTTAAAAGTTTATAAAGCTTTCCTTAAATCTCTTGGTTTAAAAGCTTTTAAAACTTTTCTCAATCCCTTGCTTTAAAAAGTTTCTAAAACTTTATAAATACTTTGTTCTAGTTCAATCGTGCAAGATGCTTTTAAAATAAACGGGAGCCTAGGCTCTAATCAAGCTTGCTTTAAAATCATCATGAGCCCGTCCAACAGACTGCTTGAATCTAAACGAGCCTCGCCAACCGTTTCCTTAAAACAAACACGAGAGCCTGGGCTCAACTGTGACGCCCCAAAACCCGGGGGTCCGTTGACTACCCACAACCTCGCGGACACGCGAACGTCAGAATCCGACATTTTACTTAAAATCAGGCGTAGTCTCTCAGACGGAGCTCTACCCAAATACAAACCCGATAAAACCCGTCCAAACAATCCAATATAATGCCATGATTAAAACTGTCACTGGGCTCATAAACCAATACCATCACAATATCTATATCCAACTATATCCAATAGTTTCAAGAGTTCAAATTTTTACTCTTATACAACACATATATTAAAAAAATTGCAGACCAATACATGTCATACATTAGAAACCAAAGCCATAATCCACTTTCTTCAAGTTCGCCTAGAAATGAGCTGCCTCCTCGTGCGCCTTCCTCGTACCCGTAAAACATATCCTCGGCCAGGAACTAATGCCTCGTAGTGATCCACCCTGGCTCGGCCATCTCCACCTGCCGCATATGCAATGCTCCAAATAAACACACATCCAAGCAAACGACGATCCTACTAGAATGTCTAACCCATCAACTCGCATCTCAGCCCTCATCGATTCCCTCACACTCGCCAAGCCTCGTATGAGAATTCATTATATTTTATTTGTGGACAACCCTCTGGCTGTATATATATCAATCGTGTCGCCTCCGACGATTGATATTATTTATGGACTAATATCCGATGTATATCAATCTGGGCTGCCTCCGACGACATATTTTTAATACAATTACCCTCCGATAATTATCATTTTTAGACAACCCGAACCATTTTCTCTGCACTCATCTCACGCACTCACTCCTATCGCCCTAGTGGTGTCCCAAAGGCATACGAATGCATACGCTAATCCCATTACGTTTATAAAGCCATGCAAATATAAATATGTATTATTCGCAAGAGTAAAAAATTAAATCACACAATCACAAGTATGTAATTCACATTCCATCACATCAAAAATTAGCTCATATGGGCTAATGATCAAACACGAAAGCAATTCTAATTAATTACTGACCAACATATTAATTCACAAAAATTAATTTGTGAACACTATTCTCTGAATAGTGAAACCTCAAGCATTATTCCCGAAAAATCACTAATCAGGTTCACTTTATGAACTCCGGTTTCACTGCCATTTATGGCCTCATTCAATCAATACATGATTTATTTCACAAATTACACAATTAATCAACCTAATGTACTCATGTCTGCTGATGTAATTCGCACAAATGGATTTCAAAATTTCTCTGACACCCGGTCCCAAGTTTTGGGATCTATCAAATCCACTGCTCAAGACCTCAAACCAACCGAACATTGAAAACACTTAAATAAAGTGTAAAACCCAAGTAGGGAGAAACCCCTACCTCACTCGAGTTTGTCAAAACTCTCAAATCCGGTCCACGCTGGGAGTCGCCCGCGTAGAGCAGCCTTCCTTCTTGTCCTCGAAGATCGCCGACGGGTCGGATCGCACGATATTCCCAGAGGAGAGTTATGCCCTCTCTCTTAAAACCTCCATTTCCGCTTTTCTCGCAGCCACTGACCTCCCCTCCCTTCACGTTTTTGCTCCCTTGAATGACCGTAAGAGACAAACACTATTGGATCGCTTTTGTCTCACATCATTTAATTCCAATTCAAAATGACCATTAAGTCATTCTTTTCCCGCTTTGATATTCAGCGACTATCTCTACCAGCCCATTTTCATCATTTTACTCATGCCAATTTATGGCACATGAGTGCACGTGTTATAAGGTGATTTTCTATCGATCGAAAAATCGCTTATCGCACCGAATCGCGATGCTCGAAAAACGTGCCAACTCCGACCGTTCTAATTCAACGAAATTACTTGCTGAAGCTAGATTTCGCTTAGACGATTCCAATCTGAACTGTCAGCCATCCGAGATCTGTGAGAATAAATTTCGATTTTTTAACTCGGGAATTACAATTTTGTAACCGAAATTACGATTGGTTCTTCTTCCGTAAATTGAATTTCCTCGGGTCTTACATCAACCGTGCGCCTAGTGGTTACTCTTCAACCAGATAGCATGCTTATAAATCATCAACCACCGATAGTTTGATCACACAGACTCAGTGAACACCTGAGCCCTCGGCATCGACCAGAGCCTGTGGGTCGGACCCGGGGTCCGCCTCACCCAGGTGGAAGGGTCTCGCACAATTTCACTCCACCTTTCCCAGAATATGTGGAATTGACCTGGTCGCCATCACCATAATTTGGCCAGAGTTCTCTTAACCTTATACCCTCGTACGCAAGATACTCTTTAATGCCATGATGTACGACCCAAGTCGCTGCACTGCAAAACTAAAATGTATGCATGAGATCCAACACCACCGCACGCACGAATACCTCGACCGGGTTTGCTTGCTTAGAACTAGGGATTTTAGTTAGGTCTATTTTCACAAATATTCTCTTTGCTTGCTTGCTCTTTGAAAAATGGTTTACAATTCAAAACCATTTGCTTACTTGCTTGCTTACTTGAAACATGGTTTAATAATTCAAAACCATTGTTTGTTTACTTGTTCTTTGAATTATGGTTTTTCAATTTAAAACCATTTGCTTTAGCTTAAGCCGCTTGCTTCTGAAAAATTGTTTAATAAGTCAAAACCATTTGCGTATTTGCTTTGCTGTTTGAAAGGAGCCATAACTCAAACCATTAAATACCAATAAACGCCATAATAATAATACACAAGTATTCGGTAAAATAGATTTAGAACACCTACATTTTTGCTTACTAAACTTGGAGCACAATTCCAATTAATTTTTCCGCCTTGCTTTTAGCCTACCAATCTAAACGACATGGGCGAACAGTTAATCTCCTACGATCAAGATATACTTAACGTGATTTGTGACTTAGTCACACTCAACGAATATCGCCGAGGCGAAGCTTCGCTTCACCTCAGCGGCGAGGTACGCTACGTTTTTCATCGAGTTCTAATCTTATTCAACATCTCAATCATTTAAGAAGTGCCTCTATACTAACTGTATGAATTTAGTTTAAATACTGGTGTAAATACAAACATTCAGCATTTTGTACACCGCACTCGTGACACCTTTGACTTGCGACCGCACTGTGTTGCATTCATTCAGACGGCACAGTCGTTTCCTCGTGGGCTGTACCGATACACCCTCAGACCAGATCCCAGACACCTCGAAATTTGCCTAGAATTGCTCCTCTTTTGCCACTTTTGTACCAATTCCTCTATACACTTCATTCCTAATACCTCACGAACCAACATGGAATTCATCTAAAACAACTCCATAATACTTGTGTTGGTGGTTTAGAACTCATACCACAAAACCCTAGGTAAAAATCCTATGAATTCAACCAAAGGTCCACCAATTCTTCTAAAAACCAAAAAAATATGATGATTCCATGTTTATTTTACACCAATTGGGGTTTTACCCACAAAACCTCAACAATTCAAGGGTTAATGTGATCTTTCCACAAACTCTCTGGACTGTGGGAGCAACTAACTTCCATACTCAAACCTGTGAATCCAAATACCCATGATTACAAAATGAAAACATACCTTGGTTTGGTTTTTCTCCCACTTCTTCTTCCTCTTCTTTCTCCTCTTCCTCTTCTTTGCTCTCTTCTCTCCTCTCCTACGGGTGCCCTAGCAAAAAATGAGACAAAATGAACTTTGTTTGTCTCAACTCTCCTTATATACTCCCATTTTTGACTTAATTATAAGTTAGTCCTCCATCTCTCAAGATTTGCATATCAACTCTTGTTATTTCTATTATGGCCCATCTCTACTTGTTTAATGATTTTCATATCCCTTATGGCAATTAAAATTTTATCCTTGTTCAAGTACCACAATTTCGGGTTCACTAAATTTATTATTTTATATTTTCATCCTTAAAAACAACTCCCAAAAATATTACAATTCTTTACTTAATAAGTTTTTATACGCCCTACGCTATACGTGAATGTACACCATCTCGACCTGCATACACACTCACCGAATATATTCGTCACAAGGCGGCGGCAGACGCCACGCTGGTCGAGTTCCAATCTTATTTGAACCTCTCTTAATCATTTAGAAGGCTCATACGCTTAATTCGCGCATGAATTTAGGGCTTAAATACTGCAAACTATTACTTAACTGGGCATTTTGGGCACACCTGCATCGGCATTATCTTTGACCGACCGCACAGTTGCATTCTATTGGGGTGTACCTAAGACAGTTAGCCTTCGCTGGGGTGTACCGGCAGAGATAGCCCCTCGCACTGCATCGCAGACAACTTCGGGAATTTTGCCCAGAATTGTTATTTTTGCCCACTTTTGGTACCAAAACTCTCCATACAACTTCTATAGTCCACAATACCTCAAAATTCATCATGGAATTCATCCAAAAACAACTTCACAACACTTGAATTGGTGATTTGGAACCTCATACCTCAAAACCCTAGGTGAAAATCCAAGAACTCTTATGAATTCAACCAAAGGTCCACCAATTCTTTATAAAACCATATAAATATGATGATTCCATGTTTATTTTACACCAATTGGGGTTTTACTCACATAACCTCAACAAATCAAGGGTTTGTGTGATCTTTCCACAAAACCCTAGACAAAGGAGGAACAATTCTCCAAACCAAAACCTTAGGAAATCAAAATACACTTGATCCTAAGATGAAAACATACCTTTTTGATCTTCTTCCTCTTCTCCTCCTTCTTCCTCTTCTTCCTCTTCTTTTCTCCCTTCTTCTCCTCCTTCTCCTACGTTTTGCCCTAACCAAAAATGAGACAAATGAGCTTTGTTTGTCTCAACTCTCCTTTTATACTCCCATTTTTGACTTAATTATTATTAAGTCCTCCATCTCTCCAAAATTGCAAATCAGTTTTTGTTATTTCTATTATTACCATCTCTACTTATTTTACGATTTATCCTTGTGAATTTACAACTTTGCCTCTTTCTTTTATTACCACATTCGGTTCACTAAATTTATCATTTCCATTTTTCATCCTTACTGTCAACTCCAAAAAATATTAAAATGTGACACTTGGTGTTCGTGATACGCCTACGCTATAATGCATCGTACACTCTTTCGGGACGGGGTGTTACACATAGTACTACAAACGATAAATAAAAATTAAAAACATAAAGATAAATATGATCAAATAAATACTTTGATTAAATTAATATTATTTAATTTAATAAATGGAGGGAAGGAGGTACACTCAATATTTTGATTAAAACCTAAGTTGAATAAGAGACTTTAAAAGTTTTTATGTTTTCAAATCTTCCTAAAAATTGAAAATGATATTTTGAAGGAAAAGTAATGAACTAAATTAAAATTGCTCTAAAACTATTTATTTATTTTAATAAAAATAGATTTAAAAAACAATCTGTTAAAGGTTTAGTGATTTAATATGGAATAAATGGTCAAGCAGAAAATAGTTATGATATATGAAATAAATGAATGAGTGGTTGTCTTTGCCAACTAAAGCTATTGACCACCAACTAGGAAATATGGTTCCTTTAAATTTGATTTGTAGAAGTTTTTTATGACCTCATGTTCTCTACCTCTGACAAGAATGAAGATGTGAATATTCGAGAGTTAATGAATTATATTTGAGAAATATTTTTATATTTATCATAAATTTATGACGAATGATGTTATACCAGATGTCTCTATTATAGGCTTCATTCCGAACCTGGAGGAGTTAACACTCAGCGGTTTTTCCACGTTGAAGAAGATATGGCATTCTCAACACAAATTCTCCAACAAATTACAAATATTAAGTGTACATATTTGTCCACGCTTAGCCAATCTTACTTCATCCTTGAGATTTGATACGTGTAGCTCCAAAATTTGAAAGATTTATATGTGAAGGATTGTGAAGTCCAGATTATGTGTTTGATCATCAAGGACTTAATAGAGATGATGGAATCCTCCCAAAATAGAAATTCCAAAGTTAGAGGAACTACCTAAATTGAGGCTTCACTTTCTACGAGGACAAGAATGACAACATGTCATATCATTTTATCTCTTTTCGTCTACGGCTTGAGAGTACATTGCTGAGATACATATCATTAATCGCGGGAAGCCCTTAGATGAGAAGGTTAGTTTTCTCTCCTATATTTTTGTTTTTTCTGTTTTGATTTGAAACATTTAGGACATTTACCATAAAAATAAATTTATTTTTAAAAAATTAATTTACTTTGGAAAATTATGAGAAGAGGACATTAATTTTAATAATATTTTTATTAAATTAATTTTTAAATAATAAACAATTATGAATAATACGTGAAATTACAAATAAGTTGAAAAATAAAATTTTAAAGTGAAAATTAATGTTAAAAGGGATAATGTATTAGTATAGATAATATCTTTAAAAAGGTAAAAATGGTAGTTATTATTATAGTTTAGAAAGAAAATATTAAGTGCTAATTGAAATATTTGGTAATGAATTGGAAAAGAGAATTAGTGAAATTTAATCAAATAATAATGTTATTTAGAATTAAATAACATTTGGGAAATTCAGGTTAAGATGTTATATGATTAAGATAACATTTTACTTTTGAAAATATAAAAAAGAGTAAAATATATTTTATTTCATATAAGGAGACTAATTAATTTCAATTTTAAAACAATCACCACAATTAATAATTTTATAATTTAGTTTTTAAAGACACTCGTTGTAAAACCCTCATGGATCTTAAATAAAATATAACGGAGTTGAAAACAAGAATAAAGTTACAATTCAATTTTTAATTTTAAAAATATTAACACTAATATTAAAAAAAGGAAGCATTGAAGTTTATTGTAAATCTAAATAAAAAAAAAGTTATAAATATAAGAATGAAAAACAAATTTAAAAGGGAAATTGTTATTTTTTTGTATTAAAGTAGTTGGGAGTTACTGAATTCTATAGACTTTGTATTTTAATGTGTATTACAACTTTAGTTTACAATTAGTTATTGTTTTTTGGATTTAGGTTTCATTCTCTCCTAATTTGGAGGTGCTGGTTTTAGAAAGATTTTCCAAGTTGAAGAAAATAGATTTTGGAACCGAGCCAAAATTAAGAAAATTAGTATCAAGAAGCTACCTAAGTTAACCAATATTCTCGGAGCAACGCGATTTAATGCCAAGAAGAGATGTCTTTTGTCACCTTCCACGTTCAAGAATTTTCACAATCTCGAAGAGCTGGACATCACTGATTGTGGGATGGAGGATGGGAGAGATGTTTATACTCCTGCTAATGGTGTAGGGATGTATATTGAAAAGGTTAGTTTTTTTTCCTTTTTTATTTTTAAAATTTTCTCTATACTATTTTTCATCAGTTCTTTAAAATAATGATTAAATTACATTTATTATCCTTAGTTTAATATTTTAAAGCATAAAATCCATATCTAGATATTTTGATACTATCTTTTTTATAATTATTTTCAAAAAAATATTTTTTGTGAACATCAAAATAGACTAAATATTTTTTCAAAAAGAAATATAAAAACTTTTTCTTTGTAGTCTATTATGTAGTTTTGTAATTTTGTAGCCATATGCTTAACTTAGTTAGTAGAGCATTCAAAGTTTAAAAGACAAGACATCTAGGAAGGGGAGAGGTATCGGGTTCGAGTACCAATGGGGACAATTTATTACATTGTAACAAAGTGATTAGTTGTCAAAAAAATAATTAAATTTTCACTTCTTCATACCTTTTTTTAATGTTTTAAATTTAAATTATACTATTAGAAAGATCTTTAATTTATATATAGTTGTTTGATTTTTGGGGAAATTATTTAGAATGAAAATTTTAAATCTTTGATTCTAATGAATGAAAAAACTAAAAATATATATATGTTTTTTTAGTGCTCCAAATTTAATTTTTGTCTTATTTTAGGTACATCTCCAAACTTTTATGATAGTAAGAAATTTGGAAAAAATGACTTAATAATATTCCCCAGATTAAAGCATAATTCCTCAGCATGTTTAATTCACCTTCTTATATGTAAGAGAGAAGTACTTCCCTTATAAATACATTAATACATTAATGAACAATTATTGATAATTTATTTATTTATATAGCATTTTAATCCTTTATAATATATCTTTTCTTTAAATGGTATTGTAATTTTTACAAAATAAAAATTCAACATCAAATATGTTTATCCAATCACAACTTTTCAACTAATGTTATTGTAATTAATATTAGCCTTTGCATGCCTTCATTCCTCAGGTGTATCTAATTATGAAGCTTTGAATCAAGAGCTTCTAGTTTCAACAAAAATTATGGATGCCTTGAGAGAGACGATAATGTCTTACCCATCGAGTAGCGGGAATCGGGGGGCGTAAGCAAACCACACTTTGTGAAACAAGTCGCTTCAACAAGCATGCAACACCACTTGTTCACACAATGTCTACTTTGATTTATCCACACTGACATTCGAGTATTCTTCTTAAGTACAAGATATTCAAAGCTAAATTGCAAAATGTTAGGTCGAATACGTATGAAAGAGCAAAGTAAATGAAGAAGAGATTGAAGAGAGAGAGATCCTTATAATCTTAGATGGCATTTGGAGAGAGATTGATTTGGAGGGAATCGGAATTCCTTCTTGTAAAGACGACGATGTAAAAGAAATGCAAAATAGTGTCTTACTTGTAGAGATGAGGAGCTATTATACAAAGGCATGGGCGCACAAATATGTTTTCCAGTGGAGACTCTATCACCAGAAGAAGCTTGGACTTTATTCCACAAGACAACATGTTTTTGTGATTCCATGGAGGAGAACCAAAAACTGAGATTCGTAGCCACTCAAGTGATCGAAAAATGCGAGGGTCTACCACTTGCGATTGTAACAATTGCCAAGGCACTGAAAGATGAGTCAATGGTCAGATGAGAAATGCCTGAAACAGCCTCGCTGATCATGGTGAGCAAGTAAGACTATAACCCATGTTTGGAGTGGTGCTATACCCATTTGAAGCAGGATGACCTTAAGTCGTCGTTATTACTTTGTGGTTCATTGAGCTATGATGGTGATATTTCAATGGATCACTTGTTACAATATGCTATGGGTCTAGATTTGTTTGATCATGTCGACTCCTTGGAGCAAGCGAGAAATAGATTGCTTGCATTGGTGGAAACTCAAAGTCTGTTGGTTTACTGAGGATCATTTGCCCTCAAGATAGCAATTTTGATGAACAAAGATGTTCAAGTTTGCTCTTCACGGATCCTTATAACAAGTTTGTGAGGATGCATGATGTTGTTTATGATGTAGTAAGAGAAATTGCATCCAAGGATCCTCATCCATTTATAGTCAGACAAGTTGTTGGATTGGAAGAATGGTCAGAGACTAACGAATCCAAAAACTGTACTTTCATCTCTTTACATTGCAGCGTTGGATGAGCAAACTTTCCTGCTTTGGTATGTCCTAACTTCATTTTTTCTATTGCATAAAAGAAGCGTATTCCTTGAATATACCTGAACAAATTTTTCCAAGGGATGAAAAACCTCAAAGTTTTAGATTTGTCCGCATCGGACTTCTAAGAACTACCTTCATCACTCAATTCCTTGCAAATCTTCTGATTAATATGCCTAGATTGGTGCTACAAGTTGAAGGACATCATTGAATTGGAAAGAATTTAAACTACTAGTTCTTAGCTTGGTGGGATTCGAACTGAGGACGCTCTCGATGAAATGGGCGCTAATTGTCCAATTCCAAGGTCGCTGAATTTGAACAATTGCAAGGAGTTTAATGTAATTCCACCAATATCTTATCAAGTTTGTCTAGATTAGAATGTTCGACATGACAGTTGCTCGAACCTTCACAATGGGCGTGGTTGAAGGTGATCATAGCAATGCTAATGCTTGGTTTATCTGATCTAAATCATTTGTCTTCTTTGACAACTTTATCCATAACAATACCAGATGCCAAGTTGCTACCAAAAGGCATTCTATTTGACAGCTTGACAAGATATGCGATACTTATAGGTAATTCTTGGGGGTTTAGAACCAACAAAGCATTGAAGCTCCACAACAAAGCATTGAAGCTCCACAAAGTTAATAGAGGCTTAGATTTTGGAGATGGAATTATCAAGCTGTTGGAGAGAAGTGAAGAACTAATGTTCTCGGAATTGTGGTACTAAATTTCTTCTTAGCCCATCAAATAGATGAGTTTTGCAATCACATCTTAATGTTATGTAGGAAAGTTCGATATTCGTGATATCATTGATTCAATGGATAAACAATTTATGGAACAAGGTGCTTTTCCTCTATTGGAGTCATTGTTCCTTTGGGATCTGGAGAATTTGGAAGAAGTATGGCATGGCCCAATTCCGAAGAGCCTTTGGTAACTTAAAAACTCTAGAAGTGTCTTCATGTCCCAAATTGAGATATCTCTTTTGGCTTTCCACGGCTAGAGGCCTTTCCCTACTTGAGAGTATGAAAATTGAGGATTGTGAAGCCATGCAACAAGTAATCGCATATGGAAGGGAGTCAGAAGATAAAGATGGTGGGACCAACTTGGAACTATTCCCAAACTTGCGAACCTTAGAACTCATAAATCTACCACAACTCATCAGTTTTAGCTCTAAATCTACAAATGAAAGGCAGCTACACGTTCCATTTGTCAATCATAAGGTACGTTGTAGCTTTTTACTCCCTCTCTCTCTCCTTTTATATATATATTTCTTGATTTTTTTAATATGCACATTATTGATCGTTAATAATACATTTCTTAAACTATTTGGAAACTTTTTAATCTAAATGATGTGAAATATGAATAATAAATGTACTCTTAGTTTTTTTATCTTAGTGTTGGTTTTGAATAATGTTTCAAAATAATGTGAAATGTTAATTTAATTAATATAAAATATTGAATACTAAAGACAATTTTAAAAGGTTGAAAAAGAATAAGGTTATAAAAATTAGTTTTTGAAGTATTAAATATTAATAATAACCAGTATAAAAATAATGGAAAAAATTAAAACTACTTATCAAGAATCTGAATAAACACAAATAAATTCAAATCAAATATTGGAAAATTTACAAGAAGAAGGAAACTAAAAATAAAAAAAATGAAATCATAGAATTTAGTAATCGGCTAAAAATAAAAGTACAAAGATTGAAAAATAGTTTATTATTATGAATAAAAATAATTTAGTGAATGAAAATCTCCCCAATTGCTTCATTTATTTTTATTTTTAAAAATACTAAACTTGTGAATAATCCAAGTTGATGAATTATATTTCGGGGAATATATATTTATATTTATCATACATTCAAATGGTAATGTGGATGTATTCATATTATAGGTTTTGTTCTCTAAGTTAGAGAGGCTTGAACTTCGTCAGCCTACCCAAGTTGAAGCCATATTCAATCTAGTGTGGTCATCCGATTTGATATAGAGCTCTGTAATCATGATGGATTAAAGACAAGAATAAAGCATGAAAAAGGCTAAATTCTCTCCCTTTTTTTTGTTTTTTCTCCGCATTTCTATTTCTCCGTATACTAATTTTGAATCATTGGATAGAAATATTCTATACAAAAAAATAAGGTAAAAAATGGTCAAATCAACCTTATTTAAAAAAAAAAACATATAATTTATTTTTAGTAGGTCAAAAAACAATTATGAATATTCTATCTATTTGCATCCATATATAACAATTAACTTCCTTTCTATAACCAAAACCTTTGATGATTGAAATTAGTATAGTACATGATGATGTTGTATATGTAATTTAATTATCATAATCAGGGGCCAACTCAGGTAAAACCGAGGCCCCCCCTCACTCAAATATTTTTTCTTTGCTTTTAAATGGAATCCAACCCAGAAGGAAACCCAAATCTCATAATCTTATACCATTAAATTAAATGTGCCCTTGACTCTTTTTTATTTTTATTTTATAACTATTCATTTGAAATTACAATGTTGTAGTAATCTACTCTCAAAAAGTTTCAAACCTTATTCCCTCCCATCCCTATGTTTGGCCTAGCGCTTATTCGCTCTCACGCCCATTTCTAGTTCCTCATTTGTAAGTTTTAAAGTAATTTTATTTATATTTGATTTTTTTTAGAGCTATGTTTGGTTCCCCAAAATTTTGAGGGAAAATCAAAGGAAAGAAATAGAAGGAAAATAAAAGAAAATGAAGGAAAATAAAATAGAATAAATTCCATATAAATTTTCTTTTGCTACCTCAAATCAATTTTATTTGTTTAAAACTCATCAATATAAATATTAAATAATTTTAAAATATTTTATTTTTATATGATTTTCTTTAAAAAAAATTATAAGACGATTATTTTCCTTAGCATTTTTTTTCCTTAATATTTTCTAAGAGCCAAACACAACCTTTTTTTTTTACATCGATTCACTTGGAATCAATGTTTTAAAACTAAACCTGAGTTTGAAACTCGAAAGTTACTGCTCACTTCGCTTACTGCTGGATTCCAGGGCTTAATCATAGTTGAATTGGTGGATGTCATAACATATGTTATATTTAGTAATCTAAAAATACATAATGTAATACTTAGAATATCATTTATTTATTTTTATATAGTGTTATTAATATTCTTATTTTTATAAAAATTATAATATTATAATATTTAAATATAAAATCTATTGAAAATTTAAAATATAACATTATATATTTATGTTTTTTGAATTATGAAATATAATGCTTTTTTTTTGTTAGATTTATACAAAACTTTACTATGTAGCCAAGTGGTTAAACTCAATACCACACCTACTCAAGACCCGAATTCAATCCCCTTTCGCAATAATAAATTTTTGGCAAGTCATCCATTTTCTACTAGTACCACATCAGAGAGTGACAAAGGTTTATAGGCCTTCATATACCCATGTTTTGAAGTTTTTTTTTTTTTTTTGAATGCAACATGTGACGTCCCAAAATCAAGGGTTTGCCGACAACTCACAACTCATGGATTACTGCATGTCTGGGAACCCCGACACTGACGATGAAAACTGTGCGTAGTCTCCTTTGTACGGGAAGCCATCTGTGCGAATACAAACCTGTCCCAACAAGTTTACAATGACCACACAGGGTCCACATGCGAGTAAAATAATGGCCACTTGGGCCCCTACACCAATACTCACCAAATACATCAACTATATATAATAGTTTAAGAGTTAATAAATTACTCTTTACCAACATATATCAAAATTTACAATTTTAATACATGTTATACAAAATAAAAGGCCCAAGCCACAATCCGGATTTAAATGCGGTCTCTAGAGCGCTCGGCCCTCGCGGCACACTCTCTCGCACTTCGAAATGGTGATCTCGACAGTGGTGAGCAAAGCCCAAAGTGAAGGATAATTTTCTTACCTCGTTACTCTCAATTTAAATGCACATGTCACACAAACAATCACATTCAAGCAATTACATGAACCTTACTCGAATGCCTATACTTAATTCAACCCATGTCCCGAGTCCTCAATCGACTTCGACATATGTCTGTCGAATGCGAGTAAAATCACGCCAAAGAAAAGCTTTTGTTCTCGAAACTCAGCCATCAAATTTCGTGAAAATACCGGACTACTCCGAGGCGAATTGCCGGATAACTCTCCGAAATACCATGGGCCCCGTCCGGCGATATGTTGGACGTCCCTCCAAGGCAATTTGGAAAATCTTCCGTCGAAATTCCTTTCACAAACATTTTCTGTTTTATTTCACGTCACGACTCACCCTAATATACTGGGCATCAAGGCCTATAGAATGCACGACGCCAATTTCAACACATCTACGCTTAATATATTCACATGCATATATATTAACATAATTGTGACAACCTTAAAATCGTACAGACGCTGACAACTCATTAACCTCGCGGGACACCGTGACGCTCGTAACCCGACACCACTCATGAAAAATCGGGTAGAGCCTCCTTTGTACGGGGAGCTCTACCCAAGGTACATAACCTGTCCTAACCATACACAACGACCACACAGGGTCCAAATGAGAGTAAAATAACGGCCATCAAATTTTGACTCAATACTCAAAATAAATATTCCAACCAAATATATCTCATATGGTTCAAGAGTTAACACACTACTTTATCACAAACATATATTAAAATTGTAAAATTCTAATATATTATCATACATAATAGCTACTAAAGTTCCACAACCCGGCTTTCTTTAAACGACTCTAATGGTGCCGCCTTCCGATCGCCTCAGACTAAATGGTGATCCTTCGACAGGTGAGCAAAGCCCAAGAGAGATAATTCCTTAGCATGGGTTACTCCCACCTATGCACATGCACGCATAAATGAATCAGATTCAAGAAATTCATGAACCTATCTTGAATGTCTACATGACTAATCCCATGTCCCGAGTCCTCACCGACTCCCCACAAATGCCTAAGCCGACGCGAGTAAAATATCCAGTTTTCAAACAAAGCTTTTTTGCTTTAAACTCACTACCTAATTTCTAGAAAATATTGGACTACCCTCCTAGGCGAATGTGTCGGGAGAACCTTCAAACAATCTCGCCGGCTCCTCCATATTTTCGTAATTGTTGGACCATCTCCCAACACAATTCTCCGGAAAATAATCAATTGAAATTACTTTCACAAACATTTTCATTTAACTTTCAATTTCATGTCAAGCACTCACTCTTAATATTCTGGTACACCAAATAGATACTTTTAATCTTTACTTACGCTAACTTTAAAACATTTATGCTAATATATATTCACATGCATATATATTAACATAATTAATCCAAACAACCATGTTATTAAATTCACATCAATAACATTCAAAATTAGCCTCACATGAGCCACTCCAGCAAACACAAGCAACCATTTTGAATCACTTAATATCACAAAATTTACACAAAATGACCATGTTACTATTCATGTGAACAGCTGAAATCTTCAAGTTACTGCTCACCTGGCCACACAAATAGAATTTTCTTCACTCTGGCCCAAAGCCGAGACCTGACCACGGCCAAACAAGCCTCGTAACATTCCTAACCACTATACGCCTCTTAAACAAAGATTAACACAAGTAGAAAAAGATCCCTACCTCTTGGAGTTGTCGGAACTCCACCAAATCTAAGGCTCACGCCAGAGTCTCCCACGAGAACAAAGCCTTTCCTTCTGTCTCGTTGAAAACCGATGGTCCGATCAGCCACTGCATGAATAGTCCTCTCCTACACGTTTTTTTGGTCTTTTTTTAAAGAGTGAACACTAGTTTCATCTTTTGTCTTTTTCCTCATTAACAATTTTATAAATCTTAACGCTGGCCCCTTATTCTAGATTTTTTGACACTCTAGATACTCTAGGCCATCCATTTCCATCATCTCTCTAATCTTCCAACATTTGTGGTCACAAGAAAGACATGCCATAGCGCATTTCATTACATCACATTGCCGCTTTGGCTAGCACTGATACTAGCTACCTTGAAAACGTGTAATTTTACTGCTCGAATTCGACTTAAAATCGACGTGGGTGAAGCTAGATTTCGTGAGACGATTCCAACGTGAAGTCCGCTTCATCATCCAAGATCTAGAAAATTTTGATTTTTAGCAGAAATGACCATTTACCATTTTTTTCGTAAAATTGAATTTCTAAGTCTTACATTCTCCCCTCCTTAAAAAGAATTTCATCCCGAAATTCCACTCACATACACATCCAACCACGTGCATATGTAACCTCACCCAACTCCAAGTCTGTGTTGGGTCTGTGTTGGGTATGACAACCCTGCTAAGGTTTCAATTACTGACAACTCGATGGCTATCAACTTATCCATGTCAAGAATGACATCAACACCAACACGCCTACCTCACTCATTGGGCAACACACACCAAGGGTCCCATCATGAGAGAATCACTAAGATCCTGACTCAATATCTTGACACATATGACCAACTCCTCACTCCTACATCCTGGTGGAAGAATTTCCCCATCATCTCTAAAGGCCTCAACCTCTAAGCCCAATCATTACTAATAAGATTCATTCATGAATGAATATGATGCATTTAATTCAAACGCCACTCTAGTCAACAAGTGCAAGAGTAGAAACGCATTCTCGCATATCCGGCCGTCCCGTATGCTCACCAGAAAATCTTGAGACCTCCGCTCCTAAGACAATCTCGCCTTCCTATGCCTGGGGCCGGGCGACAATGGTAACACGTCATCCGCCCAAACACCGAATTTCCTACCGCAAACTCGCCCTCGACTCGACCGCGCTCTAGCTCGCCTATGTGGCCCGGCTCGCAAGTACTAGGTGGCTTGTGCGGCACTCGAGACTGATACATCGTCCTTCACTCCATACTTGAAAGTACAGTAAATCGTAGCCGCTTCGCCCTCGCCTGACTGGACCGCACCGCCCCCAAACCTCGGATCACCTCACCGAGGGCAATCCTCTCATATGTCCAGCCGGCCGCGCGGGAAACATAACATCCGGCTCGCCCGCCTGGCAACCATAGCTCGTCCCTCGGCTGCCAGATAACCGGGTCTCGAACTCCTTACAACCGTAGCCTTCCCGCTTCTTTCCCGAACTAGAAGAAGGTTGATCTTCCTTCCTCTTAGTACCAGCGACTCATATCCTCGGATGCCTCGCGATAACATTTACTCTCGTGGTCATAGTCGCCCCGACCGTGAGTCCACTCCTTCTAACCATCGGAGGACGATACTTAAACGCCGGAGGTCGTTTGACCCGCCCTGGCTCACTATTGCACATGCATGTGCGAGCATGGCGATCGTAATCCCTACGACTCAAGAAAGGCTTGTTGGTCAAAAAGCCGATGGTGCTCTAACCAATAATTCATGGAAGACTTTTACGCCCTCAATGACTAGTCATCTACATGTCAAATGGCAAGTTGTACTTAGTTCGCAAAGATTCTGGCAGATAAACAACTCGAGACACACTATTTATATACAGAAAATATTTCATACACAATGTCCTTGCATTCATAGGAAATGCAGGACAATAATTCAATATTAAATCATTTTTTTTTAACAACAAAATTTTATTTTAGAAAATTTCATTTTAAAAGATTTTATTTCATTTGATTTGATTTGATTTTTTTATCATGTGAACAGTGTTCATGAACAAGAATCCCAAATGCTGATCGAAATAAGGCACTGAAGTCCAAAATCGGTCATGCACAGTGCACACTCCAATCCGACCAGTCAGCGCTGCGATGGTGTGCCTGTGTCGGGCAAGATCGCGCTTCTCGCCATACAAATCGCACTGCAGTCGCGGCCTAGCACCAGTCGTGGTCGCAGCCAGGTCGATCGCAGGTCACAGCGTGCCGCAGCGCGGTCCGCCCACAGATTGCGGGTCGCTGGTCAGGGTCAGATCGCGTTCGGGCCGTAGCCAGATCGGTGACACAACTAGCGACCATACCTTCTGCCCCACTGTCACGATACAATCGATTGTATCGTGACGCTCAAATTTATTCACCCGCTTGTCACGATAAAGACCCATCGCGACAATAATTCCCCCAAATGGGCCAGCGCTCCTTCTCCTCGGGCACGACATAACACCGTATCGCGACACAAACCTCACCATTCAAGCTCGCCATCACGATACAACCTGAAAGTGTGGTCGTGGACACGCCTCCAAACAACCGCACGCCCGTCGCTTATGTCATGATACAATTTCCATTGTATCGTGACCCAGTTAGGCAATAGCCCAACCAGTTGCCAAACCGTTTTTTTTTTTTTCACTTCAATTTTTTTTTCATTCCTGCTATTGGAAAAACTACCAAAAAAAAAAATTTATATATATATTTTTTTTCAATTTCCATTATACCAAATAAATTTATAAAATTTTATTTTATCCATTTTTTTCCGCTTTACACACAAGAGGTCCCTTTAAAAAAAAATCTCAGCCAAATTTTTTTTTTTCTAGTTTAATTATGGACTTTCGGCCAAAATTTCTTAAACACTTTTTCACACTAACCCTAGTGTTCAACATTTTTCCATGCTATTCACTCAAGCACAATCACACCATACATTCATAACAATCAACATGTTATACACCCAATCACACATAAAACACAGTGCATGCAGTGTTCTAATCCTGTCCCGTGACTTCCTAGGTAATCTCATACCTAAACTCTAACATCGAGCCACCAAGTGGTGATGTTCCTACACCTTTCGACCATGGCCTAAGCCCAAGTCCCCTAAGCCTTAGGTATTCATATACCTAAGTTCTACACTCTAAGACCGTGGCCTAAGCCCAAGTCCCCCAAGCCCTAGGTACTCGTGTACCTAAGCTCTGATACCAAGCTGTGAAGCTGGTATCATGACTAAACTTATGGATACCCAAACTGAGCCCTCAGGTAATCAAGCTTACCTAAGCCTGATACTGGGCCAGACGCCCTAAACCGGTGTCCGCTGACAACTCACAACTGCGAGACAGGTTCTGATGCTCGCAAACCTGACACCACTCATGAAAATCGGGTGGCTTCCTTCAGACTTGAGCCACCCAAGGCACATAACCTCGGCCCTAACTACACAACGACCACACAGGGTCCAAATGAGAGTAAAATAACGGCCACTTGGGCCCCTGCATCAATACTCGCAAAATAAATATTCCAACCAAATATATCTCACATGGTTCAAGAGTTAACACACTACTCTTAATACAAACATATATTAAAATTATAAAATTCTAATATATGTCATAATATATTAACTACTAAAAGCCACAACCCTATTTCTAAATGGCTCTAATGGTGCCACCTTCTCGACGCTCCCCTGCACCTGAAATGGTGATCTCGACAAAAAGGAAGAAAAGCCCCAAGATAATTTACATGGGTTACTCCTCACCTAAGTTGCATACGCACGACGAATAATCACATTCAAGCAATTTCATGAACCTTCTCACGTCTACATGACCAATCCCATGTCTCGAGTCTTCAATCGATTCCCCCACATGCCTGCCGAATGCGAGTAAAATATCAAGTTTCAAACAAAAGTTTTGTTCGAAAACTCACTATTTAATTTCAAAAGTATTGACTACCTCCGAGACGGTCGTGTTGAGAACCTTCAAACAATTCATGGGCTCCTCCGACGTTGTAATTGTCGACCATCTCCCAACACACCGAAAATCATCCATCAAATTCCTTTTACAAACATTACTTAACTTTCACTCTTACGTCACGCACTCACTCCTAATATTCCTGCGCGCTCCCAGCTGCATATAACGCAGCGATGCCAATCCTTAAAACATTTATGCTAATATATTCACCACATGCATATATATTAACATACTAATCCAAACAAATCCATACATATTAAATTCACATCAATAAACACCAAAATTACCACATTTTGTAGCTTAATTGAAGAAACACAAGCACCCATTTCAATTACTTAATATCACAAAATTTCACACAAAAATATTCATGTTACTATTCACATGTACAGTGAAACCCTCGGGTTACTGTTCACGGCCACACAAATAGGAATTTTCTTCACTCGGTTCAAAGCTTTTGAGATTTAGAATTTACTACAAACAAGCCTCGAATGACCTTAACCATTTACATGGCTCTAGACAAAAGATTAACACAAGTAGGAAAAGATCCCCAATTCTCGAGTTGCTCCGAATCTACTAAATCTGGTGCCCACGCAGAGTCTCTCACCGCGTGTAACTTTCCTTCTGTTCGCAGAAACCACTATCCGGACGTCGGAAGTCTAGAGAGAAGGCACACCTTCTCCCCTCTTAAAACCGTAAAATCCAGCCACCGCATGAACAAATTCTCTCCTACACGCTTGGTCTTTAAGAGACATGAACATTGTTCATCTTTTGTCTTTTCCTCATTAACAATTTTATAAATTCCTAATGTGTCCCTTCTTCTAGAATTTTGACACTTGGCATAATCTAGGCCATCCATTTCCATCATCTCTCTAATCTTCCAATATGTGTCACAAGAGTACATGTTATAGGTGACTTTTGTCACATCACATGTCGTTTTATGGCACCCGATACTTATACTCAAAACGCGCAATTTTTACTATCCTAATTCGACGAAAAATCAATCTGAGCTAGATTTCGTGGAGACGCATTCCAACTACAAGTCCGTTTCACTGAAGAGATCTAGAAAAATTTCAGATTTTTACCGAAATAAAATTTTACCATTTTTTCAGAAAATTGGAATTTTCTCGGGTTTTACATAATTAAATCACATAAAACATGTTATGCACATTCACAATCAATTACACCAAAATCAGCTCACATGGGCTAATTAAATAAACACGAAAGTAATCTATTTCTGAAACTTCTAACGAAACACATTCACACCGAAAATTTTGTCATTATTCACGCGGAACAAAGGAAACCTCGGGTTAATGCTCACTCACCACACAAATAGGAATTTTCTCCACTCGGTTCAAAGCTTTTGAGATCGAGTTTACAGCTAAAACATGCCTCAGAACATTCATAACCATTTACATGGCTCTTAGCTAAAGATTAACACAAGTAGGAAAAGATCCTTACCTCTTGAAATACTGAATCTCACTAAACTAAGGCCTAATGATACTTCTCGCCATGATAGATCGACTTTGCTTCTTTCTCCGTCGAGAACCGACGATCCGATTGACCGAAAATCTAGAGAGAAGGTGCTCTCTCTCTCTCTCTAAAAATCTCAAATCTCCATTTTCTGCACAACCCGTCCAGCTACTGCCCATTTTGCCTCTAAATGAAGAAGATGATTGTGACGCCCCTATCCCGGGGGTCCCGTTGACAACCCGTCAACCCGCGGAAACCTGTGGATACCGGGTGCCCCGATATCACGCTCACATGTCTCATATATTGAGACTTCTTCCTGTATAATTTTCTTACACATAACCCATTTCTTATAAATATTCGCAAGAGTTTGATGTACAACTCTTTTACACTTTTTACATGCCAAAATATATTAAAACTAGTTTATTCCAATATATTTTACAAAATGCTTGTCAAGGCCACAACCCGGCCTTCTTCGTACTCACGGCCTCGAAGGGGTGTCGTCTTCTCGTGTACCTGAAAGGGGGGTCCTAAGGACGCAGGTGAGCAAAGCCTAGTGCAGTGATAATCTCCTACGAGGCTACTCCCACCTAAGCGCATACGCAATGAGTCGCACCACCCATTTAAGTAAAACATGCAAGTTCCTAATTAAATGTCTATGAGCATCATGGATGAGAATGTGGATCGATCTTATACTTGACATCTAGCCCTCACTCTACTCCCTTCATGCATGCTCAAGCCAATGTGAGTAAAACATCATTTTCAAACAAAAAGCTTTGTTCTCGAAACTTACTACCGAGATTCGTAAATATATCGACTACCTCTCCGAGACTAATTGTCGGATCATTTTTCCTCAAATCACTGGGTCGCCTCCGAGATGAACTCACTGGACCACTTCAAGGCAATTCTTCGAAAATCTTCCCCTTGAAATTCTTTCACAACCATTTTTTCATTTTTCTTTCTTTCAAGCCATGCACTCACACTTAATTTTCTGTTGCCCCTGCATATGAAATAATGAGGCATATTTTCATACAAATACATGCTAATATATATCTCAATCATGTATGGCAGAATAAAAATTAACTCACATGCATCATGTGATTCAATTCATAATCGTAAGGGCATCTTAAATTAGCTCACACTACAATAACAATCCAATTTCAATGGTTTACCCACAATTATATATTTTTATATATTCAACATCATGTTAATGCATCATACAACACATTAACATGTCCACTAGCACCCGCATGCTATTCCTATAAGCAATCACAATACAACAGGTCACAATTCGATCTATCCCCAACAGGTACGACGCTCCCTTCATTAATCATGAACCGGCTTTGGTTCCAATCATCCATACAACATCAAACAACCATAAACCACAGAAACCTCAGTTTCCAGCTCAAACTGTCCCTTACATACAAATACATACCTACAATGGGGCTTACAACATGCCATGCAATGGCCATGTTAAACCTCATTTATTCATCGTTGATACAACCTGAAGTTTAATTCGCACACCCGGTGCAAAACATCGATTACAGTAAGGTGATGATCACCCGATACCCTCCACAAGCACCTATATGGAATCTTGACTCCATGGTCTTTCCATAGGGTTCAAGAACACTCGAAACGGAGTTCGGACGAAGAATCATGACCTCCGGTCGAGGTCACACGAAGTTAAACCCCACCGAAATGACCGACTTCGCTGCTAACCTGACCTGCCAGAGCTCGGTCTAACCTCCACTGTCGTCCTAAAGAATATGAATGGAATCCTGAATTCAACGGCTTTCCATAGAGACAAAGAACACCCAACTGAGTTCTGATAAAATAGCAGACCTCGGGTTGAGGTCATATGTAGTCAACCTGAACCGGTCTAGCTGACTCCGACCGCCGAGCTTGGTCTAACACCTCGGTCTGACACCTTCTATGTCTACGCATATGAATGGATTCGACTCAACGGTATCCCATAGCTCCAAGAACATCCGAAACTGAGTTCTGACGAAGGAGTTATGACCTTCCGGTCGAGGTCATACGTAGTCAAACCCGTGACGAGCGACCGTGAACCGGCCGAGCTTGATTCTGACCCGCCGAGCTCCTGGGCTTCGAACACTCCTCGGTCAGACACTCCACCATCCTCCTCGTGCATATGAATGGAATTCGACTCACCCGCTTTCCATAGCCCAAGAACATCCGAAACTGCTTAGACAAAGGATTTGCGACCTTTCTCGTTAGAGGTCACAATGTAGTCAAACCTAAATCAGCCGACTGTAATCGGGTCGAGCCGACCCGAATTGGCCGAAGCTTGGTCTAACACCTCGTCCGACACCCACTATCCTCCCGTGCATATGAATGGAATTTTGACTCAATGGGTCATATTTCGCCAACATCCAACAGGGAGCTTCCACGCGAGCACACTCTTCGTTTCTTGGAGGCCATATCGTAGGTCAAACCTGCACGAGCCGACTTAACCGGGCCGAGCCGACCGACTTGAATGAGCCGGTCTAACACCCTGGCCTAACATCCACTATCTCACATCACCTCCCACCCCCTACCGGCGGCGGCGTGTTAGCTTACTCTTACTGTGAATCTCAAAATTGCTACCTTTAACTAATGAAATCCCCTGTGAAGCGGTCGCATTGCTTACTTGAAACCTCCTATAAAATTTTTCTTTATTTTTCAAACTTAGGATTTGGTAAATCTAGCAAAGGAAAACTTCGGCAGCATGACTACTGCACATAGTCTAACTAAATCTCAGATACATCTCAATTTATTAATTATATCCAAAATATGGCAACCAAGATACCAACACATTCTCACAAAACTACTCTATGTACATACATATAAAAACCTTTATACAAATTCAAAGTATGTTCAAGGTCTTTTCTTTACATAATGTTCTTAATTTACAGCACTTGTACAATACGTCAAGACAACTTGATTGTGCTCAAATATTCCGGCGCACTCACAGACCGAAAATAGTTTTTAAATACAAAATAATGAGCTGAAACTAGCCTGAGTGTATGCTTTTATAAACGGTTTTCTTTCCTAAAACATTTCAAACATGTAAAACTCTATTTTACAAATATTTTCCTTTGCTTTGTTTCTTGTTTTGCTTTCTTTAAAAGTTTCTAAAACTTTTCTTTTGCTTGCTCGCTTTTGTACTTGCTTGTTTTTATACTTGCTTGTTTTTAAAAGCTGTATAAACTTTTAATACTTGCTTGCTTGTTTATTTCGCTTTTCTTTAAAGCTTGTAAACTCTTTTATTTCTGTTTACGAAGTTTATAAACTTCATAGTTTTTCTCGCTTGTTTGTTTATCTTGCTTAGTGCCTTAAAACCTTTCACAAACCTTTGATTTAAAAGTTTCTCAAACTTTTCATAAAAATGGGAGCCTGAGCTCAACCATGCCAGGCAACAAACCCACTGAGTTGGCTCAACCCTGAATGCTTGAAATCTAAACGGAGCCCGGGCTCAACCGTTAGCTTTAAAACTCTCCTAAGCCTGGCGTCGAGAACCAATGGTTGATTTTTCAAACTCAGATATCATGCTTAAACATCAACCACCTGAGTCTATTTTTGCTTACTATACCCCAGCGAACACTTGAATTCAGCCAACTGCCACATAAGACCTTTGTCCTACGCTGTTCCTCTTTTTCCTGAATATGGTGGAATTGGACTCCTGTCGCGTACCATACTTAGTTAGAGCTCAGCAACTATATACTCCCTCTGCACGTGCTACTATCCCTTTTAAATGCATGATGTATGTCCTGTTTGCCATCAAGAAACTACAATGACAGAGCAGATCCTTAACACCACCGTGGTAATGCACGGAATAATTTCTCTGACCGGTTTGCTTGCTTAGAACTAGGAAGGCCTTGTTTTCTCAAACTTTCTTTCGGGTCATTGTTGCTTGTAAAATTAGCTTTTACACTTTGAAACCATTTACTTGTTTGCTTGAAAATGGTTTTAATTATTCAAACCATTTGCTTACTTGTTGTTTTCTTGAAAATGGTTTAATTATTCAAAACCATTTGCTTTTACTTACTTGCTTTTCTGCTTAATTATGGTTTACAATTTAAAACCAATGCTTGCTTTTTCAAAATGGTTTAATCCCTAAAACCATTTTGCTTGCTTTTTAACTCATTGCTTGTTTTGAAAATAATTTGTATTCAAAACCATGAAATACCAAAACAGTAAATGCTTTTATAATAATAATAACAATACACTAAGATTTGGAAATGAGTTTAGAACATCACCCTTTGCTGCTTAACTTGAGCACTGCTCCACACTTATCCCGCCTCGCTTTAACCTACACACTCAACCGAATACGACGACAAATTAATCGCCACGCATAACTTAACATACTCCTGTGACTTAGTCACTATCTCTTTGTACTCTTTTAAAGCCAAGGTGCTACGGTTCTGACCTAACCTAATCACCCATTCGAGCACCAATCTCTAAGTTACGCCTCCAAACAACCCTGACTCACTCTATGTCTAAAGCCGGAACTGTAGTTTTTTCTTGCACATGGCCCCACTTTGAGTGAATTTTGCGACACCTGCATCGACTCACGACGCCATTTCTTGTGAAGGCCGGGCTTCTCTCGACGTCTGCTTTAAGTAGCCACTTGAATCACTCAAATCGATGTTAAAATGAGCAAGTTATGGCCAAAATAATTTAAAACTGGTCGAAACAGAAAAATTAGATCAGGTGTACCTGGGTGATACCACCGCTCATGTACGACACTTTTGTTTTCGTGGTGTACCGTACACTAATTGCTCATATACCGCATACCTTCAAAATTTTGCCCAGATTTTGTTGTTTTCCCCACTTTTGATACGCCAATCACCCCACATACAACTCTCTATAATCTCACAACACTTGTTAAACATCACAAATCATCCAAAACAACTCCAATTAATATTTGAATTGGTGCTTTGGAACCTCAAAACACAAAAACTTTAGGTGAAAATCCAAGAACATCACCTAAGGTCCACCAATTCTTTATCAAACTACACTCATGATTCCATGTCTATTTTCTCCCAATCGGGGGGGTTTTACTCTCATAACCCTGAATAATTCAAAGGCGAAAGGAATGCACAAACCTAGGACCAAAGGAGCATCAAACTCCATCCAAAAACCTTAGGATTCATGTCAAAACCCAAAAAATAAGAATTCCATACCTTGATCTTCTTCTCCCCTCCTTCTTCTTCCTTCTTCCTCTTGCTCTCGCCTCTCCTTCTTCTCAAACCGTGAACCCTAATCCTTGGAGACCAAATGACATTTGGTTTTATTTTTCCATTCTTTATACTTTTTAGCATTTCCTGAATTGCAAATAACCCTCATCTTTAATTATTGCAATTAGAATCTTACTTATTAGTAAATGATGTAGCCCATCTCTACTTGATTATGATTTCCATACCCTTTTGCTTAATGACCATTGTACCCTTGGTTTAATACCACGATTCCTGTTCCATAAACTTTCATTTCCTACTTTAGTCTCCAAATACTAAGGTGTGAATAATTTTGGGTAATTTTATACACCCCTACAAGATCATGTAATCGTGACACCCCTGACGGGGTGTTACACTATCCTTCTCAGGCATATGAATGGATTCTTGACTCAATGGGCTTTCCATAGAGTCCAAGAACATCCGAAACGGAGTTCAGACGAAGGGGTTATGACCATACGTAGTCAAACCTAGACGAGCTGACCAGAACTGGCTGAGCTTGCCTGACCTAGATGAGCTTAGTCTAACACCTCGGTCTGACACCCACTATCCTCCTCAGGCATATGAATGGATTCTTGACTCAATGGGCTTATAGGTCAAGAACATCCAATCCAGTTCGGATCAAGGAGTTATGACCTTCCAAATGATGCACATACGAGAATTTCAAACCCGCACGAGCCGACTCTGCCTGGCCACGACCTGGCTGAGCTGGACTTAGCCGCCGAGACTCCTTAGGAAGCCGACTCCCATGTGCCGATTCCCCACTCGTACGACCCTTACATCGACTCTACAAATTGACCTCCGCCCATTAGACTGCTCGTAGCAAATGACCATGGAATCCTTGGTCTACGAGGTCCGAATTGAGAAATCTGCTCAAGACTAAGTTCATCATGAAGTACAATTTACTAAGGAACATCGCCAAATTTCCTTCTTTTCCTGTTCCAAACCAGCTCTAAGGTCCACGCGTATTATCACAATAATATGGCAACTTCCTATGGTCTCGGGACGCAACCAAACATTCCCTGCAAGAATACAAATCCACCACAATAACCCTGGTGGTAGAAAGTAACCAAAGTAGGAGAAGACCTTACTTTCGAGCTTTGTCGAATTCCCCGATTCTGGTCTCTAAGGGCTAAACCTGCCGGAGGATGAACTCTTCCTCTTGCTCTGCTTGAAACCGCCGGTCCGATTGCCGAGAAATTTAGAGAGAAGGTGGAGTCTCTCTCTCTAAAACTCTCTATTTTCAAATATGGTTTGCCTTTTCCTCTCCCTCTCTCCCAACCGATTGGGAGAAGATAGAAGTCAAGTGAGATGTCCTCTCACTATCCACTTGTCCAATTCTAAGTGGCTCTTTGGATTATCCTTATCACCTTATCCATCTACCTTGGATTTCCCTCCAATCATGTGTTGCCACATGTCTCTTCAACCAATTTGAGATATTTTGGTTTTAATTAGCTCTCCACTCTGACATGTGTCTCATCTAGAGCCACTAAATGCCGTCCCCACTACCCTCATATCGTCGAACGCAAATTCCGACCGCCTCGAATTCAACGAATCGATATTTGGTAGAAATAGATTTCACAGCACGATTCCAACTATGGAAGTCCGTTTCGTCATCCGAGATCTAGAAAAAAAAATCCAAATTTTGACCGAATTTTACCGTTCTACCATTTTTCAAAAATTCGGATTTTCCGGGGTTTCATAATGACACTGTTCATCTTTTGTCTTATTCAATTAACAATTCCAATAATTCCTAATGTGTCCCTTTTTCTTGATTTTTGACACTTGACACAATCTAGGTCATCCATTGCCATCATTTCTCTAATCTTGTAACATGTGTCACAAGAGTACATGTAATAGGTGACTTTTGTCACATCACATGTCTCAAACCTGCTTTACTAAGACCCGGCGACTCGCCTCGAAAATGCGGAAATTCGATTGCTCCTAATTCAAACTAAATTTGACGCCAAGAAGTTAGATTTCGACGATTCTAACGGTGAAATCCGCTTCATCATCCGAGATCTATAAAATTTTGATTTTGACCTAAATTACCGCTTTTGCCATTTTTCCTAAAATCGAATTTTCTCAGGCTCCACAACAAATAAAGCGAATTGTCGCTGTGGGAAGATTGAGAGTACTTGAAAGGGTTAAGCTGAGGAAAAGCCTGCTCTCATATGAGAACGAGTTTTATAATCAACCCATTTTTGAAATAAGCAACACAACTCATAATAAATTTGGGGTGGGGCCCAACTAATAATAAATTATTGCACAAGTGGATGATGAGTAGAGTTATTTGAATGAACTGCTCACCCATCAACTGGGTTTCCTTGGTTCAATGTCGATTCAATTGGATGTCCGACCTAATAAGCAACTCGTTCCCTTTGTCCAACCCTTATTGTTAAATGTTAAAAGAATGAACGTAGAAATATTTTTTTTCTTAATAATATGTTCTATAAATATTATTGTTAAGTCTTAATGTATATACTAAAATGGTATCATTTTCTTTTTTATTCCAATCATTTTCATTTTCAAGGTTTGAAGTAAATTCTGCTTTATATTCTTGCCATGTATTTATGGTAAAGCAAAGATTCATATTTTTTTCGACCATTTTCATTTTTTATATATGGGATTTGCTTACGCTTTGCTCTATTTCTGACGGAAAAGACTTTTAGCCTTTGTAAGAGAAAATTCGTTAATAATGTTTGAGAGACAGTGGATCACCATTGCAACTTCTTCCTCAGGTTGGATGTTTTTAACATTTTATGCATTATGATATAATTTTAATTGTAGACTCTTGTTATGTGATAAATTTATGATATTATTAGAGTAATTTTTATTTTATCTAAAATTATGTATTATTGCTTCAAAAGTGAATTAAATTTGGTACCATGCATGAAAACTTATTAAATATGATCTAATAGATGAAGAATATTTGCATCATTTGATAGGATATTCATAAGTTAAGTTGACATATAAATTTAGTGGCAAATCAAAATAGAGACCAGTTAATCTCTTATCCTATATACAGTAAAAGCAGTTGAAAATTTGAAATTATAGAAATTATTATTTTTTGAAATTAAAGAATGATTTTTATTTAGTTTAGTAACTAACGAAAATATATATATTTTTAAATTGAAATTAGAGAAAATGTTTTTTTTTCCTAAATAACAAAAGTAATGGAGTGAAAGTTAAAATAAGAATAATAGTATTACTTTTGAAAGTTGGGGTATTAAAGAAAGTTAAGATAGATAAAAATTCATGATTTTAGAAATACTATTTAAAACTGGCAAAAACTTGAAACAAAATGAGATGTATTCTTATGGTTTAAAATTATTCTAACTATAAACAAGTAGTCTTATGTTCAAACTTTGTTAAAATTATTTTTGTGAAATTTAGCTTAACATTCCAAACAAAAGGGACTCTGACGAGTTTGATTTAGTTAAAAAAATAAAAAATAAAAAGTAAAGATTTGAAAATAAATAGTCAAAAGGTGAAAGCAATGTTTTCAAAACCAGACCGATCATTGAACAGAAAAAACTGTCGATTCATGGTTCACTAGTCTAACCGATGATCGAATTGGTGACGTCATAAATATATATTTTATATATTATAATAAATAAATAAATAACTTGGTTATAAATTTTAACAGCATTTCCATCTTTTATAGAGTTTTTCACAAAATTTTACACTTGTGGAGTTTGTCATAATGTCATTGCTTAAGACTCATGATTGGTGATGGAGGACCAATAGAATATAGGTCATTAAACTTGGGGATTTCAAGTAAATAAGATATCATAGAAATAAAACATCATCCAAATGGCAGAAATCAGCCTATAATCTCACATTCTTCAGGTGAACATTTTGACAACTCAAAATCATTATTTATAGACAACTGTACTTTTTGCTATAACAAATAGATATGGAAAATACTCTTATAGAATGCATAAACTCCTGTATGCATTCAATAAACCATCCAATCTATCAAAAGATCATCTCAGACATTGAATTAGCCCCATAGATGTATGCTTAATGTAAAGCATACAAAACCATTAAGCATCTCTTCATAATGCAGCGGTCTCAATATCATCATTGTAGTGTACACCATTTAATACATTGATTTGGCTCTCCTCTTAAAGAACAGCTACACTCATTTATTAGTACGGTCTTTCGATTAAAAATGTAGTTTTATTCTATTAAAAATAAAGAGAAAAAAAAAGGATTTGACATTAAATCCTATTAGATTATACAGATGCCCTTCAATGACATCTCCACAACTGAATCCTAATGGAATAAGCAAATGCCCATCAAGGATATCTCCACAAAGATGCACAATTAAGTTTTCCAATAAATCAAAATTCTCACAAAAAATGCCAGGTTTAGGAAATATAGTGAAAAGAACGAGTGAACCCCAAGTTTAGGAAACATTTAAGATCTTAATATATTAAGAGGGGGAAAAGAATATACATATGTAAGAAAGCCCTTCATCTAAAACTGTCTTCCACTACACTACAGAAGATCAAGAGAGCAAAGACTAAAAATTTAACAAACGGAAAATGCCAAGTCGGCGAATTAACATTTATTCGACATGGGAGCTAGGGCTATAAATCGAAAATATAAAACACTCAGTAACTTACCCAAATTTCAAACCAAGTCGACAACGATAATGATAACAAAAAATCCCAAAATGGACGACCGTGTTGCTAACTTGCTGCTAGCCTGCTGCAAGTGCAACGAGAGGAGTTAGGGCAAGGTCAGGAAGTCGAGAAGGGCCACTTTTCTAGTTTGATGCCAAAAACATCAAAACAACGTCACTTTGGATTTAAATTTTTAAAACTATATATATTTGAACCTGGCCGGTTCTCAGGTAATCAATCGATTCAACCGCTCACCGCTGGAATCGGCTGTTCACTAAGCACGCGCCTGCCTGACGTATTCCTGGCTTAATCATTTGAACCAAACTGAAACGCGACCTGGCCAATCATCGATTTATCTAATCCAAATGCCCGGGTCCTGGCTCAAAACATTAGGTGAAAGGGTTTGAAAATAGATAGATAAAATATGAGCAGTAAGTTGGTGGGAAATGGGCAAAGCAAGTCCTTTGGGCACATAGAGGAAATCAAGGAAATATATCTCTCTCTCTTCTATATATATATATATATATGTGTGTGTGTGTGTGTGTGTGTGTGTGTGTGTGTGTGTAGAATATCTATCTAAAATAGAGAATATAAATAAAGGGAAATGAAGATTCATCCAAAGAATAAAATATATTATATAAAACTGAGCAGGAATTAGGATTTATAAGAAGCCAATGTATATCAAATAGGAAATGTAAAGACATTAACCAACCCCAATGTATATCACTAGGAAAAAGGTCATTAATATAATAGGTTAATCATGAAAAATGTAACGCCCCTGATACACACTTCATTTCTCGGGTCCGTTTGATCTACCCGTCAACTCCGCGGAAATTCTGTATACATCTCGCATCACGAGACGCATACTCCAGTAAAATAGCTACATGGGGCCCATACATCCATACTCATAAACAAATATCTCAACCATATTCTCATAGTTTTCATGTTTGTTCTAAAAGATTTATACATATTTACAAATATTTACTTAAAAAGCCACATTTCATTTTCTTCTCAAAAAAGCCACCAAGTACCATCTCCCTAGATACCCCGCACCGAAAGGGGGGTCCCACGACTGGGTGAGCAAAGCCCAAGAGGAAAGTCTTCCTACAAGGGTTACCTCCCACCTAAAATGCATATGCAACGGCATATATAAACAATCAACGCGATTCATACAATTATTTTCTATATGAAATGTCTATATCATGCATGAGATGCAACCCTCATGCTCACCACTGAGTCCCAACTCGACTCTCACACCGAATGCCAAATGAAATAAAATCCAATACACTCGACTAAACCATTGGAAACCCTCCAATTTATTTATCGCCTTTTCCTTATTTTGTGGGCCACGGATTTCCTGTGTTTACACTGCAGGATCGCCGCACGCCTCTTTCAACATTTTCACGAACTTACATCGCCTGGATTCATGTCTAACCGTGAATAATATGGGACTTTCACCCCTGGGGGATCTACTCCTAACTTGCTCCGCCCAAAACATGTAATTTCGATCATTTTGATCATTTACACACCTCGCGGAATCTCTACCTCGACTTTGTCCCATTTTCCCTGAAGTTCACGACCCATTCACCAACACCGATGAATAGTCCTTGATTCTCGCACCCACACCGACCGACGCGATGTGACCGTGCATATGAAATGCATGATGCCACGTATTTTCCTATGTTACATGCATGAATGAGCACTACATGAAACATTTACAAACCATGGAAAATTATAATTTATACATATAATCTACCTCCATGCAAACCATATTAATACATCAAATAGCATGCATCAATATCATATTTCCACACTTAGCATGTTATTCAAGCCAGCCATAACACACAACAAGGTCTCAAAATTAGGACCATTCAACAAGGCACTTTACCGTCCCTTCACAACATGAACCAATCCGGTTCCAAGCATCATTATCACAACAACAAACCACACACCTAGAAACTTCGCCTCATTTAAACCCTAACCCTACTGCAGCTGCCGGGATCGGTGAGAAACTAGTCATGAAATCCATACCCATTAGTCCCAAGGTCTGGAATCCACTTCCATGGCCTCTCATGGCCTCCCACAAGCAACCCCTTTACCATTATAAAGCCTTTAGGGCTAAAAGTAAACCAAGCAGGAAAATATCCTACCTCTCGAGTTTGTCAAACCCCAACTTTTCGTGTCCACACGTAGATCCTAATCGCGCACCAACTTTTAGTCCTCAAACTTTCGAATCCGATCACCTCAACCCGGAAATCCTTCCTTTTCCCTTCCTTCCTTCCTTTTCCTCCTTTTCTCTACGGATTCTTTCCTTTCTTTTCTTTTCTCTCCTTTTTGCTTTTCTTTCATTTTTCTCTCTTCTCATCTCATTTCCCTTTCATTTCTCCTCATTTTCTCTTCTCCTTTTGGTCATTTTCTCACCCTTTTGAGAAATCATCCGTCAATGGGAGGGGAAATTGCTTCCCTTACTCTCAAGTCTCACATGGCCATAAATTTTCCATCATTTTCTTTATTTCATAAATCCTTCATTATGACATATCACCACATGGCTCAATGAGCCATGAACTGTATTTCCACATATTATTTTTAATTGTGAGCCATCTTGACTAAATGGACCACATGGCTTTGCCAAGTGTCACATTCCTAGGGTGCCATGTGGCATCCCCTTACCTTGCCATGAGTCATCCGACACCTCACGCCTCGAAAAACGTGAAATCCCGACCACCTCGGAATCCAACGAAAATCGATGTGGTAGCTAAATTTCGTGAGACGACCAACTGAGAAGTCCTTGCTTTCAATATCCGAGATCTAGAAAATTTTCGATTTTCAACCGGGAATTTCTATTTTACCCTTTATCCAAAATCTTGATTTTTTGTTTACGACCCCTCGTCCCGAGAAGGTGCCAGATAAGTAATCAGGGATTATAATGAGCACCACGTGCCATTGTAATATTTTTAGGAGTTGTTGTTCAGGATGAAATTGTGAAATGATAATTTATTAAACCCGGAATGTTGTACTAGAAGAAGGGTAAAGTTGTAATTTTCCAAAAAAGGATATGAAAGTCATAATCAAAGAAGGGAGTATGCCAAAATAAAAAAAATAACAAAAGTTGAAGTGCAATTGTTGAGAGATGGAGGAACTATTTGCAATTAAGGCAAAGATAGGATTATAAAAGGCCATAAGACAAACAAAATGTGTCATTTGCTCTCATTTTGGCTAGGGCTTCATGGTTGGAGGAGAAAAGGGAGAAGAACAGAGGAAGAAGAGGAAGAAAAAGAAGGAGAAGAACAAAGGTATGTTTTTTTGTATGGAATCAAGTGTATTTTGATGTCTAGGGTTTTTCCATGGAAATTAGTTCCTCCTTTGTAAGACCCGAGAAATTCCAATTTCTGAAATAAGGGCAAAATCGTAATTTTGATTACAAAATTATAATTACGGTTAAAAATCCGTAATTAATTCTCTAGATCTCGGATGATGAACGGATTTAACCATTGAATCAGTTCTCGCTAAATCTAGTTAGCACGTAAAATTTTGCAATTTGCCGAGATACTTGAGTTCCAAGACGCTTCGAGGCATTGCGTTCGGTGTCAGAATCGGTTTTCGATGACGAAAATCACATATAACAAGTACTCACGTACCATAAGTAGACAGTAGAGCAAACGGCTTAAAACGACGACCGAGGTAGTGCCGAATATCAAATATGGTAAAAGAGGGACATGATGGTCAATTAGAGATTTGATATTTAAGTCACAAAAGGACAAAATAGCTAATAGGACCCTTCTTCTCCAAACTAAAAGAAGGCAAAAACGTGAAAAATCACGTAAGTGAGAACCAGTAGCCATGGAGAATTATTTTAGGAGAGAGAAGCTAAGCCTCTCTAGTTTGGTAAGAGATCTGTACTGGCCAAGGCCTTCACACAAGAAGGAAAACGCTCTACTGAGCAAGCACGCTGGGGACCCCTGCCTATGAAGTTTCACAACCTCAAGAGGTAGGATTTTCTCCCTACTTGTGTTTTATTCCCATTTTTAAGGGCTTTGGCGTTTCTATTGGTCGGAGGTCGTGAGGGGCCGTTTGATCGGTCCCAAAACATGGGACCGAACTTGTGAAATTTGTTTGGATTTTCTTGGATGGCCGTGACTGCCCAGAAATTTAGAGGGGCTGTTTGGGTCTTTAAATTCTGAAAATGTTGTTTTAAATCATGTATTCGTATGGAAAATGCCGGGAATGGGCTGTGGATCGGTCCCAAAACATGGGACCGAAATTGTAGGAATTTTGGAGACTTTATAATTTTCCAGATACCAGAATTTCTGGGTGTGGTTTGTGTTAACTTATGTAATAAATGGTTGCTTGGTATGCATCAATGAATGGTCAGATCGCGGGTTCACTAAGTGAATCGTTGATTTGTGATTTTTCGGGAATAGTAACCGAGGGTTTCACTATTCCTGAAACAGTATTCTAAAATATATTCTTGTGAAAATATGGGTTTGACCGAGTGATTTAAATTAAATTTGCTCTGGTTTGGATCATTACCCCGCGAGCTAATTTTGATGTGATAAAATGTATAAATACATAACATGTTTGTGTGATTTACTTTACGCAGTATATTCATGTTTATATATATTTGGCTGTGTTATATGAATTATCAAATGACATCATATCGCAATCCATAGTGTGACCGTAACTTGCAGAGATAAGAGTGAGTGCATGAGGTACTCTTAAGAGAACTGCTTTCGAGGTAGTTTAAAATATTACCGATCTGAGGGTAGTCCACAAACCAAAAATATCAACTGGCCGGAGCGGCCCAATTGATATCGTACTGTGAGGGTAGTCCACAAATAAATAATATATCAACCGCCTGAGCTACTCGCTTTGGTATTTATTCATCGGAGGGTAGTCCACAAACAAATAATATATATCAATCGTCGGAGCGGCCCAATTGATATATATTCATCGGAGGGTTGTCCACTAATAACACAATAATTCTCATACAAGGCTTAGGCGAGTGTGAGAGAGCTCCTGAGGACTCGATCCGAAAGGGTCATGTAGACATTCAAGTAGATCATGCATTTGCTTGAATGTGTGTGTTTAATTTGGAACATTGCACCGCACTTAGGTGGTGAGTGAGGCCCATTTAGGGCGATTCTCCTATTGAGCTTTAGCTCACCCCGTCGTGGGATCCCCTTTCAGGTACAGGGAGCGTGCGAGGAGACGGTTCGTCCTTGAGGTCAGAAGTTCAAGAAAGCCGTAACGTGGTTTTCGTTGATGTTTACATGTATTAGAACTATTTAAGTTTAATATATGCATTGTTTGGGAGTAGAAAATATCAACTCTTGGTAACTATGGAATATATATAGTTGATCATAGTTGGTATGCATATTGATATTATATTCGATATGATATTAAAGTACATTGACTGCTGGGACAGTCATATATGCGTGTTAGAATTTTGGCAGAGCCCCCGCATTGTAAGATTCTTATCGATTTTTTCATGACGCTGGTAACCCGACGTCCACTTGTATTCCGCGGGTTGACGGGTACTCAACGGACCCCCGGGTTTTGGGGCGTCACAGCCTGGTAGACGAGCTTCGCATAAGAATACCTAGGAGCCTGTTTGGTATCCATCACTAGGTGGTATGGTGTGGAGTATAGGTTTATGGGAACCTATGGATAGAAAATTTGGGCTTAGGCCAAGGAAATGTAAGAGCATCACCACTAGGTGTGGTTTGATGTTGAGTTAGGTATGGGATTACCTAGGAAAATCACGGGACAAAACTAGGACACTATGTGCACGTGTGTTGATGTGTTTTGTGTGATTTTGTGAATATTTGATGATTTGTATGTGTGCTGAAGGTCATGTTGGTAAGTGTGTTTACATGTTTTAGGTGTTGAGATTGTATGTGTGCTTGTGATTAGCACATGGAAGCGTGGAAAATGATTTTGAAAATATTTTATGGTACAGGTATAAAACCTGAAAGGAGAAGATGAAAATAATAAATTTTAAAATTTATTCAGCCTGCTTAGGGAGATGAAAATAATTTCTATGAAGAAAATCAGAGGAAATAAATTTTTGCGAAGTTATCGGATGAGATTGAAGGTACACTTTCTAAGATTTTACGAGTGGTAAAATTGAAGAAAATGGAAGAAAATATATTTTTTATAAATTTATTTGAGGAGAAAAATTTTTCGGTGGGAAACTGAAGAAGAAAATACCATGTAAATTTATTTTGGTATGAGGTGAGAAAATAATTTTCTAAGGTTTTATGATGTAAAATTTAAGAAAACGGGTTAAATAAATTTATAAATTCGATTTGAGTATTAAAGAGAATGAAAAAAAAAAAAATGATTTTTGTGATTTTTAATGATTTTTCCAATTTCTGGAAATAAATGAAAAAATATATATATTTATAATGAAAAACGAAAAAAAAAATATAGTGCAGAAAATTTAAAGTGGGCTACTGCAAAATTTGTATTGGAAGGAAGCAAACTGTATTGCAATACAGTTGTTGGTCTTGGATTGTGTGGGCAATAGTGGGTAGGCGGGGCTTGAGGCGTAATTACCATCCCGTCCTTTGTGCCACGACACGACCAAGGTACGAAACGTTGGGCCGAGGGCGTTAGGTTGTGTAATTTGTAGGCGCCTGGTATGACCCGGGGCTTGCGTGTCTGCCTTGCTTGAGTGGCAGGCAGGCGCGATGGCGTTGGCGGCGAGCGGCGGGCGTCTTGCGAGCTAGCGGAGTTACCGCAGCGAGGCGGTAGCCTTGGCGCGGCGAGTGGCGGAAGCGAGCGGCCAGCCCGAAGCGCGTAGTGGTAGCGAGCGCGCCTGGCCGTGAGCGTTTGATTTGGCGTGCGGGCTGGCCGAGTGGCTCGGTGCACGACTTGATTTTCATGGATTTTTCGACTCGGTATTTTTCCTTAGTCAGTAAATGAATATTGTTCATTGTAAAATAAATTTTCGTAATTTTTTTTTTTATTAAAATAAAAATAAAATCAAATAAAATCAAATAAATTTTGATAAAATTTTCGAAAAATAAAATTTTCAAAAATAAAATTTTTGAAAATAAAATTTTGTTGAAAACAATATTTTAAATGCCAAATTGATTGCGTATACACTGGGTTAAGTGTATGATTAGTGTCTCGGGGCTGTGTTCATGCCCTAGAGACACTGTATTGGATTTAACTACCATTTGAAGGCGTGATTGCGCGATAGTTGCGTAAGAAATTATATGCATGGTGAAATGCGTATAGGAAAAAGGGTAAATACTAAGGTTATGGGTTATGACCTTAGAGAATTGGATCATGAAATGAGCAAGGCACAGAACCTTATTGAAATAAGCGAATTGAGTGGTTGGAAGTCGCGCCACTTAGAGAAAATGAGCAGATTAGGTTCATGGTTGTCAAGTCTATTAGTGTCGGCACATCTTTGCATTGCAGTTAATTGAAATGGTATAAATGACTCTTGTTGCCATTGTTGTGCCAAGTGGCTAGTAGGGTACGAGGACGTGGGCGTCCACGGGACCTTTGGTCGGGCACCACGGAGACCAGTTGACCCGACCCGGCCGGCATTTGATCGTGAACTGTAGGCGTAGGTGTTCACGAGGAGGTTCTTTGTCGCCTGAGACCCGGCCTCAGCGGGTGGTCGGGAGATCCTGGCTAAACCATAGAGGTTTAGGGCCGCGTCATCCTCAGAATTTCACGGGAAGAGATCAGATGGTGATAGACCATTAGTTTATGCATGTCGAAAGTGTTAGGGTACTGATTACCTCGACACGACCGGAAGGGATAGACTAGTGAGATTCTGGCTAAGGGAATGGGGCTATGTAAGGGTGGAAATGGGGCGAGACCTCTGGGGCCTTAGAGGAGCAGTTGTCTCGTGAGTTCTCCACTAGGGATTAGGGCGAGAATAGGATGATATGTGGGGTTGCGAGTTAGAGATCTGGGGGACTCTACTCTGTGGACTGAGATCATGGACATGTCGAGTTTGAGGTCATCCCGAGGTTGGTTGTTGGTAGCTTACGGGGTCATTGATCGATTTGTGTGCGGAGTTACGCTTATGCAGCGGGGGCGGTGCTCGTGAGTATTTCGGGGGGGGCAAGCATGACATTTTGCCCAGACGGTATATGAGGTCAAGTGAGGGGGTAGTTAGTGGGTTGGCTCATGAAGGCCTACTGAAGGGACAGTAGAGATCAGACTTGGATCTACCTCGAGTAGTGTGCAAATATGTGGATGTTTTTCCAGATGAGCTACCTGGACTACCTCCACATAGGGATGTAGACTTCGGTATTGAGTTACACCCTGGTATTTCATCCATCTCTATGACTCCGCATAGGATGGCGCAGGTGGGTTGCGGGGAACTTCGGAGTCCGATTCACAAGAGAGCTATGAGACGAGGTTACGTGATCGAGAATCGGTACCATTCACAGGATGGATGATTTATTTGATCGATTGAAGGTGTGGTACTCGAGATGAACGCCGCCTTGGTTACCATCAGCTGAGGGTTAGGGATACGGATATCCCTAAGACAGCGTTTAGGGCGGCGTTATAGGCACTTTGAGTTTCACGGTGGTGCCCTTTAGTTGTGAATGCACAGCGGCGTTCATGGATCTCATGCATGGAGCGTTCCAACCTATTGCCGTCGGTTGTCGTAGTCGCCGTGGATGACATTTTGGTCTACTCCCAGTCGAGTGGGAACGCGAGTATCCTTGAAAATTGTTTTACGGAGTTGTTAAGAGACCCTTGATTTATGCGCTAAGTTACAGTGGTAGGAGTTTTTGGCTTCTGCGAGGTGAGATTTTTAAGGACACGTGGTGTTAGCACGAGAGGCGTCCGATGAGCGCTAGAGAAGGTTGAGGCAATGATGAATTGAGAGACCGAATGTCAGTACCAGGAATGCGTAGTCTCTTAGGATAGGCTGGATATTCTGGGAAATTTGAGAATGGGGCAGAGGACCATTAATTGGGACGGGATCAAGTAGGACTTAGCCCTACGGGACATAAGACTCGTAATTTGGGACAACCCGGCCATAGAGAGAGAGATTGGGGATACTTGGAACCACTCTGGGATACGGGTGTTGGTAGCTAGAGGAGGATCGACTCTCTTTGGGTTGGGGAAGAGCGAGAAGACAGCCCCACTAGTTTCAAAACTAGGGCTAGGATTGGGCATGAGTGGCCAAGGTTGCCTAGAGTCGGGGATCCCAGACTTTGGGACAGCTCACGATCCCAGTTAGGCGTAGGGCCCGGAGTATACGATTCATTCCTCCGCTTTAGTGAGTTAGAGGAACTGAACGGTTTACCGAGTGCTATCTGAAGCACGCTGACAACACGGATAGGCGGAGGGGCCCGGAGTGTGAACGGGTGAAGTCGGGGAAGATCGGGAGTTGCGCAAGCGGAGCATGGTGGGACACTAGGGTGGTAGACATATTGGTTGTTAATGTCAGGCTTGACATGGATGAGATGACAATCATCGGGTTATCGATGGTAGGGTTGCCGCAGTCATCATGCAGGCCACGAGTCTTGGAGTTAGGTGAGGTTACATATGCACATGGTTGGATGTGTATGTGCGTAGAATTTCGGGACCCGAAATTCCCTTTTAGGGAGGGGGAGAATGTAAAGACCCCAGGGAATTCCAATTTCTGAAATAAAGGGCAAAATCGTAATTTGATTCTGAAAATTATAATTACGGTTAAAAATCCGTAATTAATTATCTAGATCTCGGATGATAGAAGCGGTTTGCAGATTTAGGATCGATCTCGAGAAAACCTAAATTAACACGTAAAATTTCGCAATTCCTTTGAGAGACAGGTCGGGTCGGCTTACGTTTTTCGAGCATTACGGATTCGGTCATAAATAATCGGTTTTTTGATGTGTGAAAATCACATATAACAAGTACTCATGTACCATAAAGTGGTATGAGTAGATAAATTATGAAAATGGACGTGAGGTAGTCTTAGAGATATCAAATATGGTAAGAGGAATGATGGTCATTTAAATTTGATATTTAAGTCACAAAGGACAAAATAGCTAATAGGACCCTTCTTCTCCAAACTAAAGAAAGTAACGTGAAAATCAAGGAAGAACCAGTAGCCATGGAGAATTCATTTTAGAGAGAAGCAGCTTCTCTCTAGATTTGATTCTGAAGATCTAGCCGTTGGCGGTCTTGACCTGAGAGTTCTCACGCGGAGCGAGCTGCAGCGTGGACCCCGAGTTTGCGAGTTTTGACAACTCCAAGAGGTAAGTTTCTCCCTACTTGTGTTTGACCCGTTTTAAGGGTTTTTCGATGTTTCGGTTGGTTTGAGGCCGTGAGGGCCGTTTGATCGATCCCGAAACATGGGGCCGGGCTGGCCCGAATTTTGGATTTTCTTGGATGGCCGTGGCCCTTGAGAAATTTAGAGGGCTGTTTGAGTCTAAATTCTAAAAAATGTTGTTTTAAATCATGTATTTGTATGGAAAATGCCGGGAATGGGCTGTGGATCGGTCCCAAAACATGGGACCGAGATTGTAGGAATTCTTTGGAGACTTTATGGGGTCCGTGACAGTCCAGAATTTCAGTGGGTGTGGTTTGTGTTAACTTATGCATTAAATGGTTGCTTGGTATGCATTGGGCAAGGGAATGGCTAGTGGATTAACGGGTTCATAAGTGAGCCCAGTTGATTTGTGATTTTTCGGGAATAGTAGCAGGGGTTTCACTATTCACAACGATGTTCTAAAATATATTGCCCATGAAAATATGGGGTTTGGCGAGTGATTTAAATTAAATTGCTCGTGTTTGATCATTAGCCCCGAGTAAGGCTAATTTTGATGTGATAAAATGTATAAAATACATAACATGTTTGTGTGATTTAATTTTTATGCGAGTATATTCATGTTTATATATTTGCATATGTTATATGAATTATTGAAATGACATCCTGTCTGATTCATATGCTTGGGAGTATCTAGAGATAGAGTGAGTGCGCTAGGAGTAGTTCTTAAGAGAGCTGTTTTTCGGAGGAGTAGTCTAAAATATTAATGATCGGAGGGTAGTCCACAGACCAAAAATATCAATGTTCAGGCAGACCCAGATTGATATTCATCGGAGGGTGATCCTGGAAATAAATAATATATCAGCAGTCGGACCCGGTTAGTATTTATTCATGGAGGGTAGTCCTGAACAAAATAATATATATCGATCGTCGGACGTACAGTGATATATATTCATACGAAAGGTTAATCACTTAATAACCGCAATGAATTCTCATACAAGGCTTAGGCGAGTGTGAGAGAATTCGATCGAAGGACTCGGGATCCCCGAGTTGGTCATGTAGACATTAGTAGGATCATGCGTTTGCTTGAATGTGTGTTCAATTTGGAACATTGCGCACTTAAGGTGTGATGATAGCGTTTGAGTGATTTCCCTCTTGAGCTTTAACTCACCCGGAGTGTGGGATCCCCACTTTTCACAGTGCAGGGGGCGTGCGAGGGACGGTTTGTCCTTGAGGTGAGTTCTAGAAAGCCAGAATGTGGCTTTGTTGATGTTTACATGTATTAGAACTATTTAAGTTTAATATATGTATTGTTTAAGAGTGAAAATATTGTAACTCTTGTAACTATGGAATATATATAGTTGGATCATAGTTGGTATGCATATTGGATATATCTGATATATATTGCATATATTGGACTGCTTGGGACAGGTCATATGCAGGTTTTGTAATTGGGTAGAGCTCCCCGTACAAAGGAGACTGTACTGTTACCTACGAAGTGACACGTCGGGTAACCCGACGTCCACTTGTATTCCGCGGGTTGACGGGTACTCAACGGACCCCCGGGTTTTGGGGCGTCACATCCTTTTTCTAGGGTTTTGTGGAGAGATCACCCAAACCCTAGAATTATTGAGGTTATGTGGGTAAAACCCTAATTGGTATAGAATAAACATGGAATCCATCAAAATTCTATGGTTTTGTAGGAATTGGTGGACCTTGGGTTGAATTCTTGGGATTTTCACTTAGGGTTTCGTTGTATGAAGTTCAGATCACCAGTTCGAGTGTTTATTGGGTGTTTTGGATGAATTCAATGTTGGTTTTTGAGGTATTATGGAATAGAGAAGTTGTATGAAGAAAGATGGTACGAGAGTGAAAGCAACATTTTTTGGGCAAAACCACGAGGTGAATGCGGTACGAAAACGAGGGTGGCTGATTGCCACGGTGTCTAACCCAGATTTTGGTAATTTCGCATAGTTAAGCTTAAAATCATACACCGATAGTATAGGAACCTTACTAAATGATTAAGAGAGGTTAAAAGAAGATTGGAACTCAATGAAAAACGTAGCGTACCTCATCGCCTCGGCGATATTCATTGAGTGTTAAGTATTACGCTATACGTAGGCGATTAATATGTTCGCCGTATTCGTTTGAGTGTGTAGGCTAAAAGTAAAGGCGGGAAAGTTGTGAAGTCGTGCTCAAGTTTAGTAAGCAGAAAGGTGAGTGTTCTAAACCTATTTTTCAAATACTAGTGTATTATTATAAACTGTTTTACACTGGTATTTAATGGTTTTGAATTGTTAAACCATGTTTCAAGCAAGCAATGAGTTTAGTAAGCAAATAATGGTTTTGATTTAAACCATATGTGAAAAGCAAACAAGTATGTATTCAACCATACTTTTACAAAGCAAGCAAGCAATGGTTTTGAGTTGTAAAACCATATTTCAAAGAAGCGAAACAAACAAGCGAGCAAAAAGTATATTTTATAAAAGCGGGCTAGCGAATCCACCCCAGTTTTAAGCAAGCATACGGTCGAAGGTATTTTGTATGTGCGGTGGTGTTAAGGATATCATTCATGCATTTTAGATTTGCCTAGTCGGCAGAGCTTGGTTCATGCATCTATGGCATTTAAAGGAGACAGGCACGTGCTGAGTATATAGGGTTGTGTTGAGCTAGATTATGGTGGCGAGGAGACGAGGAGTCGATTCCACCGTATTTCTAAAGGGAAAAAGGGAGATGGGCAGGCTCTTCCACCTAGGTGATGTGGACCTAGGTCCTTCCACCGTCACGGTTGATGCCCAGGCTCCCGTGTTCACTAAGTGTGGCGGGAGTACCTCGGGGATGGGTGACTAATCTGTGTTTATACCGGTTCAGGAAATCAACCTTTGGTGCAGTTTGAGCGGGCTCCGGGTGTTTATTTTAAAACAAGTGGTTGAGCCCAGGCTCCCGTTTTTATTTTAAAGCAAGCGGTTGAGCCCAGGCTCCCGTTTTTATTTTAAAGCAAGCGGTTGAGCACAAGCTCCCGTTTTTATTTTAAAGCAAGCGGTTGAGCCCAGGCTCCCGTGTTTATGAAAAGTTTTATAAACTTTTAAAGTAAGAGATTTATGAAAAGTTTTATAAACTTTTAAAGCAAAGCAAGGTAAAGCAAGCAAGCAAGAGATTTATGAAAAGTTTTATAAACTTTTAAAGCAAAGCAAGGTAAAGCAAGCAAGCAAGAAATTATGAAAAGTTTTAGAAACTTTTAAAGCAAAAGCGAAAACAAACAGCAACAAGGCTTACGGAGAAAATGTCTTATGTAAAGAGAGTTTTACAGTTTTGAGATATTTTTTGAAAAAGCGAAACATTTTATTAAAGCATACACTCACTGAGCTCGTTTAACTCATTATTTTCTTGTTTTAAAAACTATTTTCCAGGTACAGGCACGACGGACGCTGGACCATATTAAGATTCTCCTGACTTTTGTATCAATGCTGTATTAATAATCTTTTGTAAGGAAATACTTTGAATTTGTATAGTGGAGTATATGTATGTACATAGTGTAGTTGTGAAAATGTGTTGAGCATGACTCATAAAAGTGTGCTGGTTGCCATATTTGGTTGGAAAAGTGTAAATTGTATTTGAGTTTCGGAATATGCCCTTTATCTCACGGTGATGCTGCCGAGATTTTACAAAATCCTAAGTGGGAAAAAAAAATCATTTTATACCAGTAGTCAGTAAGCAAGACGGCTTCACTTCACAGGAATTTCTAGTCGTTAAATTAGCAATTTAAGGGTTCTGTAGGTAGCATTTTTGCCGCTAGCGGAGAATTGGGGGTGTGTCGAAAAGGAGTGAAAATGGCACAAAAGAATCAAGTACTCACTTGTGGGATTGCTTGCTTCCAGAATCTTTGCTGCCGTCGAAGGTGATACCCCTATCGGGAGGAAGATGTCTCCCCTTCATCATACTTTTAGAAAATAATTTCCTACTTTATAAATGTGAGCTCCGTTAATAAATCTACCTATATTGATAAGGAAAAGACTCGAAATGGATAAACATTGGACTGTGTAAAATTACTCTTTGGGAACAATATAAAAAGGCTTTTAGAATCCAACAAAAGAAGAAAAGATTTTTCCAATCTCTTAAGTTTTCTTCTTTATTTTTCACCACATTTTCCTCATTCCCTCTGCCTCTCTGTTCTACTCACCCATTCTCTTAGAAATGTCAGGAACCTCTTATCTCATTTAGTTCGCCTCGTTGATAAGACCTATAAAAATGACTTTACATTAAATTACTGTTTCCCCACACACACCACTAGTCTCCTAGTCCTCTTTTAGAAAACATCAGTGCTTATAGGCATCCATGAACATAGTTCCATACAATAGAAAAGCCTTAAATTACATCACACAAGCATAACTAGAATTCAAACATATCCGTATCAAAAAAAAAAGCTAGAATTCGAAACATGCTAGTGCATCTGACAACCTTTGCAACAAACTTCTTAGTGGCAACAACTACTGATGAATTCTGCAAAACAGGAAAATTAATCCAATTTGGCCTTCAAACAAATATCAAGAGAGTCTAGATACGGTTTTAAAGAAATCATCATCCTCAAAGTAGGTTATAACCCTCATTCATTCCTTTTACTTATTGAATCGTAGCTTACTTACACAGAAAATATTACAAATTGCACTATGTTTTTTTATTTCAAAGAATATGGTAGTGTCTAAGTTTTTCGGTTGAAAAGAAAGTGATAAGACAACCAAATATTTAATTATGAAGTTATCAAAGATTCCCAATAAGAATTCAGAAAATTAAAAATTTTTAGTGGTAATAGAAATTTGAGCAGCCTACAACTTAATTCATTAACTTATATGAAAGTTTCAAGTGGACAAAGACGGATGCATATGGACCAAAATAGAGGGACATTAGGAAAAAAAGAAGAAAAGAAATTGCAAATCCCGACTTAGCAAATCAATTTTGCATGCATATGTCTCGAATTTTTCCCAAAGTAAATAAAATCAAGTGGAAAAGTAGGTGAAAGCACAACTCCTACTTCCTGAATCTCATGACGATTTTCTAGTCTACATTGTTTACGTCACATGTACAATATCAAGTAAACATGATTATGGAGCAAAACATTGGCTGCGACATTATACGAACTCGGTAATCATTAAAACTTTTGGTAAATGAGATGTCACTAAAACTTGTATCAGTGAAATAAGACAAATCTCATTTTCTTTTGTTTCTGACGACCCATGAATGTGAATCATTGAGTAAGTTCAAAACAATGGAGCATTACATGATACTATAATGTTGAATTGTTATGCGAAATTTCCAAATATAAGAGTTCAAAAAACTTATAAATATAGAGTAGACCTATGGATTATAAGATGGTGATTTAAAATAAGTTATAAAAGAAAGCCTTAAAATGGGTGGGTAAGCAACTGTTATGATCAAGTTTTCAACTGTCATGGCAATGAACACATAATCCATTGCTATGTTTTTGAGGAAAGAAGAAAAAATGAAATTGAGTGAGCTTTTCATCACTCTTTGATCACAACACAAACAAATACAACCTAATACAGGCAATGACTTAGTCCTTCAAAAGCAATTTTGGAAACAACAGAATTAAAAACAAATAAAAATAGAAACAATAAACTAACAAAAATCCTCGGTTTTCTTAGACACCAAACGGGGCAAATAAACGAACACATAAAACATAGGTTCAATAGAAAATAAAGAACAAGAAGGAAAAATTGCTAACAGTCGAACATCAGGACACTGAAAACCAATTTTGCCTAAATAATGCTCCACCAGTTCCTCTGAAATCTCAAAAAAAAAAAAAACGAGAAAAGCATAAGAATTCAAAAGTAGATATAAAATCAGTTTTAAGACAACAAAAAAATTCTACATCACAATTCTATAGTCATCATGCAACAATTAATCTTACTATATTTTGTTGTTGGTTATTGATTGTTAAGAAAATCAAGTTCAATTGCATCATGCGCTAATGATCTCTAATTATGCACCCAGTCACGTGTCGGTATCAATTTGATCATCTGATGATTTAGGCTATGACATCATTATTATTATCATGTTAAATCATGTTCAGTTTGTAATCATTTTAATTTACTAATATTATATTAGAGAGAGAACCATATGTTGTCCTCGGTATAACCGGAAGCTACATATCGAAATGAAGGGATAAGTTGCCTGAAAATGCCTCGACTTTTGGTACAGTATGTCCAATTGCCTTTGAACTTTTTCGATCCTAAGATATCCTCGACACTTACTTCCATAGCTCAGTTATGCACATGTTGTTACTTAATTGCACAAATGGAAAAACAGGCATTTAACACCGCTAACATGGAACGCCACGTGTATATCTCTTTTGTTCCTAACCTAAGATCGAATTTTCCCTAAAATTTACCCTAATCCAAGAACAAAATTAAAAGGAAAAACAAAAACCCTAAATTTAGACCCTAAATATGAGATCAAAATTAAGAGGGAAATTTGTAAGACCCGAGAAATTCCAATTTTTGGAAAAATGGCAAAATCGTAATTTTGGTTACAAAATTGTAATTTTGGTTAAAAATCCGGAATTTATTCTCTAGATCTCAGATGACGAAACGGATTTCATCGTTGGAATCGTCTCGTGAAATCTAGCTAGCACGTAAAATTTCGTAGAATTAGAGCCGATCGGAGTTGACATGTTTTCGAGGGCATGCGTTTGGTCTTGGAAATAAAAGCGATTTTTCGATCATACGAAAATCCGCATTCTGTAAGCAAATCTACTCCTTGTGCCATAAGTGGCATGAGTAGAAAATGAAATAAATAGACGGCGAGGTAGAAGTAGAATGTCTCCAGCTGGGGAAATGAAGGGACATAATGGTCATTTTGGAAATTGTTAAGTCATTAAATGACAAAATTGCTCTGATACTTTCAAATCCCTTACAAATGGGAAATGAGCCAAAAAATTGGGAAGCAAGGAAAAATTGACCAACAAAAATGGCGATTTTTAGTGTGAAGAGTCGACTTCTCTCTAAAAATACAGGCGTCAGATGAGTCGGCGGTCTTCGGACAAGAAGGAAAGCTGCTCTACGCGGAGAGGGCTTCACGTGGGTACTGGATTTAAGGAGTTTAGACAAACTCCTTGAGGTAGGGGTTTCTCCCTACTTGGGTTTTATTCCCTCTTTAAGTACTTTACGAATGTTTGAGTTGATTGAGGCCGTTAGGGGCCGTTTGATCGGTCCCAAACCTTGGAACCGAATTAATATGAAAATTTGAAATCAAAATGGTGCAACCGTGACTGACCACGGCTGCTTGGGGCGTGAAATTGTATATTTATATGTTAAATCATGTAGTGATTGAAATTAAGTAGGAATGGCCGTGAAATCTTGGAGTTCACAAAGGTGAACTGATGATTTGTGATTTGTTGGGAATAGTAACCGAGGGTTTTACTATTCCCAGGAATAGTGTTCACAAAAAATATATTTTTGTGTGAAAACATGTATGGTCGAGTGATTCGAGTCGAATTGCTCGTGTTTGATCATTAGCTCAAGTGTGCTAATTTTGATGTATGAATTGATTAATTACATGACATGATTGTGTGATTGGATATTATGTGGATATGTGCATGTTTACATATTTGCATGTGATTAGACTGTATTGGAATTGGCATACATGCAATCACATATGCCTTTGGAACACCCAGGACTAGGGTGAGTGCATGAGATGAGTCCCAGAAAATAGTTCGAGAAGGTTGTCTAAAAATATTAGTGCTCGGAGGTGTCGAATTAAAAAAAAATATCAATCGTCGGAGCGGCCAGTTGTCTTCAGCCCGGAGGGTAGTCCCACGAAACAAATAATATATCAATCGTCGGAGGCGGCCGGGTTGATATATATATATAAATCGGAGGTTGTCCCATAACAAACAATAATTCTCATACGAGGGGCTTAGGCGAGGTGTGGGAGAATCAGTGAGGACTACGGATCCCGGAGTTGGTCATGTAGACATTGAGTAGGATCATGCATTTGCTTGAATGTATGTTTATTTTGGAACATTGCATTGCACTTAGGTGGAGAGTAGCCCACTTAGGAAATTCCACTCTTGAGCATTAGCTCCTGTCGAGGGATATTATTTTACAGGTACAGGGAGCGTGCGAGGGGACGACTCGTCCTAGGGATTGAGGATTGGAAGAAAGCCGGGTTGTGGCTTTGGTTGATGATATATACATGTATTGAAATGTCTAATTTTAATATATGTATTGTATAAAATTAAAAAATATTGTAACTCTGTAACTCTATTTGGTATAGTTGGATTCATAGTTAGTATGTATTTTGAGTATCGTTTGGCCAATTTAAGTGGCCCATGCCCACTCATGTGATTAAAATATATTGGATATATTGGATCTATTGCCTTTGTTGGGACAGTATATGCGGGTTTTGCTGTTTGGGTGGGGCTCACGATCTAGGAGACTCACCGGCCACCTAGTGAGAAATGTCGGGTCACTGACATTCACGGTGTTCCGCGGGTTGTGGAGTAGTCAACAGGACCCGCAGGTTTGGGGCGTCACAAATTTTCCCAATTTATCCTAATATGACCTTCGAAAATTTTTCTCTATTTTATCTAATCAAATACAATGGATTATACAAAAGGTGTTTGGATTGGAAGGAGTGAAAACAAAAGGTAATATAAGAAAACATTGAAATTTGTTGTGTTGGGATGATTAGAAATGACAATTAAGATTGAGCTTTATTTTATACCCCAATGCAGGCACCAACTAGATGCAAAAATTCTAGGTCTAACATCATTTGCAGTGCCACCATTCCATTCCCAAATTAGATTAGGGTAAAATAAAAAATTTTCAAATCCATTCTCAGTCTCGAATCCAAATTGGATTTTCCCCCCTTAATTTCGATCTTATATTTTTCCCCCCTTGGATTTTTTCCCATTCCATTCTAAATCTCGACTCCAAATCGGATTTTCCCCCCTTAATTTCTATCTCAGATTTGGAAAAATTAAGAGGAAATTTTTTTATACTAGATTAGGGTAAAATTGGGGAAATTTCCCTCTTAATTTTGATCTCATAATTAAGGTTTTTCTCCCTTTAATTTCGATCTTAGATTATGGTAGAGTTGGAGAAAAACCCTAAATATCGAAATTTGATATCAGGTTAGCGATAAAAGAGATATACACATGGTATTCCATATCAGCGGCATTAAATGTCTATTTGTCCATTTGTGCAATTAAGTATGCGGAGAGCATGGCTAAGCTATGAAATAAGCGTCGAGGGGATATCTTGAGGCGAAAGAAAATTCAAATATAAAATTAGACATACGCTGAAGTCGATGAGCATTTGTGCACATTATCCACGAAATGAAAATTTATAAACCTTCTATTGTGTTTGTATTTTAGTACTCTTTTTTTTTTTTTGACAATTAAACACTTAGTACTCAAGTTAAATAACGTTATTATGAAATTCAAGTCATTGACAAAAGAATGTATATTTTGACATGCTTGATATAGGAGGAATTAACAAGGCATAATAATTCCAATACTTGATATTTGAGTCATCTAATGTCTCTTATATAATCTCCTTCCGTTATAAAACTGAACAAAAGCCGTATTAATCGTTGTCAAAAGAAAAATAAAAACAAAGATTAAAAGTAAAGTAATAAAAAAGCAAATATTGAATTCTAACCTCAAAGTATAAAATAAAATATAAAAATTTGGATTTGTATTTTTTTTTTCTTTTTTGTTTATGTTTTCCTTCTTCAACATCTTCTCTATTTTTAGGGTTTTTTTGGACTACAAATAGATTAAAATTTAGTTCAATTCTGTTGGGTCAAGATTGGCATTGTCATTAATGCCTAAGTTTATAAATCTCGAAGACCAAGTTTTCTTGAAGAACGGATAAATTTTGGGGTTTCTTGGACACCGTCTCTAGAGGCCGATATAACAACACTTGGAATGACAGTAAGATTCCAATTGGATTTGGACTTCCTTAAGCTTAAATTCCATGGAGATAAAACTAAAATAAAGAAGGAATTATCTAAAAACCAAAAGGCTCGTGAAGGCTGCAGATAAAGTCCTTTTGGCAGTGAAATTAAGCTATTCTATCTAGAGTTTGAGTTCAAGGACTCTATTATAAGGAGGATTTCTTGGTGCACAAGACTCCTATTGTCGTAGGAATAGTGTCTGATTATTGGTAGAAATGGATAATATTAGTATTCCAAATCAGATATTGATCCAACATAATCAAGTCTATCCAATTTAATAAGGAGATCGTAATAATACTATGGCTCAATCTTAGACTTTCCAATCTAATCAGAATATTGTGATAATACTGTTGTACTAGCTAGAAGATCTGGAAAAAGTCAATCTGAGACTTTTTAATCTGATAAAAGTCTAATATTATCTAGAGTCCTCAAATCCAAGTTTTATAAAGCCAATTGAAGGGATGCATGGGACGACCATAGATGATTGCATATCAAAGGAGCACAAATTGCATATCAAATGAGGCATGTTGAATGGCGCGAAGTGAAGATACACTCTAAAGCATTGCACGTTAAAAGCTTCTCACGTATGAGAGATGATTTCTTTTATATCTTGTTAATTGATGTATGAAGGGTAGTTTGCTCTTTGCTAAAATAAGGGGAACAAGGGGTGGTTCTAAATTCCATTGGGGAGTGAATAGGTGAAAGAAGGGTCTTGGGTTAAGGGGCAGATCCCATCCATGTAAGACTAATTGCCTATTGGAAAATTGTAAATCCTTACATTTAGGCATAGCCCGGATATTGGCATGGCGAACCACTGTAAACATCTCCGTGTGTGTTGTGGTTGCTTTCATGTTGATTTATTAATCTTTTACATCACGTTTGAACACTGCCATAGACAATGTTAGAACGAGGTCTCTAACTCACAGTTATAATTTTCAATTGCTATTAGAGCGAGTCACTCTAAGTTACTGAGTGCATTTGTGTCTACTCTAACAGTTTGTGTGTGAGTTTGAGATGGATTTATTAAAGGAAGGTGAATCTACAAGTTGTCCTCCCTTACTTGATGGGACGAAGTATGGATATTGGAAAGTTCAGATGCTTGTCTTCATTAAATCTCTTGATATGAAAGCTTGGAGATTAGTATTGACAGGATGGTGTCCTCCAACCAAGATAGATGTTGATGGGAAAACGATGGTCAAGACTAAGTTAGAGTGGACTAGTGAAGAAGATAAATCAGCAACCAACAATTTGATGGCTCTCAATCTTTATCTAATATGGTGTGGATTCAGGGAGACGAGTTTAGCCTCATTACACGGCTTTTGAATCGCGAAAGGCTTGGGACACTTTGCAAGTAATCCACAAAGAAATCAAGGAAGGGGAAGACCACTTCAATGAACCAGTTACACTCATCACCCACTTGAAAAACATAACAGCAGGAGGTCAAAAGTAGGAAGTTCTAGAAGAAATCTCAACAGATATTCAGACTCGTCCAGTCCCTGCTCCAGTTCTTTAGGAGGTTAGGACTCTATGGGACAGTAATGGAGAAAAGAATGAAATCTCATTTGAGAACATGGAGGGCAAATTCAAAAGCAAGGGGATCAAATGCTGTAACGCCCCAAATACCCCCTTGGACGGCATTACATACTAACAACCATTTACACCATGAGAGCACTAATAAAATCCATAAATAACCGAGATTGTAATTAACAAAATTAGAGGCCGGGAGTCTCCTTTGTTCGAGGAGCTCTACCCAAAACACAACCTGTGCAATTATACTACATCAACCACCCCGGGTCCATTTATCCCTAAAATATTTCCATTCACCGTATGTAATACCCACACTAACCTTCCAAAAGAATAAAACAAACCATGTACAATATGAAAAGAATATCACGACGAATGGCATTTACATTTTCAAAAAATTGAAGCCTATGATAGCAACGGTGGAATAACAAAATACTAGACTTTTCATGATTTCAAAATAATCTCTCTAGTCTAGTACAAAAGAAACTGAAAGATCTACATGTTCACCTCGGGAATTAGATTCCCCTCGGGTGGGCCCTCCCAATGCACGGTTCCTCGACTCCCGCCACCTCCTCAAGGGTAAAATCTGAAAAGGTTTGTATGTAGGGGGTAAGCATGAAGCTCTATAGGAAAATCCTCCCAAACTTGAACAAGGTTTAGAAAAGTATGGAAAATGGTCGGTCTTTTTTTTCAACATAACATAGATATACAATTTGACATCATGATGTGTTTCAAAGCCGGATCTCAGATTTATGTAAAAACAGTAATTAAATGAATCAACGAGCACCGTGTAAAAATAATAATCGGTTTCACCATAAACAATTCCCAACAAGTCTTTTGGGCAGACGGCATACTTAACGGTAACCTCCACCCCCTCAAGGTTCTCTTTGGCAGGTAGCATACTTAACAATAACCTCCACCCCCTCCATGTTATCTTTGTTTCTCAAGCATCCTTACAAGGAACCTCCTAAGAATGAATGAGCATCCTTACAAGGGACCTCTCACTCATCACGGTAGTGTTTCCTAAGCATCCTTACTGGGAACCTCTTAAGAAGGAATGAGCATCCTTACCGCAAGGAACCTCTCACCCCATGTTCATTCGATAACCATATAAGAACATATCATACCTTTGACAATCATCACCCATAACCTGACAATTCCATAAATCCCCAATTTACAAGCAATTCTTCTAAAGATCCACAAATCCATTATGAGGTAATTTCAATAAACAATTTGGAAAATACAAGAGATCGTAACCACGTCGTTTACTACTAAACTAAAATCTTTCTTAATTTAGAAATCTAATAACAAAAAAAGCGTTAAGAAGAGATATAATCTGTTTTCAATGCTGCGGTTTTAAGATAAGAAAGATTTATGGATGTTAAACTGCACATGTGGCATGTCTTGCCAAAATACAGCTCAGAGATGATTCTGTCAATGACATCATACCAACATTAGTATTAGCTGCCATCATACCATATATATTATCCCTTCTTCGATACCAGTAGATGAGAGAGAAAACACTACACAGTCATAGTTTGCATGAAGATATTGGCGTTTTTTGATCTCAGATTTACTTTAAAATCTCTTGTTTTGCCACTCTTTCTTTGCCTCTGTGATCTCTGGGTTCAAGGAGGTGTGCAGGGTGCAGAGTGGAGTGAAAGAAATGAGGGGAAAATGGAGTAAGTAGGGTTTTTTAAACATTTGTCCCGAATTTCCTTTGTTGCATAATAGGCTGTTTTGGTTTTCTCAAAATTATGGTTTGCCACTAAAATCTCTCAATTTGATTTATATGACTACCTTAGTTTTCCGACGTTCGGATTCATTTTAATGTTATTTTAACCTAAAGCATTTATTTTTTATGATTTATTTCAAAAACTAAAATAAATTTACACTCGAAACATTAAAATTACTACCCAAGGAACACCACGGTCTGAATTTTAGTCCAACCGAATAAACTGATTGACTGAGGTATTTCTAATATGTGACCTATATGGTTGGAAGGTATGAGTTAGGAATTGTAAAATGACACGATTGAATGTTATAATAGTAGTTTTTAGGCGATTAGAGTCGATGATAGAAGCGAGGGTAGCTTAGAGATTTAGAGCGTTCGGGCGTCATTGGGCATGAAGTGGAGATTTTTCGAAAATTGTAACCGGAAATGCCCCGAGGAATGTGTTTTCTTATTATGTCAGGTATGGAGGGGTTTGCAAAGGAATTTTAAGGAAATTTCGGTTCCTGTGACTTCAGGCCCGATATTTAGAAGAGATTAGGAGATTTAAGTGAATAGTGATTTCGGTTTGAGGTCGGGCTGCGCGATATTTTTCGGAAGTGGGTAGAAAATCTGAAAATGTCAGAATAATCCTTGGGAGTCTAACGAAACTGAAACGGAGTGAAACGGAGTCCGTTTGAATAGTTTCCGAGCGTCCGAGCGTGGTCGGATAATATACGCTATTGTTAGTTCACGATTTTAATGATTTTAAATCGGATTTCGGTGATTTCAGAGCCTGGAATCCACTGTGAAGGATTTAATTAGAATATTTCATGGTCAATTTGAAGTTTAGACGACCATAGAATATTTTTGACGTTTAATCGGTATAAAAGCAGTCTAAGGCGAAAAGGAATAAAAATATGATAAAATGGAGATATTTTCTTGTGAGAGCCAATCAAAACATTTCTTAATAGTTAAGTTAGGGTTTGTGACTCATTAAAATGGACCAATGAGATTCATGGGCTCAAATGCAATTTTGGCAAAGTGTAAGTTAAAAAGCTAAGTTCAAGGGACTTAATTGCAATTTTGGCAAGTGTGAGGGTCAAAGTCTAAATTCAAAGTTGAACTTTGCTCAAATAGAGGAGGAATGCTTGAACAGTATGAGGAGAAAGAGGAAGAAAGAAAGAAAGAAGAAAGGAAGGAGAACGTGTGAGGGCTAAGGTGGAGCAAGGGGAGATGTGATTTTTTCTCCTTCTTCAAGCTTTCCAAGTGCTCTACAAGTGGTAGCAAGGGAGAGGAGCCAAAGGAAACCAAGAACAAGTAAGTTTTTAATGGTGGGAAAGTTAGGGTTTGATGTTTTTCATGTCTAATGTCTTGAATTTTCTTGTATGGATGTTAAATTGGTGGTATTTAAGGTTGAATGATATGATTTTGATATCAATTGAGAAATAAATGGATTAGGTTAGGCTTTGAAAAAATAAAGTGAGTGAATTGTTAGGGTTTGATGTTTTTCATATCTAATGTCTTGACTTTTACGGTATGGAATTAATTTAAAAGTGGGGGTATTTAAGGTTGAATGATGCGATTTTGATATTAATTGAGAAAATGGATTAGGTTAGGTTTTGAAAAAAGAAAGTGAGAATGGATTTAGGGATTTGATAGTAAAATTTGTGTGATATGTTGAAAATGGTTAGGCATTAGTGAAATTGAGGTATAAGGAATTAGATTGGAGTGTTTAGAGTGAAAAATGGAAGATAAACGCGATGCATGGTCATTTTAAGGCGGCTGGTCGATCTGAAATGCTACTGTTTTATGTTTTGACCAGTTTTTGTATTTTGGCCATAACATGCTCATTTCTGATCCGATTTGAGTGATTCAAGTTGCTAGTTAAAATAGACTTCAAGGATAATCAAACATATAGAAATAGGCATCGTCAAATTCTGATTATAAGTGGCCTAAAAATTTACTCAAAGTAGGGCGTGTGGCAAGCCAGCATGCAGTTCTCGGTCACGAATGCTTTCTGTTTCTGTTTCGACCATTTGTCGTATTTTGACCATAACTTGCTCATTTCTGATCCGATTTGTGATTCAAGTTGCTGGTTAAAATAGACTTCAAGGAGAATTAAACATATAGAAATAGGAATCGTCGGTCGAGTTCTATGTGGCCCACTAAAAATTTTCACAGTAGGGCCGTGTGCAGAAACCAGTGCAGTTCGGATTTTGAACGCCGGAGATTAGCCAGTTGTTTTGGACGTAAGAGTTTCGGTGCTCCGATTTGGAGTGATTCCAATTGGAGAAGAACCCTTAGCACCTTAGTTTCAAAATAGTATAAAGAACCAGTGTCAAATATGGAGTCAAGACATGGGAAAATGGGTATGTCAAACAGTTCCGATGTGTAAAATCGGTAAAATGACTAGTTTGGCATGAAAATGCCATAACTTGAATTTGGATGAGTCAATTGGAATGATTCCAATTTCTAAGTAAAGTAGATTCATAGAGGAAAAAAAAAGGATTTGAATTGAGGGCATTAAGGTCATTTTGTAAAGAAAAAGGGTAATTTGGTCATTTCCTTGGTTGCATATTTTTAAGTGTGGTTAAATGAGATTTAAGTGAATGTGATGTGGTTGGGTGAAAATGAATGTGTATGGTGGATTAAATAGAAGTTATGGTTAATGGTTAGTTGTGGTTTTTCTTGAAAAATGTGAAAAGAACTATCGGAAGGGAACGGGAACTCGACGGGAAGCAAGCGGGATTGAGCGGTGAACTGTGAGTTTAAAACTAATATTTTGAAAATTGAGTTTTAAAGGTAAATGATTTTAATGAAAAAGAGGAAAAGGAAAAATTAATATAAATAACATATGGATATCCATAAGAATGTAGTAAATGTATAAATGTTTACTTTGCCTAAATATATGTATTTATATTAAATGTTTATATATGTATGCATATGTTAAGGCATTATGGAAGTTTAAAAATGTGTAAAGAAGAATGCATAAATGTATAAATGATAAAGTAAAGGTTTTAAATGGATTTATAAATGTATTTGGAAGAAATGTTTTTCTTGATAGGATTTACCCACTAACCCCATATGAGCGTATGGTGATATCGTAGGGAGTACCTTAAGGCGTGTAAGGTTAGAGGGTAAGTTATAGGTTACTAAGCGGGGAGAGGTGGGTGTCTGATGCTCATCATACACGTGATAAGGTGCTATGGCGGAACCACATGCAAAGCGTGAGTTTCTCATGACGTAGTGGTTATAGTGGAATGTCGACATCCAGCACCGTCAGTGCCGGAAGCTGACCGGTGTGTTTATCCCTTTAGGTTCCATCGAGGAAAGAAGAAATAAAGAAATAAAAGAAAGAAAAAGTTTAAGGCATAAATGGATTTTAATTGTATAAGTATGTAATATTGCAGTATATCAAATATTATCTAAATGAAAAGGTACACTCACTGGGCTCCTTTAGCTCATTCTTTTCCATATGTTTCAAAAACATTTTCAGGACTCGAGACAGGTGCGTCGGTAGAGTACCCTCATGTGCAGTGAGTTGAGCCATCGAGGAGACGACGCATGTGAACTGCATTGTATAAATAGTTGCATATTTTATATGTCGAATAATTTGTCATGTATATATGCATATATGGATATATTTTGAAAATGAACTACTTAGGCGGTCGGTTTAAGTCATTTCGACTAATTTTTGATAAAATGTGCATGGAATTGAAGAAGTTTTAAATGTTTTGATGATTGAAGAATGAATAAATGTATATAGTATATATTGTGTTGATTGAGTTGTGGACGAGGAGTCTAAAAGCGGAGTTGAAAGTGGAAGATTGAAGTGTTTTAAATGCTTTTATGGGTTTGTAAATTTGGGGAAAGTCGAAAAGCGAGAGAAACTGGCGATTTTGAAAATCTAAGGAGTTTGGAAAAAAAGAAAGAAAAAGAAAAAAAAATTTACCACTTCGCTTAGCATTATTTTCTAAAGATATATTAAGGATTGTAAGGGGTTGTCTATGGATTTTATTTGATGGTTTGAGGGAAAAGTTTCTATATCCATTGGAGTCAGGAGGTCCCCTCGGGTTTCATGAGGTTAATCCGGTCGGGATGCTTCTGCGTGGTATCGAGCCACAGTTTTGAAAATGTTATAAAGATTTGAAAATTTTATTTTCATATGATTGTTTTAATGTTTTATTTTAAAATTGCATAAATTATTTATGTGATTTAAAATCATATATGCATTACATGACATTAAATTTGCGTCGTCGAGGCCGACCTGCTACCAGGAGAGCTCCTGAGGTATTAGTACCAACACCCGAGGAACATGTTGATGAGTCTACGTATGTTCCTCCACCCACAGTACATAGTGAACCTATGCCTTCAGAGCCACTATAGACAGGGCCACCACCGCCTCCTGAGGTCGTGGGAGGAGCGGTCTGCTAAACTGGATGGCTAAGCTTTTAGCCCTTTGCATTAAGATATACAGTAGGTATCTTCTATAAAGAGGCCCGAGATTAGGAGGCGGCAGGTATGATGGATTAAGGGCACGGAAAGGCCGTAATGGTTAGAGGAAATGAAGCAGATTACATAAGGTGATCGCGATGCAGGCGGGAGATGGTGCTTTTGCCTTTCTCACATGGGACGAGCATTAGAGTGGTGGAGGGCGGTTCAGAGGAGATACCCGGAGGAGTGCCACGAGATACGATTCGAGGAAGAGAATTTACGAGATAAGTTTGTTCCGGCCCGATTCACAATGCGGTGGGGAGTTCTTCCCAGAATTTGGAGAGTAGGGGGCGCACTCAGTGACCAGTTATGGCGGGTTTTCCCGGGCCCTCGTCAGGACATGTCCATTTAGTCGGGAGGGACCAGTTTCGAATCAAGAGGTTTCTTTGTGGAGTCTTAGTCGGAGATTTGGACCACAGTAGCATCGACAGCCCACACACAGTACGGCTAGGTAGTAGAGGCCGCATATAGGGATGAGAGGAGCATGGGTTTTAAATCCCGAGGGCTACCTTACGATCGAGGTAAGCGGGTGGGGTCGCGTGGGTTCGGGGGAGGTTCCGGTAGCAATTGGGGTTTTATGGATTAGTTATCCCAAGCGCCCCAGAATTGAGTTACATTAAGGCTTTAAATTATTAAATTGACATGATTCTAGGTTGATTTTGCTAAGAAATTGAAAAAGAAAGAATGATATTATAGGTTATCCAATTTAAGGTCGACTTTGGATGTTAATGGAAGTGATGTTGTTTGATTGGTTTTAATTGATTTAATGACATTACTTGAAATGCTTGAAGGAATTAATGGAATTAATGGGATTAAAAGTTGAATAGAAAATGAGATGAGAGGGTTAGGCCAAGAAAGGGTGTAATTGGAAATGCATTGGTTTGATTTAGTTTAAGTAAATCAATGACATTGGATGAATTATCAAACGTAATTTGTTGAAAGAAAATGGAAGAAATTGAAGAAATAGTGAATGTGACATGTAGGATTTGACCATAGGAAGTATGGAAAGTTGAAGGTTTCCATTGATTTTGTCGATTGGAGTGATTAAATGCCCTAATGGAATGTGTTAGAATTAATGTTTTAAGAAGAAGAATTGATTAAGATATAAATGTAATTTTGCTAATGTGAGGGCATTATGGGTTTTCACTTTAAGGATGCTAATGGCTTGATTTAAGGCTTCGATGATGTTGTCATGAGCCTTGATGTAGTGGAAGTGAATTGGATAAGTTGAGAATTCATGATGAGGATGTTCCCCCGAGCGACGTGAGAACACCCGAATCAGAACATTTGTAGTTCTAGTTATGCTATTTGGACTTACGAATACTTGGCGCATATGGATCTCATGAACAGAAGTTTTCCGGCGCCGTCCAGTTGCCGTGTTTATTGGCGATATCTTGTCTATTGAGCGATGGAAGAACATACGAGCGCGAGGGATAATTTACGCAACATTGCGGGAACATCGGTTATATGTCAAGCTCGGTAAGTGTCGGTTTTGGCTCGGCAGTGCTTCGTTTTTAAGGACACATAGTTTTACGTAGAGGGTCTCGGTGGATCGCGAGAAGGTCGAATCTATCTTGAATTGGAAACCTCTGAGTGTTACGAGAGATAAGAAGTTTTAGGGTTTAGCGGGGTATTCATAGTAAGTTCGTTGAGGATTTTCGAAGATAAACCACACCTTTGACTAGATTGACTTAAGGAAGAGGAACCCGTTTATGGTGAAGGCTTGTCGGCGAGTTTCGATGGTAAAGGATTTGACCTCAGCTCAAATTATTTACACTTCCATCGAGTAGGGATGGCTTCTGATTAATATTGTGATGCCTCACAGGCGGGGTGCGGGTTGTGTATTAATGCGGAGGAGATGACAAGGTGATTGCATATGCTTCTAGGCAATTGAAGAAGCATGAGCGAATTATCTTACACACACGACCTTGAGCTGCATGACCATAGTATTTACCTTGAGGATATGGAGCGTACTTATATGGAGTGCCACTGTCACGCCCGTCCGGTCAGGCAGGATTAGGATCGAGCCGAGTCAGGCGCGATACTATCCTATACTATATATTGGGACTCTCATTGACACCATTTCTTTCTCGAGTGTGCACAATACTGACCAAGTGCCTGAAGCAAATTTAGTAATAACAAAAATCATTTGTACATATCAAGAACTACCACCGGAGTGGTGTCCATCACAATTTATACACATATACGGAGTCCCATTACTTATACAATTACTTATATATGTACATATTTAATAGTGTTCAGCATTTACATTGTTTCAAAAAGAAACAAAAAAGACTTATACATTATACGAAATCTTCGATGGACCTATTGATGTGTTGACCTCAGCTGCTGATGATGTGGATCGACTCGTACTCTGCTTTCCTCTTCTCCTGTACTTTACCCAGTTGAACACGATGCTAAGCTTTCATTAGAGTAGGAACATAGCATGGACAACCACCAATAGCGCTATCACAAGCTTATGCACATATACCCATTATATATATATATATATATATATATATATATATATATATATATATATATACTGCTATATATATATATATATATATATATATATATATCTAAACATATATTTCTATAACTAAATTTCCTTATCATTTATATTCCTTGTGCATATCGAACTTTTTCTATTCCTATATATCATATCTACAGTACATGTCTTTTTTCGTGCTCGGTTACGTGATTTATTGCATTCTTCACTTTCATACTTGTCTTATGTCGTATCCTTTCACATTATATCGCGTTCATCTTGTACTTTTCATATCTGTATCTGTCCTATTCCTATACTTCATATACATTTGTACATTCTTATTCTATCTATCCTATATTTTGTGCTTTTGTATACTTTCTGTACTTTTCTTGTGTTATATAATTATTTTCATATTAAGTTATACTATACTTCTTGTTCTTGTAATTGTCTGTACTTTCATCGCATAGAAATGCTATGCTTCTCATATCATGTTATATATTTTATACATATCATTTCCTGTTAGTTTTCATGTCTGCGAATACCTTAGGGGCGGATATGGGAAATAACTATGTGTACACAGTCTTATCCTTTGTGCGAGGCGGTGATTTACGTCTATGTGGGAAGGTACTATCAGCATGCGAGGCGATTGATTTACGGTCTATTGGTGACAACTGCGGGGCCATGAACCAGCGGGATCTATCTGCTTCGACCCTGGCCAGGTTTTCGATATGCGTACATGAATATCTTTGCGGCCATTTGTATCTTCCACATGGGCATGCCTATCCCATCCCTACCCGGTCACTGCGGACAATCGGCTTTATTACACTTCTGTACATATTTCATAAGCATGAATAACTATTGTTATCATATTACAGTATATATATACTATCATTACTTTACTCTGTATTAGTTCTCATATATCTATATAATACATATATTCATATCTTTTTCTATCATTTAGTTTTGTCTATCATATATTCCTAGCGTGTTCCATCTTATTCCTTTCGGTATGTCTATCTTATACTCATATCTTTTACGTATTCCTATCATTTGTTCTTAGCATGTTCTATCTATTCATTTAAGTATATCTATCATATAATCCTATCATACACGCTTATATTCATATCATTTAATCTTATATGCATATGTACTTATGTTCATGTACTTTTAGTCTATCGTATCTTATGACATGTTCTATCATATCTTATCATATTTTATGACTTATACCTATCATATCTTATGACATATCCTATATTAATATCATATTCATGTTTTATGAACATATCTATACATATTGCATTTTCTATATTTTCTTGTTTCACTATTTCTACATTACATATAGCACTTCATATACTTATGAAGTATGATGTGTATGAAATCACACACTAATTTCATATATTCTTATTCCTCTATATGAATCTATTTTAATTGGCCACTTGAATCACTCCAATTCGGATAGAAATAGAGCAAGGATTATGGCCAAAAATCAGCCAGTGGCGAAACGAACGGGGTTATGCAGGTATGTCCCTGTATGTCTGCAAGGCCACATAACTAGCCAACCCGAGAACACAAGATGTCTCTGAAATTACATGTTCAAGTTGTCTGCAGGGTACATGTCACGAAAAATGTCCAAAATGTGTGTTTTTCTCCCATTTTTCCATATGTTTCAACCCGTCAATACATGCCTCATAAACACTTCAAGACCACTTCAAATTCATCTTATGATCCTTTTCTACTCTCAAATCCTCTTTCAATTACATATATTTCTTAAAATCTTCCATGAATTTCCCCAACACAACTCTAATATGGGTTACTTGACCCATACACAACCAAACATGATGATTAGTTAGGGTTTGTTCTGAAGCCCTAACTCATTCTACTAATGTATGAATTCATCATATTTTTTTTTTTTTTTTGAGGAGGATTCGTACTTTGCTTGTGCTCTTTAAGGTTTTTGTTACCTTACTTTCCATGATTATTGGTTTAGAATGAAACCTTAGCAAAAACCCTAGGTTTGGAGACAACTAATAACTATACAATTGCATGGAAAACCATTCAAAGCTTTAAAACCCATGTAGTTCCATACAAAATCCAAAGTTCCATACCTTAGCTTAATCTTGGCTTCTCTTCCTCTTTCTCTTCTTCTTCTTCTTCTCTTTCTCTTCCTCTTCTTACTCCCTTTTTGGCCCTTCGTTTTTTCCCTCTTTGGAGACCAATTTTGGTCAAATCCAACTTTTAGTTAAGGCCATGTTTGGCCAAGTCAAAAACTCATTTTTGACTTAGAGATTTCTGCATTTCATTTTGATCCCCCTATTTTTCTTTTATCTCTATTCCATCTTTTCTATATTTGCCTTTAATCCCATCTCTTATTAAATTTCTATTTTGGCATCCATCTTTTCATCTTATGACAATTAAATCCTTAAGTGGTAAATGACTAATTTACCCTTGGCTTCATTATTAATTCCGGGTCTCTTATTTTATTTCCTAAAATTTCCATTTTAGCTTTTAATATACTAGCAAAATTCCAGAAAAGCTGTTAAATTATATTTGAGATATTACATGCCACCATGAAGTTTTCACGGATCATAAGAGCTTGCAGTATCTGTTTACACAGAAGGAACTGAACATGAGACAGAGGAAATGGATTGAACTTATCAAGGATTATGAATGTACCATTGAATATCATCTGGAAAGTGACGTGGTAGCGGTCTCTTAGTAGGAGACCCATGAGTTCCATATCGCGCCGAGGGCGCGTGCATCTTCCTCGACTCATAGAATTGAGGTCTTGGGTGTGAGGTGAGCAGCGGTCAGGGTACTGTTAGCCATTCGTATCGTCCACGTGTTGGCGCGGGTGACCTGTTGATGGACCGTCGGGATAAATGATCGCGTGTGGGTTGTCCGTAGTGATAATCCCATCGGTCATGGGACAAGGTTATGTGTACCGGATGTGGTGATGTGAGGAAGATTATGGAGGAAGCCCATTCCTCCGCTTATGTGCTGCATCCGAGTAAGATGTAATATACCTGAGAACACTGCGATGGAGTTAGCATATAATAACGATTATCTGCCCGGTATTGGTAGCAAGCAGCCTTTTGAGGAGCTCTTTATGGGCGAATCATGGAACTCGATATATTAGGTTGAGGTAGGTGAAAGGAAATTGTGTAGATTAGGAATTGTCGAGTGACTTGTGTTAAGGTCTAGGTTAGAAGGGATGAACTGAAAATTTCACAAGGCAAGCCAGAAAGTTATGCGAATAATGGCATGCGAGGACCCTAGTGTTCGAGGGTAGGGATATGGTATTTTGAGGGATTTCCCCGTGGAAGGCATCTTAAGATTTGGGAAACGTGGAAAGTTGAGTCCACGATATATTGGACCATACAGGATTGTTGAAAGGATTGGGGAGGTGGCATATCGATTGGAGTTGCCATCTGACCTCGATCGCATTCACGATGTTTTCCATGTTTCTATACTCCGCAAGTATATACTAGACCCTTCACATGTATTGACAGAGCAACCAGTGGAAATACAGGAGAAATTGACATACAAAGAGGAACCAGTGCAGATCCTCGATCATGAGGCAGAGTTCGCAACAAGACTATTAAGTTGGTGAAGGTATTTATTGGAGGTCATATGGTAGAGGAAACTGGGGCGTGGAGCAGATCAGAGAGGCATTAATTCCCATCTTTTTGATCTGCAGATGCGAATGTTTTAATTTCGGGGCGAAATTTTTATAAGGAGGGTGATTGTAAAACCGGCGCAGTTGAATGTTATAATAGTAGTTTTTGAGCCCGATTAGAGGTCAATGATGAGAAGCTTGAGGGTAACTTAAATTTAGAGCGTTCTGAGCGTCATTTAGGCGTAGTGGAGTTTTGAAAATTGTGGCAAGATACCCCCGAAGATAGTGATTTTCTTATTATATCCGGATGGAGGGTTTCGCGAAGGAATTTTTTAGAAATTTGATTCCTATGACTTTGAGCGATATTTAGAGGTGGGAGATTTAGTGAATAATTGATTTCGATTTGAGGTGAACTGTGTTGATATTTTTGGAAATTGGGCCGAAAATGCGAAATAATAGGAAATATCTTGAGTCTAACGAAACTGAAACGAATTAGAGCTTGGAGTCGATTTGAGATAGTTTCGAGGCGTCGAGGCGTAGTCGGATAAATAATGCGCTATTAATAAGTTCTGATTTTAATGATTTTAAATCGGGTTCGGTGATTTGAACTTTGGAATCCATGTGAAGGATTTAATTAGAATATTTCATGAATGTTTGAGTTTAGAGACCATAGAATATTTTGACGATTTAATCATTTATAAAAGCGATACAGGCGAAAGGAATAAAATATGATAAAATGGAGATCTTTTACGTGAGAGCCGTCAAAAAATTTCTTAATGGTTAAGTTGAGGTTTGTGACTCATTAAAATGGACCAATGAGATTCATGGGCTCAAATGCAATTTAGCGAAGTGTAAGTTAAAAGCTAAGTTCAAGGGACTTAGTACAATTTTGGCAGAGTGTGAAATTGAAAGTCTAAATTCAAAAAAAAATTGAACTTTGCTCAAATAGAGGAGGAATGCTTGAACGGCCATACTTATGAGAGAAAGAGGAAGAAAGAGAAAGAAAGAGAAAGGAGAAGGGAGAAAACGTGTGAGGGCTAAGGTGGAGCAAGGGGAGATGTGATTTTTTCTCCTTCTTCAAGCTTTCCAAGTGCTCTACAAGTGGTAGCAAGGGAGAGGAGCCAAAAGGAAACCAAGAACAAATGAGTTTTAATGGTGGGAAAGTTAGGGTTTGATGTTTTTCATGTCTAATGTCTTGAATTTTCTGGTATGGATGTTAAATTGGTGGTATTTAAGGTTGAATGATATGATTTTGATATCAATTGAGAAATAAATGGATTAGGTTAGGCTTTGAAAAATAAAGTGAGTGAATTGTTAGGGTTTGATGTTTTTCATATCTAATGTCTTGACTTTTCTGGTATAGATTAAATTGGTGGTATTTAAGATTTGAATGATGCTGATTTTACAGTATCAATTGAGGAAGGGAAATGGATTAGGTTGGGTTTGAAAAGAAAGTGAGGGAGATAAGTTAGGGTTGTCAGTAAATTTGTGGTATGTTGAAATTGGTTAGGAATTAGTGAAATTGAGGTATAAGGCATTAGATTGGAGTGTTTAGAGTGAAAAAAAATGGAAGAGAAACACATTCTGGTCATTTTCTGGGCAGTCCGTCTGAAATCTTTGTTTTTATGTTTGACCCGGTTTTTGTATTTTTGGCGCAACGTACTCATTTCTGATCCGATTTGAGTGATTCAAGTTGCTGGTTAAAATAGACTTCAAGGATAATCAAACATATAGAAATAGGCATCGTCAAATTCTGATTATAAGTGGCCTAAAAATTTACTCAAAGTAGGGCCATGTGTAAGCCAACTATCAGTTCTAGTCGATACTCTGCTCTCTTTGTTTCGACCATTTAATAAATATTTTGACCATAACTTGCTCATTTCTGATCCGATTTGAGTGATTCAAGTTACTGGTTAAAATAGACTTCAAGGAGAATTAAACATATAAAAATAGGAATCGTCGAATTCTGATTATATGTGGCCCTAAAATTTTCTCAAAGTAGGGCCATGTGCAAGCCAAATTCTGGTTCAGTTTTTGAACATAGATTAGCCCGGTTGTTTTGGACGTAAAGTGAGTTTCGGTGCTCCGATTTGGGTGATTCCAATTGGAGAAGAACCCTTAGCACCTTAGTTTCAAAATAGTATAAAGAACCAGTGTCAAATATGGAGTCAAGACATGGGAAAATGGGTATGTCAAACAGTTCCGATGTGTAAAATCGGTAAAATGACTAGTTGTGAAAATGCCATAACTGAATTTGATTGAGTAATTAAGGAATGATTCCAATTTCTAAGTAAAATAGATTCATGAGGAAAAAAAGGATTTGAATTGAGGGCATTAAGGTCATTTTGTAAAAGAAAAGATTGAATTTGGTCATTTCCTTGGTTGCGTATTATTTTTAAGTGTGGTTAAATGAGATTTAAGTGAATGTGATGTGGTTGGGTGAAAATGAATGTGTATGGTGGATTAAATGGGAAGTTATGGTTAATGGTTGGATTGTGGTTTTCTTGAAAAATGTGAAAAGGACTATCGGAAGGGAGCGGGAACTCGACGGAAAGCAAGCGGGATTGAGCGGTGAACTGTGAGTGTAAAACTAATATTTTGAAAATTGAGTTTTAAAGGTAAATGATTTTAATGAGAAAAAGGAAAAGATTAATATAAATGTTTATATATGGATATCCATAAGAATGCGCCAGTAAATGTATAAATGTTTACTTTGCCTAAATATATCATATTTATAATAGAAATGTTTATATATGTATGCATATGTTAAGAGCATTATGGAAGTTTAAAAATGTGTAAGAAGAATGCATAAATGTATAAATGATAAAGTAAAGGTTTTAAATGGTTATAAATGTATTTGGAAGAAATGTTTTACTAAGTGATTTACCACAACCCCATGTGGTATTATAGTGATATCGGCCGAGGTACCTTAGCGTGTAAGGATTTAGAGGGGTAAGTTATAGGTTACTAAGCGGGGGAGAGGAATTAGGTGTCTAGGTAATATCCTTGCACGTGATAAGGTGCTATGATTGGAACACATGCAGCGTGAGTTTCTCCACGGTCTTAGTGGTTATGGCCCGGAATGTGACATCCCTCACCATGTCGATGCGAGCTGGCCCAGGTGTGTTTATCCATAGGGTTCATGGAAGAAGAAGAAAGAAAGAAAGAAAGAAAGAAAGAAAAAAGTTTAAGAGGCATAAATGGATTTTAATTGGCCTTAAAGTATGTATTATTTTGATATATCGCTGAAAATGTTATCTTAATGAAGAAAGTTACACTCTTTGGCTCCTTTAGCTCATTCTTTCCATATGTTTCAAAAACATTTTTAGGACGAAGACGGTGCGCCGGTAAGATTACCTCTGTGGTGAGTTGAGCCATCGAGGGAGGCAGCGCATGTAATTGCATTGCATAAATAGTTGCATATTTTTATATGTGAATAATTTGTCATGTATATATGCATATATGGATATATTTTGAAAATGAACTACTTAGGCGGTCGGTTTAAGTCGCTCGAGTGAAATTTTGATAAAAATGTGCATGGAATTGAAGAAGTTTTAAATGTTTTGATGATTAAAATGAATAAATGTATATGGTATATATTGTATTTGATTGAGTTGTGGACCGAGGAGTCCTAAAGCGGAGAGTTGAAAATTGGAAGATTAGAAGTGTTTTAAATGCTTTTATCGGGTTTTGTAAATTTAGAGAGTCAGAAAAACAGAGAAACAGCGATTTTTGAAAAATCTAAGGGTTTGAAAAAAGAAAGAAAAGAAAAAAAATTTACCACTTAAGCTTCCGCATTATTTTTCTAAAAGATATGTTAAGGATTGTAAAGGGGTTCGCTCCATGGATTTTATTTGATGGTTTTGAGGAAAAGTTTCTATATCCATTGGAGTGCCGGGAGGTCCCCTTGGGTTCATGAGGTTAATCCGGGTTGGGATGCTTCATAGGGTTCTAACAAAAATAACGGTGCGTCATTTGGACTTTCCAACGAAGAGTTATGATCAAATTGGTGAAAGGTAGTTTGTCGGACTACTTGGTTCTTCCATACTTGTCTAACTCGAGTTTGGGTGTCTTTTGTCACAAATCCTATCTCATACCCATCTCCAATCTAGGTAGTATGGCTTGCATAAAGATCTATGTCTAGCATCATTCATTAATCAAAACCAAATTACCATCCGTCTCCTAGAATCATCCATAACAACATGATGTAGAACTAGTATATCCATCAAAAATTTTCTTCAATTCCTCTAAGCTAGCTAATTGATGAGAATGCAAAATGTCATATTTTTCTCTTTTATTATTTAGCCTTTTATACTTATTATTCTTATAATTTGATTTAGGATGTAAATGGAGATGTTAAATGCAAAACGAAGCTAATTAGACGATTGTTGATAGTTTAGACATGTGGGGGTTTACAAATGCAGAGAATGTGGTGGCTATGGTCACATTCAAGTTGAATGTGCTAACACCAAGAAGAAAAACCGCTCCTATATGGTGACTTGGAGTGAGGACAAATCTGAAGACGACAAGGAGGTTGAGAATAATGAACATGTTGCCTTCATTACTCTATCAAAATACAATTGGGAGGACCTCGAGGTCGGAAGTTCGTAGATTGTCGTCTCAAGGCTGTCGGGCGATGGCGAACACACTCCTTAATCTCAATCAAATCTCACATGATGATCAAACTAGTGATGAAGAATGAGGAGGAGATCTCTGATGAAGAGTATCGTATCTATAAACTCTATACAATACATGGATGGATCTTTGTGAAGGTGACCTAAATCTTTCCAAGTTAGTCTCCCGGCTACGGCAAAGAAAAGAACATAAAATGAAGATCACCCACCTTCTTATCTCTCTCCTTTAAAAAAAAAAAAAAAAAAGAATATGCCTTCGATCATGGAAGACCCGAAAGCAAAATGAAATCACCCACCTTCTTATCAAGGACCTTCATCCCTAGTCAATTCTCCAAATGGAAGGAGACTAAGGAACAAAAACTTTGCAAAAAGCCAAAAACGATTGAAGGAAGAGTCATAATAATCTTCAAAACTAAAATTTGAAACATCTTTAGGAAAATTTGACTTCCAGATGATTGAATCTATAATGTGATATCTTTCTTAATTTACCACGATCTACGGCTTTATTATCCCAATAAACATGATACTTGATCATAATTTTAGATCCTAAAACAATTTTCAATTATCATCCATCAATAACATAATAAATTACAATCTTAATCTGACACAAGCAACCAAACCTAATTGTCTCTAATTGCAATACATACAAATTATTATTCTTGATGTATATCTTAAAAATTCATCTTCATAAGCTCTAATTAAAATCCACATGGTTAATATATGTCATATGAGCTTCATTAAGATAGGACCAATTACAAGATGCACATGCTCTAGACCAGTCTTGACTAACATAACATGTAGTGCATCTGTAAGACCCGAAATTCAAATTATGGAGACAGGAGCAAAATCGTAATTTCGATTAAAAGTTGAAGTTTGGCTAAAAAATCTATGTAATTTATTCTCTAGGTCTCGGATAATGAAGCGGTTTCACCGTTGGAATCATCTCAAAAAATCTGGATTACTTGCATTACAATTTTGTAATATTAGGGACGGTTGGAGTTGACACGTTTTACCCCGAGACATGTCAGCGTTTCGGTCTTAGTAAAAGCGGCGATTTTGATCACGACCAGAAAGTCACATGTAGCAAGTACTCATGTACCATAAGTGGTATGAGTAGAGAAATGACAGAAATTGAATGACGGAGATAGTGCGAGATATCAGCGGTGAAAGAAGGAATTAATAAATAAAATGGATTAAATGATAAACTAATCAAATGAGCTACAGTGCCGTCTTCCCCAAAATTTAAGTGACCAAAACAAAAAGGGGCAGAACAGAGGGGACTTCCAGTGGGCTGCATTTTGAGAGAAATTTAGAGAGAGAGAGAACTTCTCTCTAAAAATACGGGCGATCCGACCGTCGCGATCTTACGGACAGAAGGAGAAGGCGCTCACGTGGGAGAGAGCTGCGCGTGGACCACGGGATTGTAGTTTTGACAAACTCAGAGATGAGGGTTTCTCCCCACTTGAGTTTTATTCTCATTTTAAAGTGCTTTACAAATGTTTGGGGTTGAATGGCGTGAAGGGCGTGATCGAATCCCAGCAGGACCAGGTGATATAATTTTGGGACAAATGGAGAAGCGTATTTGCTCCATGGCTGTTTCAGGTTGATTTGGTGTGCATTCATGTGTTTAATCGTGTATTGATTAGTTAGAGGCGGAAATGGGTACATGAAACCGGGTTCACTAGTGACGGGATGATTTCATGATTGCAGGGAATATGGTTGACCTTTGAAGCCAGAATTCGGGTGTCTCGTGGCCAGCGAGGAATACAAGTGGAAGTAGTTGCAGAAGCGCCACTTGAGTCGGGCGAGTCTCCTTTGTGCGGGGGCTACTGCCCCGAATGAAACACACATTTACTGTCCCCAGACAGTCCGATATATGCAAAATATATATTCAATACGGCCACTTGGGCCCATAAACAGTACTCAATGTACATGCCAACTATGAATCAACTATATACTAATAGTTACAAGAGTTAATATGTTTTACTCTTACTCTGATACACATTAAACTTAAAAAAGTTTCTAATACATGTATACATCAAGCTTCGGCTTTCTTCTAAAACTACGACCTACAGGAATGGTAGTCTCACCATACGCTCCTGGCCTGTAAAGGGGATCGCGGGGTGGCTAAAGCTCGATGGGAGAATGCCACAAGTGGGCTACTCACCCACCCTAAGTGCGGTGCAATGTTCAAGTAAACACCCGTTGACAAATGCATGATCACTTGAATGTACACATGACCAACTCGAGATCCAGGAGTCCTCAGGCTCTCTCACACTTTCGCCTAAGCCTCGTATGAAATATTAGTTTTATTAGTGGACAGCCCTCCGATATATATATATATCAATTGGGCCTTCCGTGATTGATATAATATTTGTTTGTGGACCTCTCCGATGTGAATATCAATTGGCGCTCAGATGATTGACATTTTATTTGTTTGTGAATTTACCCTCAGGTGAATATCAATTGGGCCGCTCAGACGATTGATATTTTAGATTTGGACTACCCTCAGATAATTAATGTTTGGAAACTGACCCTCCGAGACGCCTTTTCCCTAGACTCATCTCATCACTAACTCCATAAAAATCTAGGATGTACGGTGCATATGGAATGCATATGTGTCGGTTCAATACTAGGTCTAATCATACAAAATGTATAAACATGAATATACTCGCATAAAAATTTAATCCACCTGAAACATGTTATGTAATTATCATTTCAAACATCAAATTAGCTCACTTGGGCTAATGTTCATACACAAGCAATTCGATTCGGTGTAACCAAACACATATTTTCAAAATACATTTTAGAACAACTACATTTAGGGAATAGTAGAGCCTCAGTTTATATTCGAAAAATCACAGCTCAGCGGTTCACTTGGTAGACGCATCCTACGACCATTCGGCTATTTCCATACCAATACATGATCCAGCACCAAAATACCCATTTTCCACACCAAATCGGTAGTGGGCGACCACGAACATGCATTTTCTTCCAAAATTTTATAAATTCGGTCCCAAGTTTTGGGACCGGTCAGCAACCTCAGGCGCAGCAATGAAGCGTTCGTAAGCAACATAATAGGAATAAAAGCTAAAGTAGGGAGAAATCCTACCTCGAGAAGTTTGAAGAAACTCTTAAAATGAATCCACCTTACCACTTTATTCGCGTCGTCGTTTTCCCTTCGCCTAAGTCCGCCAACGGTTGGATCGTGTGCAAACCTAGAGAGAAGTGCTCTCTCTGCAAAAACTCTCTCAATAGAAGATCTGTGCACATCTCCCCCAACTGGTTCTCCACGTTTTTTGCCTTGGTTCATTTAAGAAGGCGAGTCGCTGTTGCTAATTGGCTTTTAGTGACAAAATCGGTCCCCATAATCTGCATTTATATCATCTTGCAGTTTGATATTAGGCACTACCTCGGTCTTCCATTTTCATTATTTCTCTCATACCCTTGTGGTACGCTGAGTACATGCTATCTGTGCCTTCGTCGCATCAAAAAATCGGTTCTGACACGACTGCGATGCCTCGGCGATAATGAAACTCCGTATCTCGGAGAAAATTATGAAATTTTACGTGCCAGCTAGATTTCACGGGACTGATTAACGGTACAATCCGTTTCACCATCAAGATCTAGAAATTGAGTTACGGATTTTTAACCGAAATTACAATTTTATGTCAGAAATTACGATTTTGCCTTATTCCAGAGAAATTAGAATTTCTCGGGTTTTACAATAATGTAAGGGTTTCCGCTATTCAACAATATTCCTGAAAAATATATTTTTTTGAAAATATATGTTGGTCGGTAATTCAAGTAGAATTGCTTTCAAGTGTTTGATCGATAGCCCAGTGAGCTAATTTTTGATGTATGAATTAATTAATTTACATGACATGATTGTGTGAATTAAAATTTTTGTAAATATATGCATGTTTTATATATTTACCTGTGAATTAAATTTATGTGAAATTGGCATACATGCATTCCATAGCCACTTCCAGGAACACCCAGGACTATAGGAGTGAGTCGTGAGATGAGTCTAGAAGAAAACGGTTCGGAGGTTGTCTAAAAATATTACTTATCGGAGGAGTAGTCAAATTAAAAATATCAATCGTCGGAGCGGCCCAGCTGATATTCGCGGGTAGTCATGAAGCAAATGATATATCAATCGTCGAAGTGGCTGATTGATATATATATACACATCGGAGGGGTTGTCCACAAACAAACAAAATAATAATTTTCATCACAGACAGGCGAGGTGTGATGGTCGGTGAGGACTTCGGGATCCCGAGTTGGTCGTATAATTCAAGTAGGATCATGCATTTAGCGGATATTATGTTTTTCATTGGAACATTGAACTGCACTTAGGTGGTAAGTAGCCCACTTAGAGGCGATTCCACTCGCCGAGCATTGGCTCACCTGTCGGGGGATATTATTTTGCAGTACGGGAGCGTCTCGGGCAACTGTCCTAGAGACCGAGGATTAGAAGAAAGGTGGGTTGTTGCTTTGATGTATACATGTAATAGAACTTTTTAAGTTTAATGTATGTATTGTATAAGAGTAAAAACATATTAACTCTTGTAACTATTGGGTATATAGTTGGATTCATAGTTGGCATGTATATTAAGTATTGTTTATGGGCCCAAGTGGCCATTTTAAATCATAAAGCCCATTATATTGGACTGTTTGGAGACTGATTTATACGAGGTTACGTAATTGGGTAGAGCTCCCGTACAAAGACTACGCCCGATTTTTCGTGAAAAATGTCGGGTCACGAACATTCCACGAAGTATTCGTGGATTGTGGGTGAATCCAGCAGGACCCCGGGATTTGAAATCTGCTGACATCCCACATACTTCAATCTCAAGGTATTGAAACACCTCCATATGTTCTCTGTAAATAACACATCTTAAAGCTTACATGTTGGACAAAAATATAGGCATAACTCCAAAGGTATTGGTAGGTTACCTGGATACCCAGGATACATAAATGTTTGCCTATGGCATATGCTTCAGAAGTTTGTCCTTATCTTTTAGTGAAGGTCGTATTTAGTGCTATGAAGAGGATTTGTGGTTTTGCCCCATCAGGAGGAAGATGTTTCCTTCATCATACTTTTAGTAAATAATTTCCTACACCCCCTTAAATGTGACACCTAGACTTTAATAAATCTACCTATATTGAAGCAAAGCAAGAGACTCGAAATGGACTTAATGCATCTCAACATTGGAACAATATAGAAATTACTCTTTTGGAACAATATAGAAAGGCTTTTAGAATCCAACAAAAGAAGAAAAGATTTTCCCAATCTCTTAAGCTTTCTTCTTTATTTTCACTACCATTTTCTCCAATTCCCTCTTACCTCTCACTCTACTCCACCCATTCTCTTAAAATGTTAGCACCTCACCATCTCATTTAGTTCGCCTCCCATTGATAAAGAACCACATAAAAATGACTTTACATCCGTCACAATTTCCCTTTTTGTGTTCCTAGTCCTCTTTAGAAAACATAAGTTCTTCTAGGCATCCATGAACATAGTTCCATACAATAGAAAAGCCTTAAATTACATCACCTGGCTTATACTTCTGAATTAGGTTTCTTGTCCAGTATCAAAAAAAAAAAAAACTAGAATTGAGAAACATCTTGGTGCATACCGACAACCTCACGCAACAAACTTTTGAGTGGCAACGGCTACTAGTCTAATTATGCAAAACAAAGGGAAAAATTCGTCAATTTGACATGACAAATATCAAGGAAGTCTAATTCTAGTTTAAAATAATCATCCTCCAAAGTAGGTTATAACTCACTAATTTCCTTTTTACTTACACCAAAGAAAATAATTACAAATTGCACTTTGTTTTTTTATTTCAAAGAATATGGTAGTGTCTAAGTCTTTCGGTTGAAAAGAAAATAATAACACAACCAACAAAGCCACAACCAAAATATTTTCATTATGAAGTTGCTCCAGATTCCACAGCGAGGTGGAAAATCAAAAATTTTTAGTGGTAATAGAAATTTGAAGCTGACCTACAACTTAATTCATTAACATAGAGAAAGTTTCAAGTGGACCAAAGACGGGATGCATATGGACCATGGGGACATTAGGAAAAATAGAAGAAAAGAAATAGCAAATCCCGACTTAGCAAATCAATTTTGCATGCATATGTCTCGAATTTTCCCAAGTAAAATCAAATTAAGTGGACAAGTAGGTGAAAGCACAGCTCCTACTTCCTGAATCTCATGCGATTTTCCTGGTCATTGTTTACGCCACATGTACAATATCAAGTAAGCATGATTATGGGCAAAACATTGGCTGCAACATTATCTGAACTCTCTCAATAATCATTAAAACTTATGTTTCCTGGAAAAGCAGCCCATGAATGTGAATCTACTGAAGTAAATTCAAAATAATGGAGCATTACATGATACTATAATGTTGAATTGTTATGCAAAATTTCCAAATATAAGAGTTCAAAAAACTTATAAATATAGAGTAGACCTATGGATTATAAGATGGTGATTTAAAATAAGTTATAAAAAAAAGCCTTAAAATGGGTGGATAAGCAACTGTTATGATCAAGTTTTCAATTGTCATGGCAATGGACACATAATCCATTGCCATGTCTATGAGGAAAGAAGAAAAAATACAAAGTGGTGAACTTTCATCACTCTTTGATCACAACACAAACAAATACAACCTAATATAGGCAATGGCTTAGTCCTTCAAAAGCAATTTTGGAAACAATAGAATTAAAAATACCTAATAGAATTAAAAATAAATAAAAATAGAAACAATAAAATAAAAAAAATCCTCGGTTTTCTTAGACACCAAATGGGGCAAATAAGCGAACACATAAACGAGTGCAATAAGAAAATAAAGAACAAGAAGGAAAAATTGCTTACAGTCTAACATCAGGACACTGAAAACCACTTTTGCCTAAATAATGCTCCACCAGTTCGTCTGGAGTCTGAAAAAAAAAAACAAAACAAAACAAATACATACAAGCATAGCAATTCAAAAAATAGATAAAGAAATCAGTTTTAAGACAACAAAAAATTCATACAGGGAAGCGAGAAAATCAATGAGCGAAGAATCGTCGTCATGCCTAGCATCGTTGCCTCCCTGATTTTGATTCATCCTTCTTCTGTCTCTCCCGCGAAAGCCGCCTGTTCGTTTATGGAAACCCCAGGACAAAACCCTCTCTTGCTCGGCTCCCATGTCGGCTTGATTTCGTAGGCCGAGCCCTCGAAATTCTCCTCCCCTCTACCACCCCTTTCTTCGTCTTCTCATTAGCAGCGAGAAAATCGTAGTGAACAACCAACGAATTAAACCTAAGCAAGAAACGGAGCCATACTTGATCCCTTCACCAGAGCACCCTGTTGTGTCATAGATAATCAAGTGAATCTCCTCCCAGCATGAACCACACGAGAAAAAAAACAAAATCGAGGATCCCGAATCAGTGCGTTAGGGTTTTCGAGTTAGGGCTTTCTTAGGGTTCGGGGAAGATCGGAGAACGAAGACAATCGGAGAAAATTGAAGATAGAAAAATAGAAAGAGGAAACTAAGGCTTGATTGGTGCTGTTTTTGAACGCTATTTATTATAATAGTTTTATAAAACCCTTTTTTACTCTTTAAACTTAGTGTTTTTGTCTTTTTTGTGTTTTTTGAAAAAAAAATTAAAAATCAAAAGTGTTTTTTTAAATTTTCTTGTTTTTATTTTTTAAAATAAAAATAATTTTTAAAAGCTATAAATAACGCTAACCTAAGGCTAAAACTATGAAAGGGCCTTCATAGATAATTGATTTCAGATTTTGGATTTCATTGTTAAATTTCTTTTTAAAAAAAAAGACCATCAAATTTTAAGATTTCATTTCAAATTTAAATATTTCAATCATTTATTAGCAAACCAATCTACTTTAAGTGTTTAAATAATTTTTTATAGATAATTTAAAATATTTAATTCAAACTTATTTTGTTACTTGATTTTTTTTTATATTTATTTATTTAAATGTTACGTATTTATTTATTTACATAAATAAATATTTATTTATTTGTTACTTGTCTTTACCTGAGTGAAAAGTAATACGATTTAAATTAAAAAAAAAAAAAAAAAAAAAAAACATGAGACTTCTCTTCACCGAAACATAACCCCTCGAAGATACTCGTTTTTCTCTTATTCTTTTTCTATTTTTTTCTCTATTCCATTTTCGTTGGATATATGGCTTGTGATTCGGCCATCTGATCTTCTCGATACCACACAGCCACAGCGAAAACCTTTTACTCTTGGAGTCGATTTTTAATTTTTCGGTCTCTGGAGGCTCACACGATTCACGGGTAACCGCAGTTGTGCTGGTAAGTATCATTTATTATTTGGTCTATGACGCCCCCAAATGCAGAATTAGTTGACTACGAATCAACCGCGAGAAATCTGAGTGGATGTCGAGGTTGCAGGCGCCACTTGAATCGGGCGGGTCTCAGCTTTGTACGGGGGCTTTGCAGAATACAGCACACATAAACTGTCCCAAGCGGGTCGATATATGTGATTACATGTTAAAACGGCCACTTGAGCTCATAAACCAATACTTATAATAACAGTGTATATATATATATCCAACTATCTGACCATAGTTAAAGAGTTCGAAGTTTACTCTTTTTAACACATATATTAAAATTAGGAATTCTAATACATGTAATACATCATAATCCAAAGCCACAATCCGACTTTCTTCTAAACCTCGATCTACAGGACGGCGGAGTCCCCTCGCACGCTCCTTGTACACATGTAAAATAGTATCCACTGACGGGAGTGAGCTAATGCTCGATGGTAGAATCACCCTAAAGTGGGCTGCCTCTCCACTAAGTGCGGTCTGATGCTCCAAAGTAAACACACATCCAAGCAAATGCATGATCCTACTTGAATGTCTAGCCCGATCATCTCGTGCAGGAGTCCTCAGAGCCCTAAAGGCCTTAACCTCTAGCCCAAATCGAGGTAGGTGGGTATGACAAGCATTTCTAATCTCGATTCTTGACGGCTTGGAGTAGACTGTCGGCTCATCCATGTCATGCGGCATCCACAGCCAATAGGTCTGCCACCTAAGGTCCACCACGCCGTGCACAGCTACGATCATCCTGACTTCGACCCACACACTGCGGCCCTACGGCTATCGTGTTGGGAGTGCTTGTATAGCACCCCGAAACTGAAACTAGTTCCTGACCCGTACTAGGGTGTAGAGGAATAAACCGTATACTCTCCTGTTCTACAGCTAACTAGGACTACGTTGTCCCAAAGCCCTGGGATCCCTGTCTCTAGGGCAATCCCATTTCACATACTTGATCCTAGCCACCTAGTCACGAAACTCATGTGAGCCAGTCATACGCCTCTTTCCCGAACTAGAAGAAGGTTGATCCTCCCTCTTTACTACCAACACCGTATCAGAGTGTTAGAGGCATCCTCGATCTCTCTCTCTATGGTCAGGGTCGTCCCAACCATGGAGTCCACGTCCCATAGGCGAAATCCTACGATCCTTCCTCGATTGGACAACTTCAGCCCATTCTCGAATCCCCTGAAATACCCAGCCAATCCCAAGAAACTACGTATCTCGAAGATTGACATTCGGTCTCTCCCAACTCATCACGACCTCAACCTTCTCTAGGTCGACTAACACTCCTGGTGTTGACACCACGTGTCCTAAAAATCTCCCTCGATGGCTAAAACTACTTTTCTTGAACTTAGCATTTGGTGATGGTCTCTTAGTAAAGCGTAACACAATCCTCAAGTGATACTCATGCTCCCACTTTGGCTGGGAGTAGATCAAATGTCATCCGCCTTGGATAGACAAAGCCCGATCTAGATAAAGATTTAGAATACCTATGCATGAGATCCGAAGTGAATCTTTGTGGTGTGATACCGTCAATCCAAAGGGGGCATCCTTTGTCGACTCAAAGTGCCCATAACGCGTCTAAATCTTTGTCTTAGGATGTCGTCTCCTAACCTCGGCTAATGGTAGCAGCGATACGAGAAGGTCACATCTTGGAGTAGACCGCGCTCCTCTCAAGCGATCAAACAAATCATCAATCCTCGGCAATAGTGCAGATTCTTGATCGTAACCACTGATCAGTACACGTAGTCCAATGACCTGTCAGTGCTTTGTCCTTCTTCTTCGCCAAACGAGAACCGGAGCGCCCCATGGTAAAGTGCTTTCGGTATTGAACCTTGTCCGTAGCTCCTGTGTGCGTTTGGACCTACGAGGTTCATGCAGCTCAGGCGGCAGCCATCCTATGAGGGATTCATAGAGATGGGTGAGAAATACTGGGGCGTGGCTTTCGATCGCAGTAGTTTACTACCCTCTATGGAGGAGTCCCGGGTAGCTCATGCGGAAACATCACATAATCGCCTGCTTGTGGAGTGTTAGATCCCGAGTGCGGTCTCCTCGTCCTCTAGGGTGGGCTCGCTAGCCAACTTGGATTAAGCTGTCCACGACACTTTGGACTCATTATCTTGTATGGGGAAAAATGTCGTGTTTATCCTTAAAATACACGATGTGCAGATCACATTATTGTGAGGCGGTAACCCTCTACGCTCACAATCGATGCGACCGTAAGCGGAGTCGGCGATCCATTCCCGGGATGACATCGGGAACTACGACATGTCCATGATCCTCGAGGTCCATTGTGAGTGAGTCAGGATCCGGCTCGCAACCTGGACATATCATCCTTATTCGCCCCAATCTCTGGGGAGAACTCACTACAAAGGCTCCTCTAAGGTCTGGGGTCCTTGCCTTTTCCACCATGTTGGGCCTCCTCTGCATTTGGAACACCGGTGGTCCTAATCTGATAGTGTCGGAGGTAATCTCCATGGCCTCCTAACACCTTCTCGATCCTGTATGAACAGTAGTGCGGGTGGATCTCATCACACTGATGTCGGAGGATGATGCGCCTAAACTACGGAGGTTACTATGACCTCCACTGGCTACACACTATACGGCCCAGGAGCTAAATTTGCCACCGCAATACCTACGAGTCTCTGAGCTGTGGCCGGTGGAAATACGGGTGGGCGGTCGAATGCAGTGGTGCACGACCCGATGCCCGAATGGACGTTCTCTACGTCCTCGTCCTCTACTAATATTTACCTGATTAATGGCAAGTTAATTCTCCATCTGATATCTCTAAGGCACTAAACCACGGCCGAAACACTATTCATACACATAAATCAGTGTATACACATTGTCCTTACATTTACAGGTAATGCAAGGCAATCGATTATGCATTTAAAATATTTCATCAACAAAAATTGCATTTTTGAAAATTTTATTTTTCGAAAATTTTGTCTAAATTTATTTGATTTTTCAAAAATTTCCCAAACTATCAGCCACTCATTTGCAGCGGTGGTTCATGACCGGATCCGCAATATCCAATGCTCCGGACAATGCGATCAGCCGAGTCGAGCGTTAGGGTGCCGGAGCGCGGCGTGCTGGCGCCGGGAGTGCAAATCTGATGCGCCTGTTAGATGCATTACAGCTGTGCTCCCGTAGCCTAGTGCCTAGCATTTCGCCCGGTAGCTCTGTAGCAGCGCGGGGCTGCGCTCTCACAGCACCCACTGCTTGCGGAGTGCGTGCGCCCAGTGTCGCGACCTGTTGCCTACACTTGCAACACAGGCGAGGCCTGCCTCACAGTCTGCACCTCCTGGTCGGTTGTATTGCAATACAAACCTCCCCCACGGCTAACGGCCTCGAGTCCTGTCTGATCCGAGTGTATTGCGATGCACTCGACGGCCCAGGCCTCCTGGCACACTGGCCACAAACCAGTGTATTGCAATCCAATCCTTGCCATTCCAGCCCTTCTAAAACAACCATATTGCAATACAATTTAGCCTTCCTATTGCAATACACCAAGGACTACTACACACGGGTTGCGATACAATCGTGTATTGCGATATAGTGGGCGATAGCCCAAATCATTTTCTGCACCAAATTTGTTTTTTCGTTTTTCATTATTTTATTTTATTTTATTTTTTTCATTTATTTCCAGCAGCTGGAAAAATCACTAAATTTTTTTTTTTTTTCATTTTCTTGAACACTCAAATAAATTTATAAAAATTTATTTTACTCCATTTTCTTCAATTTTACCACTTGTAAAATCTTAGAAAATTATTTTCTCCTATAATAACAGAGATAAATTTATGAAATTTATTTTCTTTACTTTCTTTTTCCAGTTTTACACTGTAAAAAAAAAAATTTCTCCACCTTATATATATATATATATATTTCCTCATTTCCAGTAGCCTCCTTGCTACTCCATACATCTGATGGCGAATTTGCCAATTCCTACTCACTAATCTTATGAGTTCACTTTAAATTTATTTAAAATTTTATTATTTCATTGTCCTTAAACCAAATAAATTTAGTAAAATTTATTTCTTTTATTCCTTTGTTCCAGTTTACATACTGTAAACTCCAAAATTTGTTTTCCAACACACCTATGTGCTATTTACCTAAGCACCCAAACATTCACATCATACATACATGATCACACAACATTTCATCAAATCACACAAAACACATCAAACACATGCATGCAGTGTCCTAGTTTTGTCTCGTGATTTCTTAGGTAATCTCATACCTAAACTCAACATCGAACCACACCTAGTGGTGATGTTCTTACACGACTATGGCCTAAGCCCAAGCCCTAAATCTCTAGGTTTTCATATACCTATACCCTACATCAAACTACCTAAGTGGTGATGGATACCCAAACCCGAGCTCCCTAGGTATTCGTATACTTAAGCTCGACACCAGGCGCAGCGCCGAGCCAGGGTCGGGTTGACTACAGTCGACCGCGGAATACAAGTGGATGTCGGGTTGCAGCCGCCGGAAAATCGAATGAGTCTCCTTTGTACGGGAGCTCTGCCCAAATACAACACACATGACACATTTAAGCAGTCGATATAACGGTCTATGATTAAAGCGGCCACTTAGGCTCATAAACGATACTCATAACAATGTATATATATATCCAACTATCCAACCATAGTTCGAGTTCAAAGTTTACTCTTATACAACACATATATTAAAATTAAGAATTACTAATACATGTAATACATCATGGCAAAGCCACAATCGACTTTCTTCTAAACCTCTAGGGCCAGCTGAGTCCCTACGCACGCTCCTATGCTGTAAAATAGTATCCCTCGATAGGGTGAGCTAATGCTCAATAGTAGAATCACCCTAAGTGGGCTACTCTCCACCTAAGTGCAGTGCAATGCTCCAAAATAAACACACATCCAAGATAATGCATGATTCTACTTGAATGTCTAACTGATCATCTCATACCCGAGTCCTCACCGACTCCCTTACACTCGCCTAATGTAAGACCCGAGAAATTCCAAATTATGGAATAAGGGTAAAATCGTAATTTCGATTACAAAATTGAAATTTCAGCTAAAAAAATCCGTAATTTATTCTCTAGATCTCAAATGATGAAACGGATTTCACCGTTGGAATCATCTCGAAAATCTAGTTAGCACTTGAAATTTTGTAATATTCAGGGAACGGTTGGAGTTAGCCTTTGAGGCATTGCGTTTCGGGTCTTAGTAAAACGATTTTCGATGCGACGAAAGTCACATATAACAAGTACTCATGTACCATAAGTGGCGTGAGTAGAGGAAGCTGATGGAAATAGACGGTCGAGATAGTGTCGAATGTCAAAACTGGAGAAAGAAGGAAATTAATTGATTTAATTTGATTAAAGGGCATTAAAGGACAAGTGAATAGTGGTCTTCCCCAATTAAAACATGAGCCAAAACATGGGAGAGCAGTTTTTTACAGTGAGCTACGTTTTGAGAGAGTTTTAGAGAGAGAGAGAACTTCTCTCTAGAAATACGCGCGATCCGACCGTCAACAGTCTTCGGGGCAAGAAGGAAAGCTGCTCTACGCGGAGAGGGTTTCGCGTGGGTACCGGATTTAGAGAGTTTCCTCAAACTCCTTGAGGTAGAGTTTCTCACACTTGAGTTTGTTATTTAAGTACTTCTGAATGTTTGAGTTGAATGAGTAGTGAGGGCCGTCGTCGATCCCTAAAACTTGGGACCGAGATTGTTAGAAATTTTTGGGATTTTTCTATCATCAGTGATCGAAGAAAATTTCGTGAAATTTGCTTGTGTGAAATGTTTGAATTATTGCATTAAAATTCTATACTTGAGATGAAAAGTGGGAATGGCCGTGAAGCCGGGTTCACTAAGTGAGCCAGTGTTTTTCAATGATTTTTTAGGGAATAGTAAGCGAGGGTTTCACTATTCCCGAAGCCGTGTTCTCAAAACTATATTTTGTGAAAATATGTGTTTAGCGAGTGATTTAAATTAAATTTTTCGTGTTTGATCCATTAGCCCAAGTAGGCTAATTTTGATTTTGAAATGATACATGACATGATTGTGTGATTGGATATTATGAATATGTGCATGTTTACATATTTTCATGTGAATAGGCGTATTGGAAATGGCATACTTGCATTCCATATGCCTTTGGAAAATCCTAGGACTAGGAGTTGAATCCATGAGGCGAGTCTAGAAAATGGTTCGGAGGGTTGTCTAGAAATATTAATTGTTGGAGGGTAGTCAAATTAAAAATATCAATCGTCGAGGCGGCTGATTGATATTCATCGGAGGGTAGTCCGCAAGCAAATAATATATCAATGTTAAGACGTGATTGATATATATACTCATCGGAGGGTTGTCCACAAACTAACAAAACAATAATTCTCATACGAGGCTTAGGCGAGTGTGAGAGAGTCGGTGAGGACTCGGGATCTGAGTTGGTCATGTAGACATTCAAGTAGGATCATGCATTTGCTGAATGTGTGTTTAGAATGAGCATTCTTAGCTACTTGAGGTCTTGAGTGGCCAGCTTAGAGACAGTTCTCCTCTTGAGCATTAGCTCACCGGAGTCGTGGGAACCCCCTTTTACAGTACGCGGGGGCGTGCGAGGCGCAAATCTAGAGGTGAGTTCTAGAAAGCCGGAATGTGCCTTTGGTGGTTTTACATGTATTAGAACTCTTTTAGTTTAATATATGTATTGTTTAAGAGTGAAAATATTGTAACTCTTGTAACTATAGGATATATAGTTGGATTCATAGTTGGTATGCATATTGAGTATTGTTTATGGGCCCCAGTGGCGTGTGGATATATATTGGACTATATTACCTTGTTTGGGACGGGATATGGGGTTTTAGACAAGTTTTGTATTTGGGTAGAGCTCCGGAGTACAAAGAGACTCTGCCAGATTTTTCGTGAAAAATGTCGGGTCACGGAGCATTCCACGAGTATTCCAGCAGGTTGTGGGTGAAGTCAACGGACCCTCGAATGGGTGTAATCACGGCCCCAGTATCGAGCTTAGGTATACGAATACCTAGGGAGCTCGGGTTAGGGTATCCATCACCACTAGGTGTGGTTCGATGTCGAGTGTAGGTATGAGATTACCTAGGAAATCACGGGACAAAACTAGGACACTACATGCACGTGTTTTATGTGTTTTGTGTGATTTGATGAAATGTTGTGTGAATGTTTGATGAATGGTATATATACCATGTCATGTTATGTGAATGTTATGTGCTTAGGAAAAAAATAGCACCTAGGTGTAGTGGAAAGTTTTGGAAAATTTTTATAGTGTACAAAACTGGAACAAAAATGAGAAAGAATAGAGTTTATAAATTTATTTGGCCTATTAGGTGATGAAAATAATTTTCTAAGTTGAAGAAAATCAGAGAAAATAAATTTTTTATAAATTTATTTGAGTATGGAAAATGAGAAAATAAAATATATGTATAAATAATTTTTTTCAAAATTTTCCGATGCATTTGAAACTAAGGGAAATGAAAAATTAGATGCGAGTTGGGTGGGCTCTTGCGGTGAATCTTGTGACCAGGGGCACGTTGTGACCCGAGGGGCACAGTGTGAGGAGCGCCTCGGCACGCGGAGGCTGGGGCGCGGGGCCGGGCGCGGGCGCGGCGGGCCCCGGCGTGGAGCGGGGCGCCGCCCAGTATGACAGGCGCGGCTGAGCTGCAGGCGCGGGGCGCGGCCCGTACGCAGTGCACTCGGCACATTTGGCCGGTTGACTGGTGTTTTCGGAGTCAAATTTTTAGACATTGTTCGTGGGCAGGTTCATGAACAACACATTCATCTAAAAATTTTCGAAATTTTTTTTTTAATTAAATAAAAATCAAATCAAATCAAATAAAATTTGACAAAATTTTAGAAAAATAAAATTTTCAAAAATGAAATTTTCGAAAATAAAATTTTTTGTGATCAAAACGATTTGATTTGTGGACAAATGGTCCTGCATTGCTTCATAAATGCAAGACGATATATATCTGTGGTTTGTGTATGATTAGTGTCTCGGGGCTGTTTTTATGCCTTGGAGATATTGTATTGTATATTGACTGCCATGTTGATTGTGTAGATGGCTAGTAGAGAGCGAGGACGCCGAGGTGATCAAGGCGGTCGGGCACCGCAGGCGGTGACCGGTACTTGATGTTGATCAATGAGGCCTGCGGGGCGTAGGTATCGCGGCGGGCTCTTGTGCTCGGGCGGGCACTTGAGTAGTCGGGGAGGGTCTAGCAGTGGCCTCCGAGTTTAGAGGCGCACCATCCTCCCCGGCGTTCACGAGGGGGAAGACGATGGTGGCGAGACAAATGATTCTTGGAATCGGCATCTTGGAGGAGCTATAGAAGTCACCTCCGTCACGACCCGAGGATCGAGGTTAGGCGGCCCATTCCGGCTAGGCGGCTCGTGTATGGTGGAGATGGGCTAGGGCTTTTAGAGACTTGGGGTTATGACATGGGCGAGGATTTTCGGGGGTGTTCATGGGTAAGTACCCGAGATTTGCGAGGCATGCGGCTCAGGAGTTCCTAGAGTACAGACGAGGAGCGATGACGGTGATGAATTTCACGTGGCCCGATTCACGAGTTGGCTAGGTGTTGCGATGACTACGTGGCCCACGGACTTGGCGAGTTAGGAGATTCGAGGAATGGAATTTGAAGTTGTCCATTCGTTCGAGTTGTAGATTACGCCTCACGGGATATGGATTACATGGATTTGGGGCTGGCCACGACTATAGAGAGATGGAGGATGCGCGGAACACTCGGGATGCAGTGTTAGTGGTAGGAAGAATTGATCGGTCTTCTTCCGGTTCGGGGAAGAGCGAGAGGCCTCTAGTTCCACGAGGGTCCCGAGTCACGGCCATCGGGCCGGGGACGGATGAGTTGCCGGTCGGGCGGGACCGGATGGAGTTGCCGGTCATGCGGGACGGAGATGGTGTCTTTACCATTGTCGCGGCTGGACACATGAGGCAGGATTGCCCCTGAGGCGGGGATCGGGTTTGGGACATCACGGTCGGTCGGTTAGTAGAGACGGAAGAGGATCTGAGTACATTCCTCAGCTGGCCGCAGTACGAGGCGGAGGGCGGTCTCGGTTTGAGGTGCTACACGGGCGCCCGCATTTCACAAATGGCGTAGGCGGGGTGGGGCCACGAGGCGAGGACATCAAGGGTCGGGCGTGTCTGCAGCCGTCACACCCCTTGGTGAGTATTGGTCGGCCGGGTTATACGAGAATGCGCGTTTTGCTATCGCACATGGGCGAAAGTGTTGTTGATTACGGTGCGTCGCATTCATTCATTGCTGCATCAGTTGTGATCGAGTTAGGCTTAGAGGTTGAGACCTTAGAGGAGCAGTTGTATGTGAGTTCTCCTCTAGGTATTAGAGCAAGAATAGGGATGATATGTCGAGGTTTCGAGCTGGAGATCTCGGGGACTCTACTTACAGTGGACCTGAGGATCATGGACATGTCAGAGTTCGATGTCGTCACAGGGATGGATTGGGTGGCAACTACGGGGTTGTTATAGATTGTGAGTGTAGGAGGTTACCGCCTACACGCGGGACGGATTTCGTGTGGTGTTCGGGGAGAGCCGAGCATGACATTTTGCCCCAGACAGTATACTAGTCCAGGTGTCAGGGACAGTTAGCGGGTTGGCTAGCGAACCTTACCCTAGAGGGCGAGGAGGCCGGGACTTGAGTCCACCTCGGCCAGTATGCGAGTATGTGGATGTTTTTCCAGATGAGCTACCTGGACTACCTCCACATCGGGATGTAGACTTCGGTATTGAGTTACCACAGTGCCCGCCCGTCTCTATGACTCACGCAGGATGGCACAGTTGAGTTGCGGGAACTTCCCGGAGTCCGGCTCTGAGGCCCTCTTTGGGCCAGGGGTTCATGAACCTAGCACTTCACCATGGGGAGCTCGGTTGTTTGCGAAGAAGAAGAGGCCAGACCCTTATTTGTCATTGACTATAAACGATTAAACGGGGGTTCGATCGAATGGTACCCATTACCGAGGATCTGATGATTTGTTTGTCCGGTTGAAAGGAGCGCGGTCTATTCAGATAGACGCCGCGCTTTGGTTACCATCGGTTGAGGGTTAGGGATCACGGATATCCTAAGGCGGCGTTTAGGGCGGTGCGGGCACTGAGTTCACGGTGATGCCCTTCAGTTGCGAATGCGCGGCCCGGATTCATGGATCTCATGCATAGGATGTTTCTGACCCTATTTAGTCGGAGTTTGTCGTGATCGCCGTGGATGACATTTTGATCTACTCCCAGTCAGATTGGGAGCATGAGGATCACTTAAGGATCGTTTTACAGTTGTTGAAGACCACGGTATGCATGAGTTCGATAAGTGCGGTTCTTGCTTCTTTGAGGTGAGATTTTGGGACACATGGTATCGGCATCGGGAGTGTCGATCGACCGGAGAAGGTCGAGGCGGTGATGGTTAGGAGGCGAGAAGTCGGTTTCGGATACTTAGTTTCTTGGGATTGGTGGGTATTAGGGTCATAGAGGATTTCTCGGGTTGCGGCACCCGTGACTACGTTGACCGGAAGGAGGTCAAGTTTGAGTGGGATGGCCGTCTGAGGCATTCAGGGAGTTGAAGGGAGACTGCCCGGCTCCCATCCCGATAGTCGGTGAGGGCGAGGGGTACACCGATTAATATTGCGTGCCTCGAGGGCCCGGGTGGGATGTGTTTGATGCGATCAGGGAGGGTAGTAGCTTATGGTTCTCGTCGGTTGAAGAATCCTGGCAGTGCCCCACACACAACATGGGTGCGGCTAGTAGTCTTCGCCTTGAAGATTTGGTAGCCACTACTTATATGGCGGAGTTCGAGGTGTACGGTTCATAAAGAGTGCGAAGTATATTTTCCTGCGACGGGACCGCTAACATGAGGCAACGCAGATGGATGGAGTTCCTAGAGGATTACGACTTCACTTTGCATTACCATCCTGGTAAGGCAAATGTGGTGGCTGATGCACTCAGTCGGAAGTCACGAGGAGCGTTGGCTAGTATAGCTTCACGGGAGTGGCGGATGCTCGAGCCTGTGGGACAGTTTGGAGCTCTGATGTGGCTTAGGACTCTCGGGTACCTTAGGGAGTTTAGTGGCTACGCTTAGTCTCTGGCGGCCCAGGTGATTGGGTCAGTGGCGGGACCCAGTGAGTGTCCATCAAGGACCGAAGTGCGATCGGTACGGGTGAGTTTGGACCGTTCTTGGCTGATGATAGTCTTCGATATAGGGGACGGGTAGTGGTTCCCGATTGTGGAATTTGAGAGGAGATTCTCGGGGAGTTTCACTTTGCTCTTGATTTCTTGTGCGTCGGGTGGCATGCGAAGATGTCACCCAGGATCGCCGTCGCCCGATGTGCTGAGTGGGATGAAGAACCGCGTATGGGACTGTTCGGCGATGTCTCACATCGGCGAGGTTAAAATTTGAGCACGAAGCCCGTGAGCTTCGCCCGGCCATTGGAGGTGATTTGATGAAGTGGGAGCGCGTCCACGGTGGACTTTGTGACCCGCACTGCCGACCGCGACAAAAGCATGGCCAGCGGTATGGGTGATAGTGGACCGGCTCACTAAGTCGGCACATTTTCCTAGCCGTCTGGTGACCTTCGCCTTGGAGAGATACAGGTTGTATATTCAAGAGATAGTCGGTTACATGGAATACCGGTATCCATAGTATCGGATAGGGACCCGAGGTTCACGGCGCACTTTTGGAAGAGCTTCGGAGAGGCTATGGGCTACGAGGCGACATGAGTACAGCGTTCACATCGGGACGGATGGGCGTCGAGAGGGACTATCACAGGTATTAGAAGACATGCTGCGAGCATGGGTCCTAGATCATAAGGGTAGTGGGAGCATTTGCCCACTGGTGGGTCTTTACCTTGATAGTTATCAAGCGGTATCCAGGATGGCACCATATGAGGCATTGTATGGGGCCATGTAGATCACCGTTATGTTGGACGAGGTGGGAGAGAGCTCCATCACTTTGGTCTGATCGATTAGAACACCTCAGGAAGGTGAGGCTTGATCTGACGGCGTCTTCTCATGGCTCGGGCCGACGAGGAAGAGCTATGCGGATGTGCGGCGTCGACCCTTAGAGTTGAGGTTGGGGATCACGTCTTCTTGAAGGTGATGCTGGGGGAGTGGTCGGGTTCGTGACGAGTATCGCCAGGGTTTGTGGACCTTTCGAGTTTCGAGAGGGTAGGCGCAGATTGCGTGCCGGTTGGCATTCTGCCCAGCATGTCAGGTGTCCACGAGGTGTTTCACGTCTCCATGCTCCGAAAATATACTCCAGATCCAGCTCATGTGGTGGATTGGGGACAGATTGAAGTTGACACAGATGGGACCTTCGAGGAGGGACCAGTATGCATTGTTGATAGACGTGATCAAGTTTTGCGACGCAAGACCGTGAGACTAGTGAGAATGCTTATGGAGCATGGGTATTAAAGGTCCACGTGGGGCGCGGGGACGATGCGGGCCACCTATCCCTTCTTGTTTAGGGATGAAGGTCGTGGTTTAGTCGTTTAAGATTTAAATATTGTTTTACATGCATGGTAGAATGCCGCGTTGCATACGCATGTGATGGATTGTAATTGTCCGAATTTAGGAGACGAAATTCCTTTTAGAGGAGAATGTAAGACCCCGAAATTCCAAATTATGGAATAAAGGGCAAAATCGTAATTTCGATTACAAAGTGAAATTTAGCTAAAAATCAAGTAATTTATTTTCCTAGATCTCCAGATGGCCAGTTTCACCGTTGGAATCGTCTCGAAAAATCTAGTTAGCACGTAAAATTTTGTAATATTCCGAGACAGTCGAAGTTGGCACGTTTTTCGAGGCATCGTGTTTCGGGTGTCGTAAAACGATTTTCGATGCGACGAAAGTCACATATAACAAGTAATCATGTACCATAAGTGGTGTGAGTAGAGAAATGATGGAAATGGACGGCCGAGATAGTGCCGAATGTCAAAACTGGAGAAAGAAGGAAATTAATTGATTTAATTTGATTAAAGGGCATTAAAGCATGAGCGAAAGTGGGAAGCGGAGTTTTACAGGTGAGGCTGCGTTTGAAGAGTTTTAGAGAGAGAGAACTTCTCTCTAGAAATACAGTCATTTGTCGGAGTCTTTGGGGCAAGAAGGAAAGCTGCTCTACGCGAAGAGGGCTTCACGTGGGTACCGGATTTAGGGAGTTTCCTCAAACTCCTTGAGGTAGGGGTTTCTCCCTACTTGAGTTTTATTCCCATTTTAAGTACTTTACGAATGTTTGAGTTGAATGAGGCCGTGAGGGGCCGTCTGATCGATCCCAAAACTTGGGACCGAATTGTTAGAATTTTTTTTGGGATTTTTCTATCATCCGTGGCGGTCGGGGAAAATTTCATGGGAAATTTGCTTGTGTGAAATGTTTGAATTATGCATTAAAATTCTATGCTTGAGATGAAAAAGGCCGGGAATGGCCGTGAAACCCGGGTTCACTAAGTGAACCGATGTTTTGTGATTTTTCCGGGAATAGTAAACGAGGGTTTCACTATTCCCGAAATAGTGTTCTCAAAATATATTTTTGTGAAAATATGTGTGTGGTTGAGTGATTTAAATTAAATTGCTCGTGTTTGATCATTAGCCCAGTAGGCTAGCGATGTTTTGAAATGATAATTACATGGCGTAGTTGTGTGATTGGATATTATGTGAATATGTGCATGTTTACGATTTGCATGTGAATAAAAAGTTGTATTGGAAATGGCATACATGCATTTCATATACCTTTGGAACATCCTAGGACTATAGGAGTTAGTGCATGAGGCAGTGCAGAAAATGGTTCGGAGGGTTGTCTAAAAATATTAATTATCGGAGTAGTCAAATTAAAAATATCAATCGTCGGACGACCCGATTGATATTCATCGAAGGGTAGTCCTGAAACAAATAATATATCAATCGTTGGGCTGGCCCAATTGATATATATACTCATCAGTGTTATTGCCAAACTAACAAAACAATAATTCTCATACGAGAGGCTTAGGCGAGTGTGAGAAATCGATGAAAGGACTTCGGGATGCGAGAGTTGAGTTATGTAGACATTTATTAGGATCATGCATTTTCTTGAATGTGTGTTTAAGTGGAACATTTACTTGCCAACAGGTCTTTGAGTAGTCAGCAGGCGATTCTCTTGTGAGCATTAGCTCACCCACAAATCGTGGGACCCCTTTTCTGGTACGGGGCGTGCGAGAGACGGCTCGTCTGAAATTTGAGTTCTAGAAAGAAAGTAGGAATGTGGCTTTGGTGGTTTACATGTATTAGAACTCTTTGAAGTTTTAATATGTGTGTTGTTTGAAGTGAAATGTTGTATCTCTGTAACTATAGGATATATAGTTGGATTCATAGTTGGTATGCATATTGAGTATTGTTTTAGACTAGTGGCGGTGTGGATATATATATTGGACTATATTGCACTGTTTGGGACAGGATATGCAGGTTTTAGACAAGTTTTGTATTTGGGTAGAGCTCCACGTAGAAAGGAGACTCTGCCTGATTTTCGTGAAAAATCTCGGGTCACCCGACATTCACGAGTATTCCACGGGTTGACGGGTAGTCAACGGACCCTCGGGAATGGGGTGTCACACCTAAGCCTCGTATGAGAATTATTATGTTTATTTGTTTGTGGACAGCCCTCCGATGTGTATATATCAATTAGGCCGTCTCCGACGATTGATATTATTTATGGACTACCCTCCGATGTATATCAATTGGGTCGTCTCCGACGATTGATATTATTTATGGACTACCCTCCAATCATTTTTAGTTTTAGACAACCCTCCGAAACCATTCACTCTAGACTCGCCTCATGCACTCACTCCTATCATCCTAGGGTGCTCCCAGTGCATATGGAATGCATGATGCCAATTCCATTATAGTCTATGTCACATGTAAATATATAAACATGCATATATTCACATAAAATTCAATCACACAATCATGTTATGTAATTACGCATTTCATCACATCAAAATTAGCTCACATGAGCTAATGATCAAACACGAGCAATTCGACTTGAATCACTCGAACAAACACATTTTCACACAAAAATATATTTTGTGAACACTATTCTCTGGAATAGTGAAACCCTCGGTTACTCACTATTCCCGAAAAATCATCAATCATAGGTTCACTTTGTGAACCCGGGTTTCACGGCCATTTCCGGTCTCATTCCAATCAATACATGATTTATTTCACAAATTACACAATTAATCAACCCAACAGCCCGTGCCCAGTGATGGACGTCACAAATAGATTTCAAAAAATTTCAATAATTCGATCCCAAGTTTTGGGACCGATCAAGCGTGGATTCAAAGATTATAAGCCGGCAAAACGTTGAAAAAACGGCTTAAATAAAGTGTAAAACCCAGAGTAAGGGAGAATCCCTACCTCACCAGGTTGTCAAAACTCCTCCAAATCCGGTGTCCTGGCGTAGGTACTCTGCGTAGAAGCGACACCTTTTTGTCAGAAGGCTGACGATCGGATTGCCCGATATTCTAGAGAGAAGTGACACTCTCTCACTCTAAAAACACAAAAACTCAACCATTGTAAACCCTCCTCCCTTCACACGTTTTGTTTTGGCTTTTTAACATTGGGGAAGACAACTATTGACTATTTGTCTTTTCTAAACTTAAAAGCAGTTAAAAATAATGACATGTCATGCTTAGAGTTTGGACATTCGGCACTATCTCGGCCGTCCATTTTTATCATTTCTCTACTCATGTCACTTATGGCACATGAGTACGTATTATATGTGACTTTCGTCACATCAAAAATCGTTTTACGGCACCCGAAACGCGATGCCTCGAAAAACGTGTAAATTCCAACTGTCTCGGAATTCGACGAAATTCAACGTGCTAGCTAGATTTTGCGAGATGATTCCAACGGTGCAATCCATTTCGTCATCTGAGATTTAGAGAATAAATTTCGAATTTTAACGAAGTACAATTTTGTAATAGCAAGAAATTACGATTTTGCCCTTTTTTGAAGTGGAATTTCACCAAGATAACTATGGTCCTTTTGTTTTAGGGTTTAATTTTGTTGGTTGTTAAGTGGCTGATTTTGTGTTTGGTTGATGAGAAAGAAGACAAAGGAAGGGGGTAGTAGAGGGAAGATACTGGATAACGTGAAGAAAGAAGGGAAATAATGAGAAAATTATGGAAATTTTTCTATAGAAAAACTTTCTCATATTGCGGTTCGTAAATACAAAAAATCGCACTTTGGCTAAACTTCATAAGATTCAGGCTTAGTTGATCTGAGTTAATATTTATTTGTTTGTTTTGGATCTTGGCAGCAACGAAAGTGGAAGAGGTAATTTAGTAATCAAAATGTACTTTCCTTAGTTTTTTTTTTTCTTAACATGAGAAAATAATTTTCCTTAACATTTTTTTTCCTTTCCCTATTATTTTTTGGGTTCCAAACAAAGCCTTATGCTTTGTTTAGAATCTGAAAAGTACTAAGGAAATAAAATATAGAGGAAAAGTTGAAGGAAAATAAAAAATAGATTTAAACTTAATTAATTAATGTTATATATTTTTTTCAAAACTCATTTTATTTGTTTTTCTCTTAAGGACTAAGAAATTTAAAAATATGTAAAATTTTGAAGAATCTTGAATATATTTTGATTTTCTTTTATATTTTCATGATATGGAGCAGAGTGAGAGAAATAAATTTTCCTTGCAATTTTTTTTAGCTACATTATTACTTTCAAGTTGAGCGGATCATCACTCTTTGATCAAAACAAAAACAACCTAATACAGGCAATGGCCTAGTCCTTCAAAAGCAATTTTGGAAACCAAAACAGCCTAAAATTTTTATCACATTAGGTCAATCCAACACACAAACGGTACCAAAAGAAGAAGTAACATGTTGTAATCTTATAGCTTTAATGCCAATTGATTTAATACAAAATTCCAATTTATTAGAAACTTGGATACAAAATTCTAACTTTTTCTTAAAAGATCCCAATACATCCGTCCCTCTTATTATAAGACATCGAAACACCCATTGCACAATGCAGGAAAATATGTAAATGATGATATTAAATTGTAGAAAACACAATAGAATAAAAAATACAACAAGATTTTTAGAAAGATTACGGCAAAGTGTCATGAGGTCGGTGATCTTCTTACTCCTTTATTATTTATTTAGCACATAGTTTTAGTGGATAAATCTAAATCATTCATTTATTGTACCAGCCTATATATTTTCTTTAAATGCATTTAGATATTTTCCTCTTATTTTATAAAAAAGAACAAATAATACATAGTAGATATATATATAGTTTAACCATATTTATAATAGTAACCAAACATTAAAAAAAACCCATTTTATTTCTTACTACATTCTTTAACATTTAATATCACAAATAATTCCAAAAGCTTCACTAAGGAAAATATGCATTTATTTGTATAATCTTTGTATAAACTAAGCCTACGAAACTCCTTAAATATTCCATTTATGGTACTAAAGGTTATATTTTTAGCCAGCAAGTCCACAGGTTTAAAAATATTTACTTGAAAAAATAAATTCATGACTAGAATCGATCATTGTTCAAATAATTTTAATAAGAATAATAAACAACGATAATGAAAATTATGGAATCTAGACTAGTATCTTTTCTGAGTTTGATGAACTAACTTTGACTGCTAGGTATCCATCATTTGGTTGGCTCTAGCTCCCTGGTCTTTCTTCTTCAATCAAGAGGAAAAAAAGAAACGTGGATAATAAGAACATAGAACAAGGGAGCCAAAAACGTGAGTTGCTTTTTTAAGTAAGAAAATAGTTCGATAAAGATTTTATAATACTGTTGTGTTTCCATGTCATGCATGGGCTTTTCTGCAGCTTCATCTTCAATCTTGAACATTGGCTAGAATAAAAAACGATTGTGGTGTGTGACATCAATATTCTATAGATAGCGCCCGATTAAGTCTTTCTATTTGTTTAAATGCAATAATAGATCTCCTTGAAGAGACATCAAAACACTATAACACATCAACAAGTTTCAACATCGAAATCCACAATGCTAGCATTCTTCCCTCATTGCTTTCAACCTTTAAGAATCTTTGTCCATTTATTAATTTTATTATTGAATTTGACCATCTAGATAACATGCTAATAGTTTCTTGTAATGGAGAAAGCACATGTACAAAAAATTAATCTCCAAAATGCAACAATTTCACATGTTGCAGCATATATTTGTTTATGTAGGCTAGAAAAATGGAAGCACCTGGAAAGTGGTAATGATGTCATAGATTATAAACAAAGTAAGCAGGCTTAAAAACGGAAAATCAAGGAGCTTAAAAATTAAAAGTCTCTTATGATAAAAAACAAAAACAAAAGTCCCTCCACCAGACCCTGGACCAACCAACCACTTGCCTAATCCTTTGTAGCTACAATGTCTCTTACACGAGTTTGAAAAATCGGGATATATTTCAAGGATTTGAACTTGGTCGGGTGTGTTGTAGACAGAATTCAATGTATGGAAAAGGGCAAAATCGTAATTTCGATTACAAAATTGTTATTTAGGTTAAAAATCCAAAATTATTCTCTAGATCTCTAGGATGATAGAGCAGTGCAGTTGGAATCGTCTGCATGAAATCTAATTAGCACGTAAAATTTCGTAATATTCCGAGATAGTCGGAGTTGGCACATTTTACGAGGCATCGCATTTCGAGGTCTTGTTAAGCGATTTTAGTCTTGTGAAAGTCACACTATAACATGTACTCATGTGCCACTAAGTGGTATGATGAAATGATGAAGAAATGTTTGCTAAGAGATAGTGCAGAATGTCAGCTACAGAGCAAATGACATAAAGGTCATTTTTGGAAATGTTTAAGTCACTAAAAACGTAAATAGTGCTTCTTCTCCTACATTTTAAGAACAAAAACGTGAATTTGGGGAGGAGACTTCCGGTGGAAGCTGGCTTAGATAATTTTAGAGAAGAGCGTCTTGCTTCTCTCTGAAATGCGATCAGTTGGCGGTCTTCGGGCAAGAAGAGCTGTTCTCACAGCGGAGAGGAGGCTTGGCGTGGGTACCAGATCTATGGAGTTTCCTCAAACTCCAAGGAGTGAAGTTTCTCCTACTTGGTTTTATTCCCTCTTTTAAGCACTTTGCGGGAATGTTTCGGTTGGTTGAGGCCTTGGGCGGCCGTTTGATCGATTCCCAGGCAGAGCCCAGAAATGTTGGATTTGAGACCCACAGACAGTCCGTGTTCTGTTCTCTGATTTGTTTGGAGTGAAATGTGTGATGAATGTTTCAATAAATTATGTATTGGTTAGCTTAAGGGCCTTAGACCAGCGTTTGATGGAATCCCAAAAACTTGGGATCGAATTGTTGGAATTTATTGAAACCATATGTGCAAACAGTGGCCGTGAGGGGGCTGTTACGGGCTGTTTTTGGGTGGCTAAATTGTGCAATTATGAAATGAATTGTATTGTGATATGAATGGGGCCGGAAATGGCCGTGAAATGCGGGTTCACAAAGTGAACCGATGAATTGTTGAATGTTGGAACCGTAAACCCTAGGGTTTTTACTGTTCATAGGAATAGTGACACAAAAAATATATTTTTGTGTGAATATGTGTTTTTCCGAGTGATTTAAATTAAATTGCTCGTGTTTGATCATTAGCCCAAGTGAGCTAATTTTGATGTATGAGTTGTAAAATTACATAACACGATTGTGTGATTTGAATTATGCGAGTATATTCATGTTTATATATTTGCATGATTAAGGCGCCATTAGGCGACGCCACATGCATTCCATATGCCTTTGGAACATCCTAGGATTATAGGAATTAGTGCATGAGATGAGTCACAGGAAAAGGATAGTTCGGAGGGTAGTCTAAATATTAATTATCGGAGGGTAGTCCAAATAGAGAAAAATATCAATGGTCAAGACGGCCCAATTGATATTCATGGAAGAATTAGTCCACAAACAAATAATATATCGTCGTCGGGCGGCCCAATTGATATATATATACATCGGAGGGTTGTCCACTAATAGCAAATAATTCTCATACAAGGCTTAGGGCGAGTGTGAGAGAGTCGATAAGGACTTCGAGATACGAGTTGGTCATGTAGACATTCAAGTAGGATCATGCATTTGCTTGAATGTGTGTTTACTTTGGAACATTGGCACTTAGGTGAGAAGTAGCCCACTTAGGCGATTCTTCTCTTGAGCTTTAGCTCTCACCCAGTCGTGGGACCCCCTTTTTGCAGTCACGGGGAGCGTGCGAGAGACGGTTGGTACTTGAAATTTGTTTAAGAAGAAAGGCGGGATGTGGCTGGTGTCACATTGTATACATGTATTAGAATGCTTTTCATTTTAATATATGTTGTATAAGAGTAGTTTATTAGCTCTTGAAAGCTATTGGATATAGTTTGGATATCTTGTGATGATATTTGTATTATGGGCAAGAGGCAGTTTACTCATGTTGGGATTATATTGGAACATTTTGGGACAGTCACGTGCGAATGCGTATTTGGGTAGAGCTCCGTACAAAGGAGACTCTTGGGTGAGTGGCGTCAGGTAACCCACGACATCCCACTCGTATTCAGCGGAGTTGACGGGTAGTCAGGACCCCGAGGTTTTAGGCGTCACATGTGTAAACAAACTCTTGTCAACCCAAGCCATCTAGGCTTTTTTGATAATTAAATTCAAACAATATACTAGAGACAAATTATCTCTTGCTTTTTATTACATTAATATTATTTTCAAGAATTACGTTTAAAATTTTTAAAAAATAATATATATTACAATTATTATGAATCCATAAGATAAAGTATTAATATATTTTAAATTATAACTTAATAACAATAAAATATAAAAATAACAATAATAACAATAATTTATTTTTGGTGGATAAGTCCATTAATATATATTTAAATTTCTAAGGTTACAATTTTCATGGATAACAATAATTATTTTCATGACATTTTTTTAAAAGATAAGTATTATCTTTTTTGAGAAAATAAAAATATTTTAAACTTTTTAAAACTATTTTCATAGTTTTTTATAATTTTTGTTTTATATATATATATTTATGTAAAATATCTACTGATATATTTCCGATATATCCGTTGAAACTGATATTTTTATCGTTGTTTACACCTCTGGGCTCCATGTGGGTGTGGTTAGAAAGCCAATAATTCAATAACAACATCGGCATCTTTAAAAGATATCCGAGGATGGCCTATGTAAATGTTATTAAATTATAGGATTCAATTTACTTATATATATAAATAACAAGGAAACAATTGGGTCGGGCTTAAATTGCTACCTCTAGCCATGAGAGCCTGTTATCCCCTTATATTTGTTTTAATAATTATAATAATGAATAATCCATGTCACGAGTTCGAATCTTGGAAATGCAGCTTTATTACGTGGTAGACCTTTACCGCTCTTATGGTCCCTCCCGGGGATTAGTCTAAGTGTAGTATAACTTAAAATCGCTTTCTATGTGTGTAAAAACCCGCTCAACACATCTCATGATCCTACAAAAAAAAAAATATTTGCTTTTGTTAAAACCTAAAAATGCCTAAATACCTTTCTCTTATTAGCTAATGTTGTGACTGTCATCTTCAATCTACTCTTCACATTCAACCTTACTTATTGTCATCACCTGATCTTTTTTCTCTCTTACAAATATGGTTGAAGTCAGGTAATAGATCATCGGCTGAAGGGTCTTGGGCATATTGGTTTTGAATGTATCGACTTGGTCTCTACGGCTCGATCGTAAATTAAAATAAAGCATAAAGCTTAAAATTTATAAATTATTAGAGAGGCCATGTAGTAAATGGATTAAAATTTAATAAAATTATAGGTAGTGCTAATATACTTATTACAAATACGTATATTATCAAATTAATTAATTTTATTTAACAAAAACTAATACTCATATATCTATATAAAAGAATATAATTATTGTAATAGTTTATAGTATTAAGTTGATACTAATTTAAAAGTAGAGATTTAGACTTTATCTTCACATTCATCTTTAAATTAATTTTATCCATAATTTATTATTATAACTTTCATCAAAATTTATTATTAAAATGTATTAAACAAATTTTTAATTTAAGTAAATAAAAAAATACCAAATATATTAATTAAATATACTAAGCGAGGCATCCTCATTTAATAAATATTTATTTCTAATTTTAAGGGAAGTTAATAAAAATTTTCCCTTCATCTTCCGTGATCCCTCACCTCCTTCATCTTCTATCGTCTACTCTCACTCACCGCACTGCACCACTCCGATCTCCCAAAGAAAGTCTAGGATTAGAAATCCAAGAAATTCCACTCACCATCGCGGCATCGTCTAGGTAAGAAAGTGAAAAAGTTTTGATTTTTAGTTATTTTGAAGAGGAATCTCATATTTCCCTTAGAAAAGTTGATTTTTGTTGATTTTTTTTGTTGTAATAGGTAGAAATGGAGTAAGAATATACTGAATCGGCTTTTTTTTCTTCTCTAAGAAGACCGAGTTGATCGAGTTGACTTAATCTCAGATTTAAACATTCGACTTTTGAACCGTGCTCCTAACTCAACCCAAATTCATGATCAAGCTTCCCATTATTATTTATGTTTCAAGCAGATAAGAACCTTGCTTATGCTTCTGTTTTTCTTAACAAAACCAAATTCCAAAAAAAAAAAGAAGAAAACACTGGACGATGTTTCTCATTCATCAAATTATAAGCTTTTTCCTTCTCTTTGCTGATCTCGGAAGCATATTTATTTGTTTTGCTTTGGATTCGCAGCAAAGAAAGTGGAGGAGGTACTTCTAGTAATCAAAATGTGTGGTTTTTTCTATTTTTCTTCATGTTATTGGAAAGGAAATAAAGGGTTAGACATATCAAAAGCGATATAAAGGAGAGTCAAATTTCATCCTATTTCTATCGGGCTGAAGTTTCCAACCACAGGTTTCTCGAGCAACCTTAGAACTACCGGCTATTTCTGACAATTAACACCAGAATATTTTCTCAGATAAAAAATAGATTTAGTCTAGAATAGAGAGAAAACATTAATAATTAGAATTTGGCGTTGTAAGATTTACAATAATGATTTGAGTCATAAAATTTCGCACTAATAAGGCTTGATGTTTTTAGCCAAACCTCAGTGCAGGTGAATGAAACTAACTCTAAATTTCATATCCGTAGAATTATGGCAAAATTGCATAACACATCGGGTTTTCTAAATAGATTTTTTTTTTCCTTTACTCGGCACAAGTTTTTGGTATGATCCCACTACGTCTAAGCTGGCACTTCTACCAAGAGGGTTCAACATTTACTCGTCCTGCAACCGAAAGATAGAAGTTGGTACTTTATATATGAGATTGGGAGTCGGGAAACTTTGATCTTGGCTTTATTTTTCACTTTATATATAATTTACTAGCAAAATTAATCTGGTTTAGGTATTTATTTTCAATGAAGTTTGGAACTCAAATTCTTCTTTCTATGTTTTCCGTAGTCTACTCTTTTGTAAGGATCCATGTGTGCTTTCATTTGAAAGTTCCTTACATGTTTTAGGAGCATGGAGCATGTGGAACTTGAAATTACTTTCCTTTTAGCTGAGATTGCATTACATGACTTTTTGAAATCCAGTGAGAAGCTTTCTGAATTTTTATCCTAATTGAAGGATCCCAACCCGGATTAACCTCATGAACCTGAGGGGACCTCCCGGCACTCCAATGGATATAGAAACTTTTCCTCAAAACAGTCAAATAAAATCCATGGAGCGAACCCCTTTATAATCCTTAACATATCTTTAGAAAATAATGCTAAGCTTAAATATAAATTTTTTTTTTTTTTTTTTTTCAAACACTTAGATTTTTCAGAAAATCGGCCAGAGTTTCCTCTCTTTTTCGGACTTTCCCAATTTACAAAACTTGAAAAAAAACATTTAAAAACACTTCTAATCTTCCAATTTTTTTTAACTTCCTTGTTTAGACTCCTCGTCCACAACTCAATCAACACAATATATACATATATACATTTATTCATTTCAATCATCAACACATTCCAAACTTCTTCAAATCCATGCATTTTTTTTTCTTTATCAAAAGACGGCTCGAGTCGACTTATGCTGCCGTGGAGGGTCCCCCACCCCGGGGGCCTACACCCGCGGTGGAGCCTCCATCGTCACCCTCCCGGTCCTTAGATGGTTCTCCCCTCACTCACTAGATATCCCTGCTCATAGGGTTCCTTTCGCCTCCGCAAGGATTCGAACCCGTCACCAAAGAGCTAAGGTCCCTTGAAGCAAGCAATACGCTTCTCGCTTCACAAAGAGTTTACGCTAGAGGTAATCTACCGATTGTGGAGGTCTACACCTGCCGATAGTAGGGGGTGGGGGTGTGACAAGGTGGTATCAGAGCAGGTTGTATACAACAACTAGGACATTTAGGGAGAGATGATACCAACTTCCAAGGTAGTACTTCCAGCATAAGTGGTTATTACATCGTAGTTTATACCTCATTTTTACACTCACTGCAACCATGCATTTTCCAATTCAAAGTACATACATACGAGGTGATTCAAAGATAAACGCTTTATTTTTATACAAAGACTATAATGCAAAGTGTAGGACGCCGAGGCCCTGGGGAGAAATATTCCGTAAGGTTCAGCGCCCCGGTACTCCGTGGCAGGATGAGCACATAGTCAGTTCCACTACCGCCTCTATGAATCGCCTCCGAAGAAGAAGTCGCCGGGGACCATCCGGCCACCGGCTTAAGCTCAAGTGCCGTGGATTGTTTGATACCGGAAAGCAGTGGCACGCATTGCCAGCAGTAGCCATACGACGCGTCGGGGCCAGCCGCAGCCTCCACCACCACCTGCAGAGGTTGCTATCAAGAACCCCTGGAGTGTCGACAGAGAGTACAGGAGCCGCGCTGCCATATGATCTAGCTGGTGATCCGTAGGCAAATTGGCACACTGTAATCGCGAATAAGGGGGTTTACGAGTTACGGGCTTCCACAAATACAAAAAGAGTCTTGCTTTCCGGGGCCTCGATGGAAGATGCGCTATGATCGTGGACGGCCGTGGAGAGGAGGTATCCTAATGGCATATCATGGGACCATCAAGAGTTCACTGATAGCTCTTCCTCAAAGTCATAAGGATTCGAATCGAGGAGTTCTTCTCAAAGCCAGAACAAGAACATGTCGCAGTGTCTGACATGAGAAGAGGTTCCTCTAAACCAGTTTTCACATTGAATCCACATAGTCTGCTCACAGCCACAAAGTGCAAAAGGTTTTTTGCTCGATTAAAAGACCTGATCCGAAAGTGCATTTGTCTCGCGGCCTCATAATGGGATTTGGGGGACTTACGAGGCGGCCTCTGAGAGCTGAGCAAAGTACGACTAGCTATGTATCGAGTAGGGTAAGAAAGGAAGAGGAGTGCACCTGTGTACCTTACCCAGAAGCTCCTGGATGCATGTGCCAGTAAAGAGGAACAAGGGTGTAGGTTACAGAGGCCGAGAGGTGCAGTGTCGGCGAGCTACCTTAGTCGGGATCGCGAGGGCCCCCGGGCCGTTAGCAAGTGGCAATCACAGAGTCTTCCTCCCGTATGTCATATGTGTCGAGGCGCATCACGGGAGTGTAAGAGATTCAACATGGTGTTTCCATTTGCGGGCTGTGAAGGCCATTTTATTAGGAGTGTCCTCAACCTGATTGTGCAGAAACATCGTGAGCCGGGCCTTGCTACCCCAAGACGTAAATTAGCACACAGAGGGTCGTCTGGGAAGAGGGTGTCCCAAGCAGAGGGGCCAACACAAACCACAGTAGAGTGGCCGTGGCAGAGGTAGAGAGCGCTGTCCCAGGGGTGTGCACAGACTCGCACTCAAAGCCGTAGCATATGCCGCGACCCAAAGAAGATGCGATGCCCGCATGTGGAGCCATCGGGTATTATTTATCCTCGATCATGATGCTTATACATTAGCTTCAATCTGTGGAGCCATTATTCATTTCGTGATCTCGTGCCTTCGATCGCTCAGACAGAGACCCACCCATTAGAGGGTCGGGGACAGGGTTTCCCCTTCCACTGAGATCCGTTATTCTCGTACGTATACGAGATAGTAGTTCCTGATTGAGGACAGAGTTCCCAAATGATTGCGGGTCTTAGATACGAGGGATTTCGATGTGGTTCCCGCATGGATCGCCATTCCCTACGCCTACAGAGCCACAGTCAGATTGTTATAAAAGGAAGTAAAGTCGTATGTGCCAAAGAAATCGGAGGTTAAGTTCAGGGGGAATATGTAGAGTGTTATCTTCCGCATGATCTCTGCCATGACAAGCAGAATGCCGTAAGGGTCACTGTGGCTAGCTCCAGCTTATGTGGTGGAACAGTGAAAGGAGGACTCGTGATGAGATTCCAAGAGCTGGGAGTTCAAGATGTATTCCTTGCATGATACGCAGATTACCTGCAAAAGAGAGGCGGAGTTCACCATTGATTCGATCCCGTGGACTCCAGCCCATTTCCATTCCTCCCATAGATGGCCTTCAAGTAGAGTCAGGGTGAGCTTAAGGCCCGCCAAGAATCATAAGTAAGGGATTCATCCGACCGAGCATATCCCCATGGGGAGCTCCGCTTTTCTCGCGGAAAAGACACGAGCCCACGCCGTGAAGGACATGTGCAACAACAAAAGTTACCATCCGCACCGCATCCACTCCCCAGATCGATGAGTTATTCGAGACAGGGGTCCCGAAAGTGTACTCCAAGATAGATTCCGAGGCTCGTGGTATCACCGGGCCGAGGGTGCAGGAGGGCGATGTTCCTAAGACGTATTCGCAGACACGCATTCGATACATGAAGTCAGATGCCGCCGGGCTGATCACGCTCCTAAATGCTATGGATTCATTTAACCCGCATTCCAAATCGCATTCGATAGTTCGTCATAGTTTTTATCGATGATATCCTAAAGGTATTCGTGCAGTTCGCAGGAACATTCGTAGCACCCGAGGATCAGGTCGCACCCTAAGGAGCGACAGCTTTCAGCATGCTGCTGAGCAAGTGTCGGGCCAGCTCGATACGTGGCATTCCTAGTCATGTGATCTCGCCCGAGGGTGTGGCGTGATCCCGCGAAATAAGCCGCGGGTAAATTGGAAAACCGCCCAAAGAATGTCGAGGTTAGAAGCTTCCTCGGGTTTAGCAGATATTACAGAAGTTTGTCGAGGGTTCTTCCAAGATACTGAGCCCCACCGACCAAGCCGACTAGGAAAGATGTCATATGATTGCGGATGCCCCGCCAAACAGAAGTTTCGAGGAGTCATGTGATCACTTCAAATGCCCAGCTCTAGCTTCGCCTAATGGAGAGACGGGCTCAGGGTTTACAGCGATTTCCTGCTAAAGGCCTTGTCGTTTTGATGCGTAATGATAGTGGTGATCAGATATGCCTTGCATGCCCTCGAAGAAGCATGAGGAGAATTACTCCTACACATGACTTAGAGCCAGCAGCCGTGGTTCGGGCTTCTCAAGATATGGAGATATTACTTACATGGTGTTCCTCGCAGGATCTTTACGCATCATAAGAGTTCATAATATATTTTCAAATTTTAAAGAGTTAAACTCGAGGCAAAGAAGATGGCTTTGAGTTGATTAAGGACTACTTAATCGTACTATTGGAGCACCATCCAGTGGAAAGCTAATGTCGTACAGATGCCTCGGTAGCTACCTCCAGAGAGTTCTCTGCCTCATATGAGATCGTGTTATCTTCCACCGTCGCGATCTAAGAGCTTGTGGTGATATTTGAAAATGAGGATTCGTGGAGCACCATAGCCACATTTCATGTGCCACTTCTTAAGGATCGGGATTCAGCAGTGGCGGGCCGTAGATCTTACGTATGATGTTTAAGGAAGAGATAGAAAAAGGAAAGAAAGCAGAAGTTTCAAATTAGATGATGGCAATGATAATGGTTTATCGTAGAACGCACGTGCAGTACGGGCGAGTCAAGAGAGACATTGCGGAAGTTGGGGCACATTCATTCAGATGCGCAATTCGTGTAGATACCAAGATGTACAGACTTCAAAGAACATTGTCGTGGAACGTGGGATGGAAGAAAGAGATTGCAAGTTTCGTCTCTGCATGTCTAACCCGTCGCCAGAAGGCAGAAGCACCAGAGGCCCGCAGGAAGATACGCTACTCCCTATTCCATGGAAATGAGAAGACTACTATGGATTTTGCGGATGTGTCTTCCACTGACCAAAGATGATGCTATATGGGTGATAGTTGATCGATTGACGGGTTCCGCTTCATTTTCTACCGCCAATCGAGGATTCTTTTTTGAAAGTCGGGGCCCGGGGCTTGTATGTGGACGATGAGACTTCACGGTTCCGGGGCTGGAGAAGTTTCATCGAGACCGTGCGTTCACATCCGTAAGCTAGTCTAGTTTGCAAACAGCTTTAGGTACTGCCTTCATTTCAAGACAAAGATTTCATCCTCGTACCTGACGGTCACGAGAGGACTATCTCGACGTTAGAGGATGGCGCCGAGAGCTCGCGGTGATGGAATTCAAAGGAAGTCGGGATACCACTTAGCACTAATGGAGTTTGCCTACAACAATAGCTATCAAGCCGTAAGATAGATATGGTCCATTCGGAGGCGCTTGTATGGCAGAAATCTTAGGACTCCAATGCGGCTGGATGAACCAGTGGTAAAGACTCACAGTTCCTGGTCTCAATACGCATCACTTCGCAGAAAGTGAAAGTTGTTCGTGATAACTTGAAGATAGCAAGAGATGTATTGAGAAAAGCTGGCGCGGACAACCGGTCGTAGACTTGCAAACTGAGATAGGTGACCAAGTCTTTGAAGATTTCACCTGAAAGGTGTGTTGAGATTTGGGAAACGAGGCAAGCTTAGTCCGAGGTATATTGGACCTTATGAGATTGTGGGCAAGGTGGGGCCAGTAGCTTACAAGTTGAAGTTACCCCCAGAATTATCAAGGATTCATGATACATTCCATGTATCGATGTTGAGGAAATATATCCGGATCCTTCATGTATTGAGAGAGCAGCCATTCTGGAGTTAAAGGAGGTGGCTTATGAAGAGACACCGGTGCAGATTGTAGATGCAGGGAACAGGTGTTGAAGCAAAGTGATTCCTGGTTAAAGTCTTATGGAAGAATCATGAGAGGAGGCATTCTTGGGAGCGAGAGGCACGAGATCTTGTAAATGATTACCCTCGCCCATTTTCCACATGAGGTATTTTCCTTTCCTTTCTTTGGAGTTTAGTTATTCATTTCGAGGGCGAGAAATGTTCCTAAGGAGGAATTTGTAACGCCCGGGTCCAGAAGGTGTACAGTACATGTAAGCTGGCAGGCGTATCACGAGCACTAAGTACCATTATAATAGTTTTGGGAGTTGTTATTAATGATAAAAAAATTAGGAACCAGGAAATTGAAGTACTAGTGCGAGGTAAAGTGGTAAATTCCAAAAGGATATAAAAGGGCATAATTTGAGAAGATAGTATGCAAAATGAAAATAATACAAGTTGATATCAAATATTAAAAGATGGAGGACCAAAAAATTTAATCAAAGTAGAGATGGAGGCCATTATACAAATAACAAGAGTTGATGTGTGCAAATATTAAAGAGATGAGGGTCAAATATTCCAATTAGTGAAAAGTTGATATTATAATGGGAAAAACAAAAGCGAAAATCATATTTTGGTGCTCGAAGGCTTCTTGAGCCCGTAGGAGGAGAGGGAGAGAGCCAGAGAAGGGAGAGAGGAAGAGGAAGAGAAGGAGGAGGAGAAAGAAGATCAAAGGTATGTATGTCTTGGAGATTAAGTGTATTTTAAAGTGTCTTGAGCTTTTGGTATGCATTTCCATGGAACTTAGTTACTCCTTTGTTCTAGGGTTTGTGGAGAGATCACATTAACCCTAGAATTCTTGAAGTTTTATTGAGGAAAAACCACGATTGGTGAGAAAATAATATGGAATCCTCTTATTTATGTGGTTTTATAAAAATTGGAGGACCTTAGGTAGAGTTCTTGCACATTTTTCACCTAGGGTTTTTGTGGTTTGAAGTTCAAATCCAATTCAAAGTGTTGTGAAGTTGGTTTGGATGAATTCCATGTTGATTTTGATGAATTGTTGTAAGGAGAATCATTAGGTTTAGGAAATTCTGTCAAAATTTGGTAAAACCACTGTTTTTGTTTTGATTTATAGATTAAGTTATAATCATCCAAATGAATTGATTCAATTGGTAAAGAACCATAAAATGAGGCTACAAATGTATAGAAGGAACCAAAGAGCAGTGTAACTCTAAGGCTCCCGATATGGCGGACTGAAGGTGAGCTCGGTGGCAGCTCACTGATTTTCTTCTGTTTTGGGTATGGTTGTAGTGTTTTGGCCATAGTGGAGTTTCACTCAAATTGAGTGATTCAAAATTCTGGGTAAAATAGACATCTAGGGGAATAAGTTAGCTGAAGGAAGTGAATGCAAATTATAAGCCAAAAGTGCCCATAAAATTTGTCAAAGTGGAGCTATGTGCAGATTCTGTTCTGTCAATTTGAGTCATCTAGATGTAAATACAAATAACTTGAGTTTTGGTGATCCAAATTGGAGAAGAAACCTTAGAATCATAGCTTCAAATGAGTGAAGAAACCATTTCCAATTTATGGAGTTAAGATCCCAGAAATCAAGGATAACAGTAGGTGATTCAGTGAGTTTGGAATCAAAAACATGCTGTAACTTGTGTTATGTGGTTGAGGGCCTTAGAAGAATTTTACATTGGAAATTTTAAAGAGATGTCATTGGATATATAAAGGACCCCGATCTGGAGAGTTTCATAAATTTTGAAGACCTTTGAATAATTTTTGGGTAATAAAGTCCATAGAGTATTGTTACTTGGAAAAAGTACCAAAATGAGTGGTTTTTTTTTTTTTTTTTTTGTTAGGGTTTTTAGTGCTCGGGAGTAAATTGTTAATTTGACTTTATATGAATGTTGTGTGACGCCCAAAGTGACTTCAGTGTGAAGTACGTTAAGTTTATCTGTATACATAGGCGATTAATATCGTCGTATTCGGTTGAGTGTAATGAGTTAAAAAAGTAAAGGCGAGGAAGTGTGGAAGCGTGCCCTCAAGTTTTAGCAAGCAAAGGTGAGTGTTCTAAACTCATTTTCCAAATACTAGTGTATAATAAGCGCTTTACCTTTGGTATTTAATGGTTTTGTTTGTAAACCATTTTCCAAGAAGCAAGCAATGAATTTAGAAGAAAGCAAATGGTTTTTGATTTAAACCATCTTTGAAAAAGCAAGCATTGGTTTTAAATTGTAAAACCATAAATAAGTAAATAAGCAAATGGTTTTGAATGATTAAACCATTTTTCAAGCAAAGCTAAGCAAGCAAATGGTTTTAAATTGGCAAACCATTTTTTCAAAGAGCAAGCAAGCAAGCAAAAAGAAAATTTTTGGCAAAAACAAAGGCCTTCCACTAGTTTTAAGCAAGCAAACCGGTCGGAGGTATTCCGTGCGTGCGGTGGTGTTAGGATCTCATACATGCATTTTAGTTTTGCACAGTCGGCAAAGCTTAGGACATACATCATGCATTTAAAGGAGGCGTTAACGCGTACGAGAGTATATAAGGTTATGAGCTCTAACTAAATTATGGTGATGGCGACCAGGTCGATTCCACCGTATTCAGGAAAAAAAAAAAGGTGATGCGGGCCAGTCCTTGGCCGATCGCCAGGGCTTCCGTGTTCACTGAGTCTGATAAGCAAAAATAGGCCTCCCGAGTGGTTGATGTTTTATAAGCATAATATACAGTTTTGAAAAATCAACCATTGTGGTTCCCGATCATGACCAGGAGAGTTTTAAAGCAGCAGTTGAGCCCGGAGCTCCGTTTATTTCAAAGCATCTTGGTTGAGCAGCCGGGCTCCGTGTTTATGAAAGTTTTGAAAGCTTTTGAAGCAAAGGTTTATGAAAAGTTTTGAGCAACTTTTAAGCAAGAGTTGAGAAAAGTTTTAGAAACTTTTAAAGTAAGATAAAGCAACAGCAAAGAGATTTTGAAAGGTTTTATAAACTTTCAAGTAAGCAAGCAATAAAAGTTTGAAACTTTTAAAGTAAAATAAAATAAAGAAAGAAATATTTCTGGAAAATATCATGTAGCAGAAAGTTTCTGAGTTTTAGATGTTTTCAGCGAAACATTTTAAAATCATGCGCTCCAGCGAGGCTCGTTTAGCTCATTATTTTCTGTTTAAAAACTATTTTCCGAATGCGGGTACACGAATGTTTGGAGCATAGTAAGTTCTCCGAGCTTTTGTATCGATCTTGTAATTAATAATCTTGTAAGGAAATACTTTGTGATTTGTATAATGGAGCATATGTATGTACATAATATAGTTTTGTGAAAATGTGTGGAGCTTGAGGCTCTTTTGAAAGAATGTTGTTGGTTGCCATATTTGGAATTGTGTAAAATTTATTAATATCACGAGGTTTGGGACGTAATCCTATATCTGGTGTTATCTTTGCGAAATTTTTATAAAACCACAAGTTTAGAAAAAAAAAATTTTATAGGAGGTTTGGCAAGCAATGCGGCCGGCTTCCACGGGAGTTTCTAGTCGTTAGAGGTAACGGTGAGGATTTACGTGGGTGGCGGCTCACACCTAGCAGATAGTGAGGTGGGGGTGTGACATATGTAGGCAGCCTCACGTGCACCTCGTCACGAGGATCAAAGCCACGTAAAGTTCCTTTTTCAACTTTATACATATACATATATACATAACAAAATATTCATGATATCGATTATGCAAAATTATATATCTGATGAAATCCACGGGCGTCGTCTCCTTGATGGCTCGACACACTGCACAGGGGGATGCTCTACCTGCGCACCTATCTCGGGTTCTGAAAATGTTTTTGGAAACATATGGAAAAGAATGAGCTAAAGGAGCCCAGTGAGTATACATTTTCATTAAGAGAACATTTTCAGTATATATCAAAGTAATAAATACTTATACAATTAAAATCAATTTATGCCTTAAACTTTCTTTCTTTATTTCTTTCTTTCTGATGGAACCCAGGGAATAAACACACGACTTGATTTTAGTGCCAGCCAGTGAGGGCAGTCTAAATTCAAGTCATGCATTCTGTGAGGGCTCGCTTTGCGCCCAGGGTTCCAGTCGTAGCACTTTATCACGTGTAAGGATCTTACTCACAGACACCTATTTCCCTCCCTCGGTTAGTAACCATAACTTTACCCTCTAAATCCTTACCGCTTAAAGTACCTCGAAGCCAATATCGATAAATGCTTGGATCGTAGGGGTTTAGGGTAGTGTTGATGATCAACAATTTCTTGAAATACATTTACTCATCGATTTAAATCCTTTACTTTATCATTATTTCTGTATGCATTCTTTACATTTTAAACTTTTCATATCTGTGCAATATGCATACATATTTAATATACATATAAATATATATTGATGCAAGATAAAGAGCTTTTTTTTACCCCACACATTATTTCCATATGCCTTAACATTTACATAAAAATTTCCATTAAACTTCAATTTAACATTAAAACCATTCACTTTTAAAAACTCAATTTTCAAAAATATCATTTTCACTCACAGGTTCAGCTCGATCAAGCTTGCTTCGAGTCGAGTTCAGTTCCGTCGATAGTCCTTTTCACCTTTTTCAAGAAAACCACAACTACACATTAACCATAATTTCCATTTATCCACCATACACACTCATTCCTATATTCTTATTCCTCTAGGAATCTATTTTACTTAGGAATTGGAATCAATCCAATCGGATCATCGGCCCAAAGTTATGGCATTTTTAAATGCCATTTAGTCGATTATCGATTACACTAGGGACAGTTTGTATTACTCAATTTTTTCTAGGGTCTTAACTTCATATTTGACATTATCTCTTTGTACTATTTTAAAGTTAAGGTGCTAAGGGTTCTTCTCAAATTGGAATCACCCAAATCGGAGCACCGAAACTCGAGTTACGTCCTAAACACCCGAGCTAATCTATGTTCAAAAGCTGAATCAGAATTTTGGCTTGCACTTGGCCCCACTTTGAGTGAATTTTTGGGCCACTTAGAGTCATAATTTGACGATGTCTATTTCTTTATATTTTGTTCTCCTTGAAGTCTATTTTAATTGGCCACTTGAATTACTCAAATCAGATAAGAAATGAGTAAGTTATGGCTAAAATCTGGCTTGGTCGGCTGGGAAAACATAACGGGGTGTCTGCGGTACACCCTGAACATCAATACACAGCCCACTTTGGCCTCTGGTGGGGTGTGCAAATTTTTACCCTGTATAACCACGGTACACCTTCCGAAATTTGCCCAGATTTGCTTCTTTTTGCCACTTTTGCTACCAATTAACATCATACAACTTCTATAATTCATATACCTCAAGAATTTACATGTAATTCATCTAAAAACAACTCCACAACACTTGGATTGGTGCTATGGAACCTCGAACACCTCAAAACACAGGTGAAAAAATCAAAGAACTCAGCCTAGGTCACCAATTCTTTTTAAAACCACATAATTTTGATGATTCCATGCTTACTTGCAATTGGGGTTTACTCTCACAACTTGACAAGATTGAGTTTGTGTGATCTTTACACAAAGAGCTGAACCAAGGAAGCATCCCCATTATAAATGCAGTCCTAGAATCCAATTACCTATGGTTACAAGGCAAAGACATACCTGATTTTTTTGGACTTCTCCTCCTCTTTCTTCTTCCTTCTCTTCCTCCTCTTGGCTCTCTCTCCTTCTCCAAACGTGAACCCTAGCCTTATGAGAACAAAAATGAATTTGGCTTTTGTCTCATGGCTATTTATACTCCCATATTCCTCATATTTGCAATTAAGTCCTCAAACATTTTAATTTTGCATTGTGGGGTCCACACCTTGGTGACCCGCGGGGTGCCCGCCGAAGATGACCTTTGTGGGGTCATATCGTAACCAGCACCAGGTGCCCACTTCGGGTGGGTCCCGCTCCACGGGAATATCATGCCCTCACTGGCATTTTAACTTTCGCCTCGTAGGGCTCGAACCGGGGCCAGGGGCTTGGGGTCGATGGGAGCATCTCTCTGCACCAAGTGACTAGTGGCTCGGTTGGTAGTAGAAGATGCTCCCATGTGCCTGGCTGGTCTGGAGATGAGGCGTGTTCTGTGAAGTGGACCCACGGCACCCGATGTTAGTGAACCTGTGGAGCGCTGTGATGATGCAAAAGTGATGGTACAATAAAGCAGCCTTTATTGTGGGGGTGCAGCCATGGCGACCCCTCGGGGTACCCATCAGTGGGTCAGCTCATGCAGGATATCCTCATTCATTTGAGTTCGCTTCGCTCCCAGAGATTCGAACCCGGGACTGGTGCTTTGAGTCGATAGAGGCATCTGCAGGTACCAGCCCAGGCTACTTCGTTGGGATCCGGGCCAGGATTAACCTCATGGACAGGGGACAGGCACTCCAATGGATATAGAAACTTTGCCATGATCAAATAAAATCCATGGAGCGAACCCTTTTCAATCAACAACATATCTTTAGAAAATAATGCGGAGCCGAAGTGGTAAAATTTTTTCTTTTCTTTTCAAACGCTTAGATTTTTGGAAAAATTGGCCCGAGTTCCTCTGTTTTGGACTTTCCCAAATTTACAAAACCCTGCGAAAGCATTTAGAAACACTTCTAATCTTTCATCCTCAGCTTCTCGACTTTCGTTTTAGGACTCCTCGTCCACTGACCCAATCAAGCCACGATATACATATATACATTTTATTCATTTCAATCATCAAAACATTTGAAACTTCTTCAAATCCATGCATTTGTTTTTATCAAAAGATTGGGCTTGAGCCGGACTTAAGCCGACCGCCTACGTACCTCGTCCACTGAGGATCAAAGCCCACGTAGTTCCTTTCAACTTTATACATATACATATATGCATAACAAAATATTCAACATGAACAATATGCAAAATTATATATACAATGAAATCCACAGTCTTACGTCTGTCAATGGCTGACTCAGCACACGGGGAGTGACTCTTATCGGCCTTATTTTGTCTTGGGTCACGAAATGTTTTGAAGCATTATAGAAAGAGAATGAGCTAAGGAGCCCGGTAGTGTACATTTTCATTAAAATAACATTTTCGGTATATACCAAAATAATACATACTTATACAATTAAAATCCATTTTATACCTTAAACATTTATGCCTTAAACTTTCTTTCAATAAATACTTATGCTACATTTAAAATCCATTTATGCTTTAAAACATTTAATATAGTAAACTTTCTTTCTTTATTTCTTTCTTTCTTTCTTTCTTTCTTTCTTTCTTTCTTTCTGATGGAACCCAGGGGAATAAACACAGAACGGTTTCGAGATGCCGCGGTGAGAACTGATCCTATTCAGTCTTAACCACTGCGCTGCGGAGAAACTCACGCTTTGCATAGGGTTAGGTCATAGCACTTTATCACGTGTAAAGGATATTACTCTGGGCACCCTGTTCCCTCCCTCGGTTAGTAACCTATAACTTTACCTCTAAATCCTACACGCTTAAAGCATTTCCTACGATATCGCTCATAATACCATAGGGGGTTTAGGGTAACCATCAAGAAAAACATTTCTTCAAAATACATTTATAAATACATTTAAATCCTTTACTATCATTAAAACACATATGCATTCTTTTAAACATTTTTAAACTTTCATAATACCTTAACATATGCATACATATTTAATACACATATAAATATATGCATTGATGCAAGATAAAACAATGCAAGATAAAACATTTCCATATGCCTTAACATTTACATAAAAATTTACATTAAACTTTCAGTTTAACATTAAAACCATTCACTTTTAAAAACTCAATTCTCAAAATATCATTTTCACTCACAGTTCACCGCTCAATCCCGCTTTGCTTCCCCGTCAATTCCCGCTTTCCCGTCCGACATAGTCCTTTTCACCTTTTTTCAAGAAAAACCACAACTATACATTAATCATAACTTCCATTTTAATCCACCATACACCTCATTTAAAGCCAAATGAACAAATTAATTCTTAGGCACTAAAAACCCATTCATTTTGGCCAACCTTTTCCAACAACACTCTGTATAGACTTTATGACTCAAAATTTTTCAAACGGTCTTCAAAATTTATGAAACTCTCCAGATCAGTCCTTTATATATCCAATGACATCTCTTTAAATTTTCAGTTTAAAATTCCTCTCTAAAGCCCTCAACCACATAACAAAACTGCACAATGTGATGACCATTTTTAGCGTAACATAATCTGCACATAGCTCCACTTTGAAACATTTTCAAAATTCTTTGGGATTAAAATTTGCATAAACTCCTTTAGATAAATTTTTCCCTAGAAGTCTATTTTACCTGTAAATTTTGAATCACTCAAATCGGATAAGAAATGAGCAAGTTATGGTAAAATATGAAAATCTGGCCGAAACAGAAAACAGAGCATTTCCTGTACTGAGAACCACAGTGGCTTACATATGGTCCTACTTTGAGTAAATTTTGTGGGCCACTTAGGATCAGAATTTGGCGATACCTTCTTCTTAAGTTTTGTTCTCAAGTCTATTTTACGTAGCCACTTAAATCACTCAAATCGGATCAAATTGAGGTTATGGCCAAAATACCAAAACTGGTCAAAACAGAAAACAGGATTGCATTGAGATCAAGCAGCCCGGGAATTGACCAAAAAAATGTGTTTCTTCCATTTTTTCTTTCTACTCTAAACACTTAAATCTGGATGATTATACCTATTTCAACATAACACACACACCACTATCAAACCCTAACCCTTACTTGATTTTGTCAAAACCCTAACCTAAACCAGTTATGCTTTCTAATTGATATTAAATTCAGCACCATTAAACCTTAAATACCATAAATTTAACATCCATACCAGAATTTAAGACATTAAACATGGAAAACATCAAACCCTAACTTTCCCACCATGAAAACTTACTTGTTTCTTGAGTTTCTTTGGCCCTCTCCTGATTACCACTTGAAGATCACTCTGAAAGTCAAAACAAAGAAAACTCACCTCCCAACTTGGATTTCCTCCTTCTCTTCCTCTTCTCCTTTCTCCCCTTTCTTTCTCTCTTTCTCCTTTCTCCTTCCTCATACGTGATCTCCTATTTGGAGAGAATTTAAATCCCTAATTTTGCTTTAAATTCCAACTTTCCAAAAATTACCCTTAAGTCAAAGAATTCAATTGGTTGTAAAGGAATTACCCTTTAATCCAGCTTCATAGGGTCCATTTTTATGAGACCAAGTCATTTACCCATTATTTAAATCATAACTTAGCCATTAAGAAAGATTTTGATTGGCTAGTACAATTAAATATCTCCATTATAGCAGATTTTATCTCCTTTTCGCCTTTTACTGCTTTTATATCGACATATGTCAAAATATTCTATGGTCGTTTATATTTAAATTGGAAGATAAAATATTCTAATCCAATCCTTCACTGAATTTCAGGCTCAATCACCAAATCTGATTTAAAATCATTAAAACCCAGAATCCCGACACACAGACACAACTCACCACGCTCGATCACCTCGAAACTATCCAAACGGACTCCGCTTTCACTTTATTTCCGCCATTAGTCTTTGCGATATATTCTGACATTTTCAGATATTTTTCGCCCACTTCAAAAATTCTCAACGCAGTCTCCGAATTTTCACCCGAAATCACTATTCACGAACCCTATTCTCTCTTCTAAATATCAGTTCAAAGTCAAGGGAACTGAAATTTCTTACAAATTCCTTTTGCAAACCCTCCATTCGGATATAATAAGATTATTCCTTAGGCATTCTGCCACTTTTGAAAATTCCACTTCATGTCCAAACGATCTCGAGCATTCTAAACAATCTACCTCGTTTCTATCATTGGACCTCAAATCGCCTCAAAACTACTATTATAATGATTCATTCAGTTAGTTTTATATGCAATGCCAATTTGTTTAATTTCCACTATAATTTCATCTCTACTTGATTCTAATTTCCATATCTCAAGGCTTAAACGACAAATTGAAACTCGTTTTAATACTATAATTCCGGTTCCATAAACTTCATTTCCTACTTTAGTCTCCAAAATACTATCATGTGACACTTGGTATCCTTATACACCCCTACAAAGATCACATCAGACGCCTCTCGGGACGGGGTGTTACACTAATAGAATGCATAGACTTTCTCCGTTACTAAGAATTAGATTCTGTAGTCGCTTGCCACTGTAAGTTTGTTACGTAGATTGCAAAGTATATGTTTTAGTATGTCTCAGCTTTGTCTAGTTATGTCTCTTTTACCGCACAAAAACTCAAGGATTTTCGCGGTTTGAGAAGTCTTTAGCTCGTCATAGCCACCGTCAATATCTTTTGAATCGTACTTGCATTTTCGTGTAGGGGATTAGTGATGGCTGTTAAGTTATAGTAGTCAATCTTACGAATCATCTTGAAACAGATTTCTAGGTGTCAATAATAGCATATAGGTGGTATATGTTGACCCCCAAAGTGGGAAAGAAGAAACAGCCTGAAACTGGAAACTAACATAGCCAATTTCAGAATCCACCACCACAAGACCCTAGTGAAACTAGAAATCAACCACCTTACCATCCGTTTATTTAACGAAATCCCGAGAAGCTCACAAGCCCTTTGGGAGAGGTTTCGCCCATACCATACATCATGTCGTAAAATAATTTATTTTGCAAAGATGTAAAGAATTCATATCTACTTGAATTACAACTTATTGTGTTTTGTTAGAGTGTTAGATTTATGTTGGCAAGCCATATGATAAATTGGTAAGGTGCAAAATTGTTTCTGTTGTGTTTGATTAGAATTACAATCAGGCAAAGGCATTCAATTTGAACACTGGGTCGCTCATTTGCTTGGAGCATCCCGTTCAAAAGATGGAATCCCTTGAACAGATGGACCTTAAAATGCATCGTAAATATTAGAAAGCTCACATTTTTCTTTTTCGTTTTATTTCGATTATTATTATTATTATTATTATCATTAGTAGTATTAGTGTTAATATATAGTTACTCTCCCCTTTCTTTTCTTTGTGTAGACATTTGCGTATAAAACGACCTTCTTATGGATGCTTATTGATCAACGTCACATGAATTGCATAAACTTTAGGTAGTTCAAGTTTAATTATTTTTGTCTTTCTAAAAATGCCTCATGATAAGTATACGTTGGAATAACTTTGAAGAAACATTGATCAAGATAACCAAAATACTCAAATAAATTCTTCGACATGGATTCTAACCATAGTTTAAAAGGCACTCTTAAGGGGTGTTGAGGTTCAAGGCACAACCACTCCCTAGTTATAGCGACTTATCTTCCAAGATATGTGCCTTATTGGAGAAGTGCCGCTTGTAGACTATAATTTCATTTTTTTTTACAAACACTATTATTCTTGAAATTTCTATTGAAATTATTGAATTTTTTTTAAATATTCGACCTTAAACTTTTTATTAATACAATCTATATTTAAAACATTGATTTTGTGTGGCCTTCAGTTCGTCGAAAGGATCAGTTTGTTTTTTGCTTTTTGCCTTAGGCTTTTTTGCCCCCTCTCAGATTTCTCGTATACTTTCAGAAGGGTGTTCTATAGCTTCTTTTTGACAAATATATATGCTCTGTTTTTCCATAAAAAAATATTCGTAACATTGATGTGCATCTAAAGTCACATTTCACTTCACTTAGGCACGCCCCTTGTGGTGTGCCTTGCACTTAAGCTAAGATAGTAAAGTTTTTTGAGAAATTCTAAGTGTAAATTGCTTGGGGTCTGCTTACTATACTAAAAAGCCGATTACACCAGTTAATACTAATTTATTTAGTAACAATAATTTAGACATTTCTATACTTAGCATGCTATTTCTTGTTTATGATGATGCGAATCGTAGGTCATTATCCGGCCCTCTTTGATAATCATTGAAATCAATTGGTGGCATGGTATGAAACGAATCAAAAGGAAGGAATATCAGTGTGAACTTGTGACATGCAACCATATTTGTGTTATGAAAAGATAATTTGTCATAAATTAAAATATAACGATGATATAGTCTTTTCTTGTTCGCCTCTAGTAATTTGAATGGCTCTCATGAAATTTCATGTGTTATGATATGTAGGTAGAAGAAGAAATACTCATGCACACAGTTCTATGAATTTATTAAACAAGTTTAGCATCAAAATATAGAGGTATTTTTCTTCTTAGTTTTATTTCAATGGAGGACTTGCCACAACATAGATCCAGATGTTTCTTAGTATTATTTTGGGTGTTCCGTAAGAACTTTGAATTCATATCTCAACAAAAATAAACTATATTTTATATCGAATCTATGATATGAATAATACACATACATCCAATCACTTGGTGGCTCACACCTAGATAGCATTCAAATTCACCCACACTGGGGACACCGGGGTAGTTCTCTTCCGTGGTCTTCTGCTACGTGTCGTCTCTCAATGAAAGTACCAACATAGGTACCTAAGCCAATGGAAGAGCCCAATCCAAAGACTAGCCTATTAGGTGAAGAACTCATCAAGCTTATACCAATCCACAATTCTTGTGTGGAAGTGATGTGATTGTATCACCCTTCAATGCATCTTTTGTTTTAATGAAACTATCGTAAGCTAATACAAATGCAAGATTTAATTTATTTTTTAGTTTAAGTAGAATACTCCCGTTATTTTAAACATACTAGATACCTTCTACACATAGAATTCATTTGAATAATTATTTGCTTCTTCGGATAAAAGTTTATATGGGACATCATTTAAAGTCATGGATGAAAGACAGATTGGCTTTCTAACCATACCCACATGGATTGTGCAAGTGAAGCTTGCTGGTCAGGTTCTTGGTGAGTAACTTTTGTTTACCGGCGGACTTTTAATTTAAGCCCTTACTTTTCCGTGTCGCTTCGTGTACTTTGTTTATAATCTATAAACTCTGCACTTCTCCTTAGTGCTTCCATTTTTTTCTAGCCTACCGCAAATAAACGATAAAGGCAACATGTGAAATTGTTTCATTTTTTCGAGATTAATTTTCTGTACATGTGCTTTCTCCATTACAAACCCTCCCGTTAGGATTAGAGCTAAGATTTCCCATGGAAAGCCTCTCCCCTTCAGCTACACAATGATAGAGCTTCACTCAACACCTCACACTCCATCCTTGAGTTCCTTCCACCTGAAACAAAACATTACAAGAAACTATTAAATATGTTATCCTGATGGTCACCAGTAATAAAATCAATAAATGGATAAGATTTGCAAACATCTATTTACTTCGTGTTGTATGTGCAAGTTGCTTCCCGCATGGGATTGAATGCTTGATAAGGAGAACAAGATCATCAAATATAGGATAGATGATGTTGCTCCTGCAAGGGATATTGATCAGGATGCTATTCTACTCTCCAAACTGCGGTTGTCTCCGTGACGCCCCATTTCGGGGTCCGCTGACCACCACACCATGGAAAATCTATACCTCATATCAATGGTGACGCATACCGAGTAAAAATGGCCACTGGGCCCCCGCATCAACACTATCAAATATACCCAACTATATTCCAATAGTTCAACCTACAAAATCTATATCCCAACCAATATATTACATGATTCAAGAGTTATAACATTTAATACAAATACATATTAAAAATCTATAAATTTAATACATATTATCCAAAACAAATCCACAACCCGACTTTCTTCAAAATCTGGGCCTCTAAGAAGAGTCGCCTTCTCGAACACCCATTCAAAATGTTCCTCAACAGGTGAGCTTATCGCCCAAGAGGGTGGAATCACCCTAAATGGGGTTACTCTCCACCTAAGTGCAATGCAATGCTCCAATTTAAACACACACCTGGCAAATACGTTGATCCTACTTGAATGTCTACAAGGATCAATCTCGTCACAGTCCACCGACTCACTCACACTTGCCTAAGCCATGTATGAGAAAATAATCATTTTCAAAACAAACCTGTTGTTCTTGAAAATATACTACCGAATTATTCGTAAAAGTATGGACTACTCCTCCGAGGTGAATTGGTTGGTGAGCTCCGAAATACTACGGTCCTCATCCGATATGATCCGGCTGACCATCTCCCAACCCAATTCTCCGTAATATCACTGCGGAAATTCCTTTCGCGAACCATGTCCGCTTACAAACCATGTCATGCACTCACACTCTAACTCTAGGGCTACCTAAAGGCATATGAAAATGCATTATGCCATTTTCAAAATCATTTACACAATACATCAATATGCATATTTTCAATCAACTACAATTACATATGTAATTCAACACATCAACCATCACCCAATTTAGCTCACTCTGCAAATCACAATCTCATCTCCACGTTTACACACACAATTATATTCCATATAATTGTGACCCCATGTTAACACATCAAGCATTAACCTATTAATTTCTTTTAATCAACCAATCCCCAAATTACCATTGGAGCAATTTACAATACCATCTCCAATGGCTTACAACACAATTTTATTCCATATAATTGTGTCATTATGTTAACACATTAAAATCATGTCTTAACCTATTTATTTCCACACATACCAAGCCATTCATTTCAACAACTCAAGCACACAATATACACCCCACCCCCTACCAAATAATGGTGTGTCGCTTCACTCCACAAATCCCCTGCACATAATTCTAACGACCAGAAATCCCCGTGAAGCCAAGCCATTGCTTGCTTAAACCTCCTATAAATCTTTTTTCTTTTATTTTTCTAACTTAGGATTTGTAATCTTAGCAATTTAAAAACTTCTCTACGCATACCCACGCACTTAGTATAATTCCAAACTCGTATAAGAACCTAATATACACTATATCCAAATATCCAAACATGGCAACCAAAGATACCCACACATTCTCACAACTAACTATGTATACATACATATGTCCCCATGACATTTTCAAAGCATACCTACAACATAATTAATACACATGACTTATACTCGCTGTCGTGACTAATCCTATCAGGTTCAAATACCTTACGCATATGTACCGAAAATAGTTTTAAAATAGAAAATAATGAGCCAAACGAGCTCGTTGAGTGTATGCTTTGTAAAATGTTTTATTCTTAAAACATCTCAAAATGTACAACTCTTTTACAAATATTTTCCAGAAGCTTTTCTTTGTTTTGCTTGCTTTAAAAGTTTCTAAAACTTTTCGTTTGTCATTCTAGATTGCTGACTTTAAAAGTTTCTAAAACTTTTCTTTGTTTGCTTGCCTTTGTACTTGCTTGCTTTTAAAAGTTTCTAAAACTTTTCTTTGCTTGCTTGCTTTTGTACTTGCTTGCTTAGAAGTTTATAAAACTTCTTAAAATCTTTCATTGCTTTTATCTTGTTTGAAAAGTTTCTTAAAAACCTTCACAAACCATTGCTTTAAAGTTTCTCAAAACTTTTTCATAAAAACGGAGCCTGGGGCTCAACCGCATACTTTGAAAACAAAATCCCACGGAGTTGCTCAACCGGACGTTTGGAAATCTAAACGGAGCCTGAGCTCAACCGCGGCTTGCTTTAAAACCCCTCAAGCCCGGGCGACCGGGAACCAATGGCTGATTTTTCAAAACAAAGATATCATGCTTATAAAACATCAACCAATGGAGGCCTATTTCGCTTGATGCACCCTAGTGAACACGGAACCTCGTGCCTGGCCAAAGGCTGTGGAAGGACTCAGGTCCGCGGGCCACCTTTTTCCGTGAATATGGTGGAATTGACTCGTGTCGCCATCACCATACTTAGTTAGAGCTCATAACCTTATATACTCCTCGCACGTGCTACTCGCTCCTTTAAATGCATGATATGTCCGGCACAATCAGGCAAAACTACAATGCATGTATGAAATCCTAACACCACCGCGCACGTACGGAATACCTCTGACCGGGTTGCTGCCAGAACTAGAAGGCTTTGTTTTCAAACTTTCTTTGCTTGCTTGCGTTTCGCTTTTTTGTAAAATTATTACACTTTGAAACCATTCGCTGTTTACGCTTGAAAATGGTTTAACTTTTTCAAACCATTTACTTAGTTGCTTGCTTGCTTGAAAAGTGGTTTAATTATTCAAAACCATTTGTTTACTTGCTTGCTTGCTTAATTATGGTTTTACAATTTAAAACCAATGCTTTCTTTTCAAAAATGGTTTAACTCAAAACCAGTTGCTTGCTTTCTAATTCATTGCTTGCTTCTTGAAAATGGTTTGAACTCAAAAACCACAAATGTCAAAGTAAAGCAATTTATAATAATAAATAATAATACACTAGTATTTGGAAAATGAGTTTAGAACACTCACTTCTTTGCTGCGAACTAGAGAGCATGGGCTCACACTTATCCCGCCTTTACTTTTAACCTACAACTCAAACGAATATGACACACATATTAATCGTATAACTTAACGTAATTCCTAGAATTAGTCACACTCTTTATACTCTTTTAAAGCTAAGGTGCTAAGGGTTCTATTCCAACTAGAATCACCCAATTCGGAGCACCGAAACTCAAGTTACGTCCGAAACAACCCGGACTACTCTATGTCCAAAGCTGGAATCAGAATTTTTCTTGCACATGGCCCCACTTTGAGTGAATTTTTGGGCTACTTAGGATCAGAATTTGATGATGCCTATTTCTTTAGGTTTGATTTTCCTTGAAGTCTATTTTAATTGGCCACTTGAATCACCCAAATCGGATAAGAAATGAGCAAGTTATGGACAAAATACGAAAACTAGTAGAAACTGGGAAAGCAGAACAGGGTGTACCGGTACAACCCTAATGTGTACCGGTACACTTTTGCTTCTGGTGGGGTGTACCGGTACACTACTGTTCATGTACCGGTACACCTTCCATAATTTTCCCAGATTTTGTTATTTTTCCCACTTTTGATGCCAATTCACTCCATACAACTTCTATAATTCATAATAATTAAAAACCAACTCGAATTCATCTAAAAACAATTCCACAACACTTAAATGGGTGCTATGGAACCTCAAACCTCAAAACCTTAGGTGGAAATCCAAGAACTCAACCTAGGTCGACCAATTCTTTTTAAAACCACATAATTTTGATGATTCCATGTTTGTTTTACATCAATTGGGGTTTTACACTCATAACCCCAACAATTCAAAGGTTATGTGCTCTTTGCACAACACTTAGTCCAAAGGAGAATCTAATCTCCATACCAAAAACCTTAGGATTCAAATCAAAAACCCAAAAATAAGGATTTCATACCTTGATCTTCTTCTCCTCTTCCTTCTTCTTCCTTCTCTTCCTCTTGCTCTTGGCTCTCCTCTCACCAACTCGTGAACCCTAACTTTTGGAGACCAAAATGACATTTTGGCTTTTATTTTCCTATTATTATATTTTAACATTTCCTTTAATTGCAAATAGCCCTCAACACTTTGGCCATTGCACCCAACTTTGAAATTCTACTATGGCCCATCTCTAACTAAATTTTGATTTTCACATTCATTCGCTTAATGAATTTAACTCATTAAAATTCTCTTATGATCATACCAAAAATCTCAAGTTCCATAATTTCATTTCATATCTTAGTTCCAAAATATTTCGTGACACGTGGTACTCTTATACACCCCTGCAAAGGTCATGTGTGTACCGTAGATTCCTCTCTGACGGGGTGTTACAACATACTTGACGATTTTGGTCCACCCAATATAAACCCTGGACTGCTTTCTTAACATCCTAAAATAACATGGGCCGGTCCACTATAAATTCCACTCCTCCTACATCGGTTCCTCTTGGTGGAACCGAATTCCATACCCATTTCCGGTCTCCTACTCACTAGAACACAATTTATTATATAAATTATGATACAATTAGCCAAATCAGTCCCTAAACTGATCCGGACTAACCAAAAATATCCCAAAAATTTCCACACTTCGGTTCCAAGATTTTAACCCGATCAACGGTCCCTCACTACCAATCAACTCAAACATCACAAAACACTTAAATAAAGTGTAAAACAAGTAGGATAAAACCCCTACCTCACGGAGTTTGTCGAAAACTCCCGAAACCGGTGCCCTCGTGTAGTCCTCGATGTGTAGAACCACTTTGCTTTTTGGTCCGAAGAAATCCGACGGTCAGATTAGTCGGGATCTTAGAGAGAAGTGGCTCTCTCTCTCTAGAAAATCAATCTCCAAATTTCACTGCCTCGAATTCCTCCCGCACGCTTTTTTTTTCCTTTTCCAACCTGAGAAAGCTCCAACTATTCCTTTCTCCTTTCTTTAATTTCTAATTTCTCTTTTGTTTTCTTTTCCCTTTCCTTTTGTTTTTCTTTCCTTTTGGGCTTCTTTTCTCTTTCTATTTCTCATCTCATTGTTTTTTTTCTCTCTTGGCATTTCTCCTCCTATTTGGAGCATTATTGACCTGTGAGGCCAAAGGAGAAACTTCCTTCTACGCTTAGTTCATACTATTTGTGTGGTCCATACATTTCCATTTTCCTTATTTCTTAATTCTTTTTATTGCATCACACACCTATGTGGCTCATTGTGAGCCATTCCTTTTTAGTAGACCACATGGCTCTTGCCAAGTGTCACACTCTTAGGGTGCCATGTGCCATCCCCTAACCTTACCATGTGTCATCCGACACCCTACGCCATCGATGTGAAATTGACCGCCTTCTAATCCAAATTCGAAATCTCGACGTGGTAGCTAAATTTCGCGAGACGATTTCAACGGAGAAGTCCGTTTCGTCATTCGAGATCTAGAAAAATTTCAGATTTTTACTGAAATTACGATTTTGCCCTTTTTGAGAAAATTGGAATTTTTTCGGGTCTTACATTCTCCCCTCCTTAAAAGAATTTCGTCCCGAAATTCCATGCACATACGCATCCAACCACGTGCATATGTAACCTCACCCAACCCAAGATCGTGGTTTCCGGTATGATAAACCCATCTAAGGTCCCACCATCGACAACCCGATGGTCAGTTAACCTATTCATGTCAAGAATGATGCATTAACAACCACGTCTACTTAACTCCTAAGGTCCACCACGCCCCGCTGCTAACTCCGATCTCTAGAAATCAAATCTCTCCTACATCCTAGGGAAGAATTTCCATCATATTACCGCTTTTTAAAGGCCTCGACCTCTAAGCCCAAACCTATCACACAAGATGCATTAATGAATGAACATGATGTATCCAATTCAACGCTTACTCTAATCAAGAAGTGCGTAGAACATACCTCGTTTCCATCCTGGCTTGATCTCAACGCTCAGGGTCTCAGACCATGAGATCTCACCTCCTAGACAATCTCAATTTCATATGCCTGTGGATTTGAGGCAATGGAAACACGTATCCGGGCCTAGCTCGAATCTCGAACTCCTCGGCCTGCACCCTGTGGTCGACCTCGACCTACTTCTCGACCCCGGGTCTATGTGGCCCACTCAGAAGTACTAAGTGGCCGGTGTGGCATCCCTCGGGACCGGGAGATCGATCCTCTTAATTCCATACTAGGTAATGAGAAACAAACCTGTAGCTACTCCCGTCCCCATTAAATTGACTGGACTCCAGAATTAATCCCAAACATCGGGATCCCTGTCTCTAGGGGCAATCCCTCCTCATATGTCCTGGCTGCTGGCAATGGTAACATACCATCTACCCATCCTGACTGGCAACCCTTACTCGCCCTCACTCGATGACTGGACCGGCGGTCCTATAACCTCGATTCCCGCCTCCGTGGACAATCCCGCTGTGCGTGTCCAGACCGTCGGCGTAAATAAATACATCATCCGCCCCTACCTGACTAACTGGCTTCGATCCTAGCCTTGGTCCCGATGACCCGGCCCCGTCCCGGGATATCCTGCGAAACAAATGTAAGGTCTTCCGCTTCTTTCCTTGACAAACAAAGATGGATCTTCCTTCCTCTTAGCACCAACACCCATATCTTTGATGCCTCATATGTCATCCACTCTTCCCTCTCTGCCTAGTGGAGGCTGATGCTCTGCCACTGAGGTCGCTTGACTCCACTCGACTCACTATTGCACATGCCCGTATGAGCACCATGGATCATGATCCCTACTTCGCCAAGAAAGGCCCCACTGACCAAAGTCGGTGGTCGGTCAAATGCCTGGTGTATGACTGCGACTGTGGACGCCCCCTCTACGTCCTGAAAACTCACTACAGCCATCTACATATTTCCAATGGCAACAAGAATCATTTAATTTTCATTCCAGCCTAGCTAGCAAATGCACATGCTAATTACTAATAGATTCTGACAACCATGAACTGACCCGCTCTCATTTCCTAACCGGCGCTAAATTTCATCCACTCACCCATTTATTTTAATAAAATTATGTTTTCTTGTTCATTTCAAGATCCAAATCCCTAAGGTCATAGTTCCAACCTTTAGTATCTCTCTTTCCTATACGCATTACACCATGCATATAATTTCCTACGCAACAATCGCGCAATATAAAAAAAACATGCAACATTACTGACGTATCCCAAGGGTGTAAATACAGCCCCAAGACACTATTCATACACAGAAAAATATTCTACATACTTAGTCCCTGCATTTATGGTAATGCAAGACAATTTATTCGATACATCAATCATTTTTTTTTTATCACCAAAAATTTTATTTTTGTAAATTTCATTTTTCCAAAATTTTGTCTCATTTTTTTTGATTTTATTTTATTTTATTTTTCAAAAAAAAAAATTCGAATTTTACTGTTCACAGTTGACCGGTCAATGATTATTGTTCATTGATTACTGTTCACATATTACTGTTCATCGATTACTGTTCACGGATTACTGTAGACGACATAAGTTGCAATGCAATAATTGTATTGCAATACAATTCCTACTTTGCACATACTTCTTCCTTAAATAAACCTTTGTTTGCACTACTCTTGGCTTGTCTCTAATACATCCCCTCTAGCCCTCAAGTCACAATACACAAAGGTGTATTGCTGCAATACAATTTTTTTTTTCCGTGATACCTCTATATTGCAATACAATTTTCCTTCTCAGAATACACCAAACCCACTAAGCCTCCTAAGTTGCAATACCTCCCATCTTGCAAATACAATTTCTAATTAGCCATTCAAGCCCTTCTCTTGGTAACAATACAACTATTGCCTACAAGACTAGGTCACAATACAATTTCTACCACTCAAAACCTTCTCTGCAATACAAAACCGCTTCAACTACACCCCAAGGTTGCAATACACCTTCCCATTGCAATACAACCTGTGGTTTCTCAAAGCAGACTAATTCACAATATATTCTGAACTAAGAGCTCCAACTGCTTTATTTTTTTTTCACATAAATATATTTTTTTTTTCTGCTACTAGAGACACCTAAAAATACATATACATATTTTTTTCTCATCTCCAAGACTGAAAATACAAAAATATATGCCTATTTTTTTTTTCATTTATTTCCAGCTACTGGAAAATGCCCAAAATTACATAAATACATATATATATATATATATATTTTTTCACACATGCTATTGGAAAAATACCTAAAAACATGAGTATACATTTTTTTTTCATTTTTCCAAATTTATTGAAGATACATAAAAATACATATTTATTTCATTCCTACCACCAACAAATCTATTAAAATTTGTTCTTCCACCTTCTCTCACCTTTACAACTGTAAAACCTTAGAAAATCATTTTCACCCTTAATACTTTTCATTTAATCAATATCTATTCAAAATTCCCTCAAACCTCTTGATCCAACACTCAAATCTTAGTAAGTTCAACCCTAAAATTTATTAAAATTTTAGTTTATTATCTTATTTAAAAACTGGGGTAATTAAATTATTCAAATTTATTTTATTTCTCCTTGTCCAGCCACACACTGTAAAAACTTCAAAAAAAAAATTTCCCAACACATCATGTTCTTCCTATGTGCTAATCACTAAGCACACAAACCATCATAACAAGCAACATGCTATACATACCATTCACACAACAATTCATCAAATCACACAAAACACACCAAACACATGCATGCAGTGTCCTAGTTTTGTCTCGTGATTTCCTAGGTAATCTCATACCTATACTCAACATCGAACCACACCTAGTGGCGATGTTCTTACACTTCAAAGACTATAGCCTAAGCCCAAGTTCCTCAATCCCTAGGTTTTCACATACCTAAGTTCCACATTCTAAGACCCGTGGCCTAGACCCAAGTCCCTCAAGCCCTAAGTAATCGTATACCTAACTTATCAACACTAAGCTCTAGGTATTTATAAACCTAGGCTCTGATACCAAGCTGTGACTCCCCATTTCCCGGGGGTCCGTTGACTACACCGCCAACTGCTGGAGTAACTATACGTCCCATATCACGAGACGATAATTCGAGTAAAAATGGCCACTTGGGCCCCAGGTGATCAACACCTTCATCAAATATACCCAACTATATTCCAATAGTTCAACTCACAAAATCTATATCCCAACCAATATATTATATGATTCAAGAGTTATAACATTTCTCTTAATACAAATACATATTAAAATCTATAATTCTAATACATATTATCCAAAACATCAAACTAATAACCCTAGCTTTCTTCAAAATCGGTCTCTAAGAAGAACCGTCTCTCGAACACTGCATCTGAAAAAATGTTCCTCGATGGGTGAGCTTATCGTGACAGAGTGGAATCACCCTAAATGGGTTACTCTCCACCTAAGTGCAATGCAATGCTCCAATTTAAACACACTCGGCAACACGTGATCCTACTTGAATGTCTACATGATCACCCCATGTCACGAGTCCACCGACTCACCACACTCCTGCCTCTTGGGTTTAGGGGATGAGAAAATAACTACTTTCTAAACAAACCTGTTTTTCTTGAAATATACTACCGAATTACGCCAGAAAAAGTACGGGACTACCCTCCGAGGTGAATTGCTGCGAGCTTCCCAATGCAAATTATGGTCCCATCCGATATGATCCGTTGACCATCTCCCAACCCACCTCCGTAATATCATCCCTCGCGGAAATTTTCGCAACCATGTCCGCTTACAAAACCATGTCATGCACTCACACCTAACTTCTAGGTTACCTAAGGTATAAGAAATGCATTATGCCATTTTCAAAACTATTTATACACATGTCAATATGCATATTTTCAATCAACTATACTATATTACATGTAATTCAACACATCAACCATCACCCAATTTAAATACTTCGAAAGAAATCACAATCTTTACTTCAATAATACACACACAATTATATTCCATATAATTGTGACCTCATGTTAACACATCAAGCATTAACCTATTAATTTCTTTAATCAACCAACTCCCCAAATTAGCTCGCTTGAGCAATTTACAATACCATCTCCAATGGCTTACAACACAATTTTATTCCATATAATTGTGTCATTGTGTTAACACATTAAAATCATGTCTTAACCTATTTATTTCCACACATACCAAGCCATTCATTTCAACAACTCAAGCATTACAACATATGGATTCATTTTGGTCCATCTACACAAACCCGACTGTTTTTGATACAAAAATTGGGGAGTATGTGGTCGGCCCACGGCACCGACTCCTCCTACATTGGTTCCTCTCGTGGAACCGAATTCCATACCCATTCTCGGTCTCATCAATTAGAACACAATTATTATATAAATTATGATACACCAGCCAAATCAGTCCTTAAACTGATCCGATCGATCAAAAATATCCCAAAATCTACACTTCAAGTTCCAAGATTTGGAACAGATCAAACGGCCACTCACGGCCTCAATCAACCTGGGAACATCACAAAACACTTAAATAAAAACAAGTAGGATAAAACCCCTACCTCAATGGAGTTTGTCAAAACTCAAACCGTGCCAATGCAGTCCTCATGTGTAGAACCACTTTGCTTTTTGGTCCGAAGAAATTCGACGGTCGGATTAGCCAGGATCTTAGAGAGAAGTGGATCTCTCTCTCTAGAAAATCAATTCTCCAGTCTACTGTCCGAATTCCTCCTCCTGCACGTTTTTTTTTTCCTTTTCCAATGGAGAAGCCAACTATTCCTTTTCTCCTTTCTTTTATTTCTTAATTTCTCTTTGTTTTCTTTTCTCCCTTTCCTTTTGTTTTTCTTTCCCTTTTGCTTTCCTTTTTCTCTTTCTATTTCTATCTCTATTGCTTTTTTTTTCTCTGGTATTCCTATTTGGAGCATTATTGGACTGTATGGGTCAAAGAAGAACTTCCTCAGTCAGTTCAGCTTCATGCACCCATTTTGTGTGGTCCAAGAAGCATTCTTCCATTTTCTCTTATTTCTTAATTCCTTTTATTGCATCACACACCTACGCGCCTATCGCGGTACTCATTCCCTTTAAGAGACCATACTCGCTATGTCACACTCTTAGGGTGCCACGTGGCATCCTCATCCGCCATGTGTCATCCGGATCTACACTGAACGACGGAAATCTTGACTATCTCGAATCCAACGAAATTCGACGCGGGTAGCTAAATTCCTCATGAGATGCATTTCAAACGAGAAGTCCGTTTCACATATTCGAGATCTAGAAAATTCTCGGATTTTACCGAAATTACGATTTTTCCCTTTGATAGAAAACTGAATTTTCTCATCTCATCTTCAAAGAATTTCGCCCCAAATTCCATGCACATACGCATCCAACCACCCAACCACGTAAGGTAGTAAAGTTTTTGAGAAATCATGCGGTGTCGGTTTTTTTTATACTTAATGTTGAATAGAACTTTTTTGAGCTTAATGTTAAATAGTAATTTACAGCATTAAGTATTGTTGTTTGTTTTTTTAACATTATAGAAATGAGTATAATTTCAGAATAAAGACGAATTATTTCGAGAAGGTTATCGCTCCTGCCTTGCCTCTTAATGAGACGGGTTTGGTTTAATTGTAATCGGGTTTTTAGCCGGTTTGAGTTTATTTTCTCAAATTCAAGATGGGTTCGGGACGGGTTCAGGTATTGTTACTCACACCCTACCCAGATTATATTTTAAAAATAATTTTTTGTTATTTTATTTTATACTTTAATATAAATAATAATAATTATTAGAATGTTTTTTACAATAATTTGGTAAAATCATATAATATTTTTATTTTTATGAAATATATTAATTTTTAATATAATAAAAATATAAAAGAAAATATAAAAATAGAAAATAAAAATAAAAATAAAAAACAAAAATTAATGGAATGACTGCCTTGGGAATCCTTCTATCCTCTGGCCCCACTCGTTTAATTTTTAAATGAGACAAGTTTAGGAATTGAAAAAAATAAATGAGCTGGGTCGAGATGGGGCCGTCTTGTCCCAAACCCTCCCGTTGTCATCCCTAGTAATGTGTATTGCTAGCCCTTCTCCTTATTGGGCAACGATGGAGTTTTTCTTGTTTTAGTGGAAAATGATTTTTTCTGAATAGAAAAAGCCAAATATTTTCACTTTTTCTATTCAGAACTTTTTAAAAAAAATCAGCAATAAGTTGTGAAAATTTTTAAAAACAAAGAGCTTAATGCTAAAAGCTAAATAGCTCTCAGCATTAAGTCAAAAAACAAACAACCCCAATCAGCTTTTAGCATTAAGTCAAAAAACAAACAACCCCTAAGTGTAAATTGCTTGGGGTTTGCTTACTATACTAAAAAGCTGATTACACCAGTTGATACTTATTTATTTAGCAACAATAATGTTAGCCATTTCTGTTAATTTTTGGCATGTTATTTTGTTTTATACGGACGAATCTAGCGAGGTCATTATTTCAATTTCCTCGATAACCATTGAAATCAAAAGGAAGAATATTAAGTGTGAACTTAGACATGCGCACTATACTTGGTGGATTTGAAAATATAATTTATCATAAATAAAAATATAACGATGTTATGTTGTCATTTCTTGTTTAGCTCTAATTTGAAATATTCTTCTGAAATTCCCATGTTATGACATGTAGGTAGAAGAAGAAATGCCTAAGTAATAAGTTCTATGAATTTATTAAAACAAGTCGAGTAATCAAAATATAGAGGTATTTTTCTTCTCCTAGTTTTATTTCAATGGAGGACTTGCCACAATATTAAATCTATATGCATTGATCTTAGTATTATTTTTGGGTGTTCCAAAAGAACTTTGAATTCATATCTCAACAAAATAAACTATATTTGATATCGAAATTATGATATGAAAAATAAACATACATCCAATCATTTTCTCATCTTTCTACTTTTCAATCTTTTGGCCTTTAGATTTGTTATGACACCAATGTCATGTAAGAACTTCCAATCTTCTCTAGTAGCCAGCCTGCTGGTGGTTTTTTTTACAAATCCTCTTTTTTTCTTTTTGTATAAAGCCTTACGGCTCTCCCTTGTTTACTCCCTGTAGACTTCGGGTTTGCCTTTTCGGATTTTTTAATGAAGCTTGCTTCGCTCTAGAAAAAGCAAGCAGAACTTCAATTTATGAAAAACTCTATCGAACTTATTAGTACAAGGATTCGGGGTAAGGATAGACTTTCGCATTACCTATTGCTATTAGCATGATACATTTACCCCACCCCCTACCAAAGGGCAGTGTGCGCCACTCCACAAATAAAATCCCTAGTCGCTACCTCCTAACGACTAAAACCCGTGAAGCGGTCGTACGCCATAAACCTCGTATAAAAAAAATTTCTTTCTTTTTCCAATTTAGGATTTTGTAAAATCTTGGCAGCGGAAAAACCTCAGCAGCATGACGGCTGCATATAGGACAATTCCAAATCCTGTATATACTAATTTACACTTTATCCAAAAATGGCAACCAGCAACCCAACACATTCTTACAAGACTATACTATGTACATACATATGTTCCAATATACAAATTCAAAGTGTTTTCTTACATAATATTCTTAATAACATCACTTGTACAATGTCAGGACAAACCCTATTGTGCTCCAAATACCGGAGTGCCCGCATCAAAATAGTTTTTAAAATATCAGAAAATAATGAGCTAAACGAGCCTGAGTGTATGCTTTATAAAATGTTTTGCTTTTCTGAAAAACATCTCAAAATAAAACTCTCTTTACAAATATTTTCTTATAAGCTTTACTTTGCTTTGCTTGCTTTAAAGTTTCTAAACTTTTTGTACTTGTTTGCTTTAAAAGCTATAAAACTTTTAATACTTGTTTGGTTGTTTTGCTTTACTTTTCTTTAAAAGCTTATAAAACTCTTGGTTGCTTGCTTGCTTAGGAAGTTTTATAAAAACTTCAAAATTTCTCTTTAAGCCGTTTTGCTTTATCTTGCTTGAAAAGTTTCTTAAAACCTTTCACAAACCTTTGCTTTAAAAGTTTCTCAAAACTTTTTCATAAAAACGGGAGCCTGGGGCTCAACCGCATGCTTTGAAAATAAACGGAGCATGGGCTCAACCGTTGCTTTAAAATCCCACGGGAGCTTGGCTCAACCGATCTTTTTGAAATCTAAACGGGAGCCTAGGCTCAACCGTTTGCTTTAAAACTCTACAAGCCTTATGACCGTGGAACCAATATTGATTTTTCAAAACTTATATATCATGCTTATAAAAATCAAACCACTGGAGGCCTATTTTTGCTTGTTGTACCCTAGTGAACACGGGAGCCTATGCATCAACCGTGCCGGTGGAAGGACCTGTGTCCGCATCACCTTTTTCCGGTGAATATGGTGGAATTGACCTCGTGTCGCCATCACCATAATTTAGTTAGAGCTCATAACCTTATATACTCTCAGACGCGCTAACGCCTCCTTTAAATGTATGATGTATGACCTAAGTTTGTCAATTGTGCAAAACTACAATGCATGTGTGAGATCCTAACACCACCGTGCACGTACGGAATACCTCTAACCGGTTTGCTTGCTTAGAACTAGGGAAAGCCTGTTTTCGCAAATTTTCTTTTTGCTTGCTTGCATGCTTGCTTGCTTTTTTGAAAAATGGTTTTACAATTTAAAACCATTTGCTTGCTTGCTTGCTTGAAAAATGTTTTAATTATTCAAAAACCATTTACTTACTTGCTTGCTTGCTTGAAAAATGGTTTAATAATTCAAAACCATTTGCTTGCTTCTTAAATTATGGTTTTCAATTAAAACCATTTGCTTGCTAAATTTTTCGATTTCTTTTCAAATATGGTTGAATAAATCAAACTATTATTTATTTGTTTTTCTTGCATATGGTTTAAAATCAAAACCATTTACTTGTTTGCTAAACTCATTGCTTAGTTTTCAAATATGATTTATAATTAAAAAACCATTAAATACCAAACAGAAACAATTTATAATAATTAATACACTAGTATTTGATAAAAATAGGTTTAGAACACTCACCTTTTCTGCTTACTAAAATTTGAGCACGATTTCACAATTTTCTCGTCTTTGCTTTTAACCTACACATTTGATGTATTAAACCAAATACGTCAACACAACCAACTAAATACTATTCGATATTCACTATGCACTATGCACCGTAAGTAATCGCGGCACTATGCAATCGCGGTAATCGCGGTAATCTATGCACTATGCATAATGATTTATAATGCATTCATATCGTGATTACCATTTTATAATGATTCATACGTATTCACTATTTCACGTGGAACCGGCAAATCCCATGATTTTGGTACCCACGCAGAGCCTCGTCACAGAGTAACTTTAATTTCGGGTACGAAAATTCTCGACCTTTAGGAATATCAGAACTGAGAAAAACTAAAATTTTGGATTTTTTTGAATTTTTACCTGAATTCTCGTGAAACTGCAGGTTTGGAGCATCTACGCTTAGCCCGCCAGAGGAGCACTCTTTTCGTTTATCTCGACGAATCACGATCGATTTCAACTGAAAAAAGTTTTGAAAAGATAAAAACTTAAAACCAAAAAAAATCTCTCTGCACCTTCCCGTCCGTCCTTCTGCCCATATGATGTTTTGCATCTTTTTATTTTTTTTCCTTTTTTTTCGTTTTCTTTAGGTGGGACCCACATGTCCCTTTTTCTTCATTTCTCGGTCTGCTTCAGCCTCAACAATTTATTTGTCCCTAAGCCAATTTCTTATCCCAATTGAATATTCTTTAACATTTGTCATTTTTCTAATTTTTAAAAATCAGTTGTTTCACTCTACACTCAAGCACTAGAAATTCTTAAAATATTCCGACTGTCTCGGAATCAAACGAAACTTTTCTAGGTCACTAGATTTCGCAAGACGAATTTAATGGCGCAGTCCGTTTCGTCATTTGATATCTAAAGAATTTTTGAGACTTCCCTGAAAAAATTCTGGCAATTTATTAATATTATTTTACTATTTCAACTTTCATTAATTATACTTTCACCCCCTCCACTTTCCTTAATTGCAAAAGTGCCACAATTCTGAAAACTGGCAATTTTGAGTCTTTGGCACGGCACTTGGTGCATATGCGCCTACAGCTATATATGTAACACCTCCCATCTGGACGGGGTGTTACAAATCCTCCTCCTTTAGAACATTTCGGGCCCCGAAATGAACAAACTAAATTAAAGGAAAGGAAAATACCTCAACCGTAAAAATAATTGAGGATACCGACGACGCATCCGAACCTGTTCCTAAGTAGTCGCTTCCTCTCATGATTCTTCCACAAAGACTTAACTAAAGGAATCACCTACTCCTCAACACTAGTTCCCTTGCGATCTACAATATGCATGTATTTCCTCATAAGTCGTTCTCCTTAGTCGTGACCGGCCGCTTCTTCAACACATGTGAAGGATCCGATATATTTCTAACATCACACATGGAACGTGTCATGAATCCTTGATAACCTCTGGGTAACTTCAATTTATAAGCTAATGGGTCCCACTCTTGCTCACAATCTCATAAGGTCCTATAAATCTTGGACTGAGCTTGCCTCGTTTCCTGAATCTCAACACACCTTTCCAAGGCGAAATCTTCAAAAAGACTCTGTCACCTATCTCGAACTGCAAGTCTCTACGACGGTTGTCCGCATAACTTTTCTGTCTATCTCTTGCTATCTTTAGGTTATCACAAACAATTTTCACTTTCTAGCTGATCCGTACCTAGTTCGGCCTACAGTCTTCACTAACCTCATCCCCAAGACAATCGGAGTCCTACATTTCCTACCACATGGCCTCAAATGGAGCCATCTCTATACAGCCTGATAGCTGTTGTTGTAGGCGAACTCCATCAATGCCAAATGAGTATCCCAACTTCCCTTAAATTCCATAATGTCTCTCTCTCACCGCCATACTCCGCACGCATTACTCCTCCTTTCTACCATCATGTCATCTCTAATTTGAAACTCTACTTTCTTTCCTTTTCTATCACTCTTGCTTTAATCATCCAGGATCCTCGCGACCGCCTCGCTAGAATCTGGTCCACTAGAGGGTCTAACATAAACAGCTAATAAGGCCCCCGAACTCAACTCCAATATCACCCCCAAAGCCTCGATCCACCAATAGTGGAAGATAACCCGATCTCATGTGGAGACAAAGAACTCTCCGTCACTTACCAAGGAATCCGCACGACATTAGTTTTTCCTGACGGTACTCGAGCAAGACAATGTGAGTCCTTAATCAACTCAAGCCACTCCTTTGCCCCAGTTTAACTCTTTCTCGTGGAAAATATATTGAAAACTCTTACGATCTGTAAAGATCCTACAAGGAACACCATATAAGTAAATTGCCCCATATTTTTCGTAGCAAACACGATCACTATAGCTTCAAGTCGTGGTGGTAATTCTCTCATGCTTTAGTTTGCCTAGAGTATATGCAATTACTCTATCATTCTCGCAGATCAAAACACAACTAAGGCCTTGTCGTGGAAGCATCACTATAAACTACAAATCCATCTCTCCTATCAAGTAAAGCTAAATCGAGCCAAGTTAATCTACTCTTTCAACTCGAAATTAAGGATGTATATCTACCCAATCATACTGAGTACTTTCCTGCTGCTTGGTCAGTGGGGCTACTATCTTTGAGAACCCCCCAACAAACTTCCTGTAATACCCTGCTAAACCAAGGAAGCCTCGACCACACATCTTTCGTGGTTTCACCCTACCACAACTTCTATTTTGGGGGATCTACACTCACCCTACTGAGATCACATGACCTAGGAATGCCACCTGTCCAAATTTAAAACTGCACTCGTCAACTCGCATACAACCTGCCGCCTCCCTTAGGGTCTGCAACACAACTCAAAGCTCGAATGTTCCCGAACTACCTAAATACACTAGGATATCATCGATAAAAACTATGACAAACCTGTCCAAATCCGGTTGGAATACCCGATTCATCAAATCCATAAACGCTGCCAGGGCATTAGTCAAACCAAATGGCATCACCAAAAACTCATAATGCCCGTAGCGTGTCCTAAATGCAGTCTTAGGTACATCACTCTCCTACAACCTCAACTGATGATACCCCGACCTCAATTCCCATCTCGAGTATACTCGGTGACCTCGGAGCTGATCGACAACTCATCGATCCTAGGGAGTGTGGATAATCATCATGATGGTAACCCCATTCAACTACCTCAGAATCTATACACAACCGCAAACTCTCATCTTTTTCTATCGTAAGAGAACCCGGAGCCCTCATGGGAATATGCTCCTACCGAATGAACTCTTACTCAACAATTCTTCTAACTCGAGCCTTGCCTCTCTTAACTTCCGCAGGAGCCATCCTATAAGGAGGAATGAAAATGGGCTCAGTCCCTGGGATCAAATCAATGGTGAACTCCACCTCTATCCGAGGTAAGCCTGCAATATCATCTGGGAATACATTTGGGAACTCTCTAACAACTGGAATCTCATCCACCATAGTCCCCTCCTTCCCTGTCTCCACCGCATAAGCTATATAACCCTGACAACCTTTACGCAGCATTCTCTGCGCTGCCATGGTGGAGATCATATTGGAAGATAACTCTCTGCGTATTCCCCTGAACTTATGCAACTTTACTTCCTTTTTATAACAATCTAATGTGGCTCTATGGCGAGACAGCCAATCCATACCAAGAACCACAAAGTCCCTATCTATACTACAAGATCCGTCGGGAACTCCTGGTCCCCATCAGAGAACCTACCATCTCCCACTCACCCTGTCTGCAATAACCCATCTCCAAATGGAAGAATGTCCCCACACAATCCTCAATGGTTGGGTCTTTTATCCGGCGATCTAAGAGAAATGCTTGATGCAAATGAACGCGTGGCCCCGGGTCCACTAATATACGATCATGATCAAGGATAGGGGCCAATACTGGACTACATCCGAGTCGCATCCCCAGATCTTGTTGAGTCACAAGATAAACTTGGCCCGAGTGTATAGCCTCATCAGATCCCCGAGGCACTACCTCTCGCCTACCACGCCACTTACCCGCGGCCGTGCTAGCCCCTCCGCTGGGACACCCTCCCTGACGACTTATGAGCATCATCTGCATCAAGAAGGATCAAGCACATGTCTCCGCACTAATCACCGAGGGCACCCTAATGAAATGGCCTTTCCGCCACAAAGTGGAAACACTCCCGTACTAAATCTCCTACACTTCCCATGGTGTCGCTTTCCGATGACCAAATACGATGGGCGAATGCCTGTGCCATCACAGCAACCCGTCTCACTGACCTCACTGCAGGTAGCTCCTCGACCGACCTCACGGCAACCTCGCCCTTGTTCCTTCTCATTGCATCGCCCCGAGCTTTATTGGAAGTGACCGCGAATTCTTACTTTCCTCGCTACTCGACATACATAGTTGTAGTACTGGCCAACCCCAGAGCGGCCTCAACTAAGTTCCCAAATCTATTCAAAGGATCAACTAACAAATGCACTCTGATCCGGTGTTGTAATCCTGACAAAACCTCTCAGACTCGTAACTTCCATCCCTCTCAACATGTGGAACCAATCTAATCCACCCCGAGAACTTCTTCCTCATATTCCTCGACACCGATACTGCCTTCTGCTCTAATTTGAAGAACTCCTCACTTTGAACTTTATGGTTCCGAGGGAAAGAACCCACGTTGAACTCTACCGGAATCGGGTCCCATAATACGCCATAAGTGATACCTCCTAAGGCATCCCACCAATCCCAGCCCCGGTCTTCCATCAAAAAACTGGAAAAACAAGACTCTCCTCGTCATCCGTAGCCCACAAACCCGCAAACTTTGTTTACTCTTAGCCCAACTATAACTGCTTCCTCTGATCACTACTCACTGCTATATGGCTTAGCGCCTGGGGCCTTCGGGATTTTCTCATCGACCTCCCTGGGCTCTCTTCCATAACCCCCTCTAGGTAAGGTGGAGGCTGCGAGATCACGACGGGTCGCTATGGCTACTATCTCCCACCAGGCCACCTGCTCACAGAACAATCCTTGCACTTGAGCTCCCTCCTGTGGCCCAGATGGTCCAAACGACCTAACGAGGGTCGATCTACAGAGGCTGTGAGGTGGAACCAACTACATGCTCTGTATATCCCTCTCAAAATCGTGACGCTGGGAACCGGAATGACTCTCCTAGGACGACCTCTACGTCCTCTTCCTGACATAGTGTTGTAATTACAAAAAAATATCAACTGTTTAATTCTTTGAATTTCTTCATATGTATGTACTTTGAAGTTGAAAATGCATGGTTGCCAATACTTATGCTCTAATACCACACTGACACACCCCCACCCTAACATACAAATACAAGTGTGTGCCGGCCACCCACGTAAACTCCATCTGCTACTCTAATGACTAAAAACCCTGTGGTGCTGGGTCGTATTGTTTGCTTAAATCAGATAAAAATTCTTTCTTTTTCCAACTTAGGATTTGGTAAAATCTCGGCAATGGAACCTCAAGCAGCATGACGGGCCGATATAGGACAATTCCAAACTCAGATATACTAATTTACACTTTATCCAAAATGGCAACCAAAGAATCCAACACATTCTCACAAGACTTATACTTACGGTATTTCATACATATGTTCCAATATACAAATCTAAAGTACTTCTTACATAATACCTTAATAACAAAGACTTGTACAATGTCAAGACAACCCTATTATGGTCTGAAATTGGCCTGAGTGTTCAGACTGGAAAATAGTTTTAAAACAAAGAAAATAACGTACTAAACGAGCTCAAGTGAGTGTATGCATTTTATAAAATGTTTTGCTTTTCCAAAACATCTCCAAAAATAAACTCTCTTTACAAATATTTTCCATAAGCTTTACTTCTGTTTATTTATTTTTAAAAGTTTCTAAAACTTTTTTGTACTTGTTTCTTGCTTTTAAAAAGTTTATAAAACTTTAATACTTTTGTTTGCTTGCTTTGTTTTACTTTTCTCTTTTTAAAAAGCTTATAAAACTCTTATTGTTGTTGCTTTAGAAGTTTTTATAAAACTTCAAAATTTCTCTTGCTTGCTTCGCTTATCTTGCTCTGAAGTTTCTAAAACTTTCACAAACCTTTGCTTTAAAAAGTTTCTCAAAACTTTTCATAAAAACTGGAGCCTCAGCTCAAATCGCATGCTTTGAAAATAAAACGAGAGCATAGGCTCAACTGCTTTAAAAATTCTACTGGAGTTTGCTCAACTTCATCTTTTTGAAATTAAATTTAGAGCTCAAAGCTCAACTGCTTGTTTTAAACTCTACAAGCTCACACTGGAACCAATGGTTGATTTTTCAATACTATATATCACATGCTTATAATACATCAACCATTGAGGCTCCTTTTGCTTATTGCACTTAGTGAACACGGAGCCCGTGCATCGACCGTGCTTCTGGAAGGACTCGTGTCCCGCATCACCTTTCCTATGAATACGGTGGAATCGACTCGTGCCTCGCCATCACCATAATTTAGTTAGAGCCATAACCTTATATACTGCACATGCCACTAGCCTCTTTAAATGTAAGGACAGATGACCTAAGTCACGACTGTAAAACTACAATGCATGTATGAGGATCCTAACACCACTGCACGCATTTTAATACCTCCGACCTAGCTTTGTTTGCTTAGAACTGTGGAAGGCCCGTTTTCGCAAATCTCCCTTTCTTTTTGCTTGCTTGCTTGCTTTTTGAAAAATGGTTTTACAATTTAAAACCATTTGCTTGCTTGTTATTTGAAAATGGCTTAATTATTCAAAACCATTTACTTTACTTGCTTGATTGCTTGAAAATGGTTTAATAATTCAAACCATTTGCTTGCTCTTTAAATTATGGTTTTCTTAATTTAAAACCATTTGCTTGCTAAATTCTTTGATTTTCAAATATGGTTGAATAACCAAAACCATTATTTATTTGTTTTTCACATATGTTTAAAATCAAACCATTTACTTGTTTGCAAACTCATTGCTTGCTTTTAAATATGAGCTATAATTAAAACTAATTATATACCAATATAAAACAGTTTATAATAATTAATACACTAGTATTTGATAAAAATAGGTTTAGAACACTCACATTTTTTGCTTACTAAAATTTGAGCACGATTCCACAATTTTCCCGCCTTTGCTTTTAGCCTACACATTTGATGTATTAAACCAAATACGTCAGCACAACCAACTAAATACTATTCGATATTCACTATGCACTAAGCACTATGCACTGTGCACTGTGCACTGTGCACTATGCACTATGCATATGTATTTATACGTATTCATACGTATTCACTATTTCACGTGGAAATCCGACGAAATCCCGTGATTTTGGTACTCATGTAGTTCTCGTCAGAGAGTAAACTTTACTATGGGTACGAAAATTTGACCAATAGAATACCCCTGTGAACTGGTGAAAACTAAAAATTTTGATTTTTCCGAATTTTTACCTAAATTCTAGATGAAACTGTGTTTCGGCACCACGCGTAGCCCCCCGTCACAGAGGAGCACTCGAGTTTATCCTCACGAACCGGCTAACCGATTCCTTTCGTAAATCCGAGAAAAGTTTCAAAGATAAAACTTAAAAACAAAAATCTCTCTCGCACCTTCCGTCCGTCCCGCCCCATGATGTTTTGCATCTTTTCTTTTTTCTTTTTCTTTAGGTTGGACCCATTCCATGTCCCTTTTTCTTTCATTTCTCATTTTGCTTCAAATTTCCAACAATTATTTTGTCCTTGCTTCAATTTTCTTTATCCTAATTGAATATTCTTTAAATATTTGTGTCATTTTCTAAAATTCTTGTAATCCCGCTTTCGCATTTCACTCTACACTCGCTTGCCTAGAAATTGCAAATATCTGGATCGTTCTCGAATTAAACGAACTTTTTCTGCGCCATTGCATTTCATGGTATTTAATTTAATTCACAAGCATCTATTTTCACATATCCGAGATCTAGAGAATTTTCAGGACTCTCAAAATTATGGCAATTTATTAATATTATTTTAATGCCTCTAACTTTCATTAATTATATTCTCAATTCCTCCACTTTCCTTAACACTGCAAAAGTGCCACAATTCTTGAAAATCCAATTTTATTTTTATAATGGTACTTGTGCACATGCGCCTTACGCTACATGTACTCGTGCACCCTTACCTCCTGGGATCGGGTGTCAGCACAAATTATAAATGTTAGAGACACAAGGTGATGAGGACGTTTACAAGAAGGTGGAATTGAATTCATTTGCAATCTTAAGTAATAGTTGATAAAAGTAAGAGGAGTGATTTTGGAAAAAGAAGGTATCTGCTAGTGGGTAGAAGTCTTAGGTGGTCATTTTTACGTGGAGTGTTGTAGACAAGCAAGGTGTTTAAAAGTTTAGAGATAGTTGAAGAAAATATCGGTTGAAAAGACACATAAAATGAGCTATATGCTCTATCTTAAAAGCTTTATAAGAATGAGAGCCAAATCCTTACAAAGGCTTGAAGAACATTCATTTAGATTTATAAATTCAGGAGGTTTGCACAAAAATGGTCGTAAAAAGGGGTTTAACCCATAGACTTTAAAGAGTGTTGGCTAACACGGTCCTCAAGGCTTCACCTTGCTATTGATTAGATATTGAGAAGCAACAAGAGAGCGATTCTTTTGCAAGTTTGACATCAAAAAAGGTCTATGATCATGTGGATCGGGTCCTTTATGCCCGACGTTGGAAAATATGGGCTTGGGAAAGTATGGTAGTGGAAAAGGGTGCATTTCCACCTGTATTGTTGTTGTTGTTGTTTTTATTTTTTATTTATTGATTAATGAAACTCATTGGTTTCTTTAGGATCTCTTGGGGGCTAAGTTTAAGGTGGCCTTCTATCACCTTATTTATTTGTGTGATTAATTGAATATTTTGTATTAACCGACTGGTAAGATAGTCTGGAGGTTATGTGGGAGAATCACGCTAATTGCATGATAGTTGTCGAATTATTCTTATTTTATGTTTGCCTTTACATGCCATAGCTGTCAAATATATTTCACTTTATATATATCCCTTTAGAGGTGGTTCTAGAGGATTATGTCTTTCACACTTCTAGCTAAGTGGACAATCATCTTTTGGACAATAGAAATTAAGCTAGTGTGAAGAATCTTTGGGCATTTTTTTCAAATTTGTATTAGATCGGTATTTTAAAAAAAAAAATTTAAGTACTATTTTAGGACAAAACTCATTTTATTCACATGGCCAATCATTGTGAAATTTCAAAACTTTTTCTGGGTGTTAGTGCTTGTAAGCTATGTTTAGTAGATGTCTACTTTTTTTTTTCTCTATTTCTAAAATAAAAATAAAAGAGAAGATGATGTTTAAGTAGCTACACCCTTTCACATCTCTGAGCTTGTGCATTCACAAAAGCTACAAAGTTGTTAAGTTAATCCTTGGTGTTTTATTTGATTGGTTTAGTTTTTAGTAAGTATTCGTTTAAGCTCCGTTTGGAACCCGGAAAGTACTAAGAAAAGAAAACATAGAGGAAAATTGGAAGGAATGAGAATTTGGAGGAAAATATAAAATAGGTTTACATTTAATAAATTAGTTATATATGTTTATTCAAACTTATTTTATTTGTTTATCTCTATTATATATGAGACTAAGAAATTTAAAAAATGTAAAATTTTGAGGAACTGATTATATTTGATTTTCTTTTATATTTTTCTACCGCGGGAATCAAAAAAAAAAAAAAACAGAAAATAATTTTCCTTAACATTTTTTTTCCTTTCCTTAGTTTTTTTTGGGTTCCAAACAAAGCCTTATGCTCTGTTTGGAATCTGGAAAGTACTAAGGAAAGAAAATATAGAGGAAAAGTGTAAGGAAAATAAAAAATAGATTTAAATTTTATAAATTAATTTTATATATATTTTCAAAACTCATTTTATTTGTTTTTCTCTTATGATCAAGATATTTAAAAAATATGTACTTATGAATGTTGAATTATATTTTGATTTTTCTTTTTATATTTTGGTCAGAAACTTAAGACAGAAAATACTTCTTTTTTCTTATTCAAAGTCATTCTCGTGTTTGCTTTGATTGTTTAGTTTATAAAGTTCATCTGCTTAGTCACAAGGTTCGCTTTGGCTAATCCTTTTTTTTCTCGCTTCTCATGTGTGCAGTGATGACATTAACATCATTGAAAATGAAAAGAAAATCAAAGAGCCAAGTGACCGAGTACTCGCGTTGGAAGGATAGATGAGGCTAGGTCTCTGTTTACTTTTTTATTGCTCCGCTTGGAACCCGAAAGAATTAAGGAAAGAAAAGTACTAAGGCCTCGTTTTGGAACCTCAAAAGTACTAGGAAAGGGAAAAGGCTACTGAAATGGATTATCTCATGTTTGGTTTCATTGTGGTGGAAAATATAAAAGAAAATCCAATATAATCAAAATTCTTTCAAAATTTTATATATATTTTTAAATTTCTTAGTCTTATATAATAAAGATAAATAAATAAAATATATATTATTTATTATTTTTGCTGATTATTTCACACGATCAAGTTTTTACTTTAGTTTTTATTTTTATTTTCGTGATTTTACTCACGCATTTGTTGTGGTGTGTGGTGGTATCTTCCTTGCATGACGGTAAGGATTTATAAAGTTTCCATATTTTGTTGAACAAAACATCAAATCTCTGGTCATTGATGTTTCCGTAGAACCGGAATCATAGGTATAAATATATAGTGTTCTAAATCGATTTTATTTATGTTATTAACTTAGACGTTTTGTGTCATCCTTCTCAAAGTATTTAGCTTAATTTGATTTCATATATTTTCTATCTAATGTATTGCTAGTTTTATTTAATTTTTTTATTTATTTTTATTTTTTATGACGAGATGAGCCATAAGATTTTTATTTATTTATTTTATATTATATATCTTCTCAAGTGCAATCGTGGTCTTTTTTTGTCCTCTTTTTTTGTTTTTAAATTTTATGTTTTATAAAAACTGGCAATTTTTTGGATGAACCATAGAGTTATACACATGTATCCATTAAAAATGAATAATGACATTAACTAAGAATTCTAGAAATTCTAAATTCTCTCGAAAAGTAAAGTAGTACTCTTGCTACCAAATTGTAATTTCGGTTAAAAACTGAAATTTATTCTCTAAATCTCTTGGATAATGAAACAGACTCTCACTGTTGGAATTGCCCTCCTCACGAAATTAGCTAGTACTCGACTCTCACAATTCGAGACACAATTTATACTGCGAGGCATCAAGTTTCTAATGTCGTAAATGATTTTTGATGCGACAAAGTCATGATATAACATGTACTCATGTGTCATAAGTGGCATGAGTAGAGAAATGATGAAAATGGACGGTCAAGATAGAGCCGAATGTTTCAAACCTGGAAAATAGGGACATAAACGCTATTTTAAAGTTTGCTCACAAAGACAAAGTTGCATAGTATTTGTCTTCTCCACTTAACATAAGGCAAAACGTGAAAGCAAGGGATAATTTACAGAAAACAAAAATGGAGTTGAGTTTAGTGAGAGAGTCTTCCTTCTCTCTAAAATATCCCGCGATCCGACCGTCTATTACTTTGGACAAGAAGGAGTAAGTCATTTACGCTGGAGCGGGCTACGCGTGGACACTGGATTTGAGTGGAGCTCTGACAAACTCCGTTGAGGTAGGGTTTCTCCCTACTTCTGCCTTTATTCCTTCTTAAGTACTTTTACGAATGTTTGAGCTCTAATGAGGCCGTGAGGGGCTATTTGGATCATTCCAAACTCTCAGACCAAATCCCATATAGCACTCGAACACCTGACTGAGCAAATGTGACTCGCTTGTACGTCGATCGGGCTGCAATTTGGAAATATTGTATTAAATCATGGCTGCTGATTGAGGCCTTGAATCTAAAGTCAGCATCGTCTAAAACTTGGGACCTAATTGTTGGGTTTTTTTTAAAGGCCTGCTGCACAAAATCAAAGGGTAGGGATGCTCAAGCACCTGTGTGTTGATTCTATGTATTAAATGGTGCTTTTGTATGTATAGGGCTCTGGTGAATGGCTTATGAAACCCGGTTCACTAAGTGAACCGATTTGATTTAGGAATTTTTGGGAATAGTAACCGAGGGTTTCTACTCATTCCCTCAAAATGTGTTGTTCTCAAAAATATATTTTTGTGTGAAAATGTGTTTGATCGAGTGATTCAAGTTGAATTGCTCATGTTTGATCATTAGTCCAAGTGAGCTAATTTTGATGTATGAAATGGGAATTTACATGACATGATTGTGTGAATTGATTGTTTTGTAAATATATGCATGTTTATATATTTACATGTAAATTAGACTGTATTTGAATTAGCATACATGTATTCTATATGCACTGAACAATCTTAGGACTATAAGAGTGAGTGCATGAGACAGTCTAGAGAAAAAATGATTTCCGGAGGTTGTCTAAAATGTTCACTCATCTGAGGGTAGTCCAAACTAAATACCAATCGTCTGAGACTCATTCCAATCTGATATACATCGGAGGGTGAAGTCCACAATAATATCAATCGTCGGAGACGCCTAATTGATATATATATATATACACTCCGAGGGCTGTCCACAAACAAAATAATATAATACCCTTACAATGAGGCTTAAGTTTATGAGGAGTTTATTTAATCTTTCTAGTACTCTGAGGATGACTCACGCTAGGACATTCAAGTAGGATCATTTTCTTGAATGTGTGTTTATTTTATACTGCATTGCACTTAGGGAGAGTAGCCCACTTGGTGGTGAGATTCCCTCCCACTCATCGAGCATTAAATACCCCGTCGAGGGATATTATTTATTATGTACAGGAGCTGTATGTAGGGATGGCTCAAGGTCCTAGATCGAGGATTAGAAGCAGTTTCTGGTTGTGGCTTTGATGATTTTAAACATGTATTAGAACTCTATAAGTTTGATATATGTTGTATAAGAGAAATTTATTAACTCTTAAAACTATTAGATATATAGTTGGTTATTGTTATGAGTATTGCTTATGGCTAATATTGCTTTTACTATGATGGATATATTGCACTGTTTAGAGAGGTATATTTGTATTATTCAGTAGAGCTCTGCATAAAGGAGATCATTTGAGATAGAAATGTTTGATCACCCGACATTTACGAGTATTCCGCTGGTTGATTTGTGAATAATCTTAATTTCCTGTTTTACGCTACATTAACAATCTTTGAAATGAATCATAATATTTTAAATTTTACATTTTTATTTACTTTAAGACAAACATGTAGAGTTGGTAGAAATAGAAATAAAGATAAAATAAACTGATAAAGATTGTTTCCAATAAATAATATAAAATGGAATTTGTATAAATTACGATTTTTTTCCAAGTGGTGTTAGTATTTTAACATACTTCATATTCTATTCTAGGAGAAGAAAATGATTAGAAAACAAATACTTAATTTATAATTAGATAATCACATTGTTAATGTTGTAAGACCCGAGAAATTCCACTTTGAAATATAAAATCGTACTCTCATCAAAACTGCACTTATTTTCTAGGATCTCTGATGAAGAAACGGATTTCACCGTTGAAATCGTATTGCAAAATATAGCTAGCACGTAAAATCTCTCGTGAATCTCTGAGATAGCCTGAAAGCATTGGCACGCTTTTCGGCGCATCACTCGCTCTGCATCGTAAAATCCATTTCGATGCGACGAAAGTCACATATAACACGTACTCATGTACCATAAGTGGCATGAGTAGAGAAAGTATGAAAATGGACGACCGGGATAGTGCCGAATGTCAAAACTGGGAAAAGAATGGACAAAATGGTCATTTTGGAATTTGATTAAATGAGCTAAATGACAAAAAAAATGAATAGTACACATCTTCTCAAATTCAAAAGGGAAGAAAACGTGCAGGAGCTTCTAGTAGCCAAAATGGTGGTCTTAGTGAGAGAGAGTCTCTTTCTCTAAATATCGGCGATCCGACCGACAAATGCCATCGAGACAAGAAGAAAAGTCGCCAACGCTTATGAGGCCTACATAGGCACCGGATTTAAGGAGTTTCCAACAAACTGGAGGTGTGGGTTTCTCCTTCACTTGGGCCTTATACCTCCATTTGGCACTTACAATGTTTCGGTTGATTTGAGGCCTTGAATGACCGTTTGATCGGTCCCAAAACTTGGGACCAAATTGTTTGAATTTATTAAAACCAATTTGTGTAGTCCGTAATTCGTGAGGGGCTGATTTGGGTCATTGGTTGTGCAATTATGTGATAAATCATGTCTTGATTGGAATGAGGCCTGGAATGGTCAGAAACCCAAGGTTCACTAACTCAACTTCGATGATTGTGATTTTTCGAGAATAGTAACCCGAGGGTTTCACTATTCCGATAATAGTATCTCTACAAAATAAATTTTGTGAATTCACTGTGTTCTTGGCCGAGTAATTCAAGTAGAATTGCTCTGTTTTGATCATTAGCTCATGTGCGTGAGCTAATTTTGGATGTGATGAATTGCAAAATTACATAACATGATCAAGTGATTTAATTTTTATGTGAATATATGCATGTTTATATATTCGTATGTGTTATAAATCATTTGAATTGGTATCATGCATTCCATATGCACTGACATCCTAGACGATAGAGGAGTGCATGAAATGAGAGCTCAGAGAAAATGGTTTCAAGGGTTGCTCTAAAATGATACTCTTAAGTGAGTAGTCTATACTAAAATATCACTGCTTGAGACAATTGATATACATCGAGGGTAAGGTCTAATAATACATCAATCCGTCTGAGATCAAATTCCAATTGATATATATACATCGGAGGGTTGTCCACAACAAAAACATAATACAATTCCCTAATGATATTTAGGCTTAGTGTGAGGGAGTCTGGGTGAGGACTCGGGCAAGGATCATCAGCTGTATTATCCAAGTATGATCACGATTCGTCAATACGTGTTTACTTTAGGCATCGTATATGCACTTAAATGGCAGTAGTTCCACTCTGCAAATGATTCCAATTACTGAGCATTAGCTCATCTCATTGAGGATACTATTTTACAGTAACAGGATGGCATGGTGAGACGTCTGTCTAGAGATTGAGTTTAGAAGAGAGCCTAATGTGGCTTGATGAATCTACATGTATTAGGAATTGTTTTAATTTTAATAAATGAAGTCAGATAAGAGCAAAATAATTAAACTCCTCGAAACTATTGGATATAGTTAGATATATATATTGATGAGTAGTGTTGTATTGGCCCAAGCTATCATTTCAGATCAAGTGATATTGATGTCTGGGACAGGTTATATACAGGTTTTGTATTTAGTAGAGCCCCCAGCATGCAGGAGACTGCTGATTCGTGGAAAAATGCCCAAGTTACCCGACATTCACTTAGTATTCCGTGTGTTGATCTGCAGTCAACTGACCCCGGGTTTTGGGCCACACTTGTACGAGCTTAGGTATACGAATACCTAGGAGCTTGGGTTTGGTATCCATCACTACCAGGTGTGGCTCATGTTAAGTTTAGGTGGCTGAGATTACTCTAGGAAAATCACAGGACAAAACTAGGGAGCCACTGCATGGATGTGTTTGGTGTTTTGTGTGATTTGATGAATTATGTGATGGGTGTATATGCCATGTTGCATGCATCAGGTATGGTTTGTGTGCTTGTAGTTAGCAATATAGGTGTGTTGAAAAACAAATCTTAGGATTTTACAAGGTGTAAATCGAAATGAAATAAATTGTAAATTCAATTTATTTTGGTTTATTGGATGACAAATAGAATTTTTATTAAAATTTCTTATGTTAGAACATTTTATATTTTACAAAGGAGTAAATTGGAAAAGGAAATTCAAATGAAATAAATTACAGTTTAATCTATTGCTTGAAGGATACGAAATTTTAATAAAATTTCATGTTGAAATCAAAACCCTAGTACTCTACTCTTAAAATTAAAATCGTTTCTGCTAAAAATCCAAATTTATTCTCCTGATCTCGATGATTTAAACTGATTTCACCGTTGGAATCGTCCCAGAAAATCCAACTAGCACGTAAAATTTCGCTGAATCTCGAGATACTGAGTTGACACGCTTTTCGAGGCATCAAGGCTCGGTGCCGTGAAACGATTTCGATGCAACGAAGTCACATATACCACGTGACTCATGTGCCATGTTTGTGATGAGTAGTAAATAAATTTTAAAATGGACGTTTATGATAGTTTAATGTCAAAATTGGGAAATTGAGGGATATAATGGTCATTTTGAATTTGATTGTCACAAATGACAAAATAGTGTACATGCCATGTCTTCTCCAAACTAAAAGAAGCAAAAACGTGAATTGAGGGCAATAGATCCATGGCTGAAATGGTGGTTTCCTGAGAGAAGGTCTCTACTTCTCCTAGATTTCCACGATAACCGAATCACGCGCCTTCTGACAAGAAGGAGAACTTCATACGCTGAGGGCCTGCAGTGGTACCGAATTCCTTAGTGGAGCTCCTGAACCCCAGGAGGTGCCTCCTCCCACCGTGGGCTCTTTATCTATTCCTTTTAAGCACTTTACTAATTGCTCTGAGTCGATCAGGCCGTTAAAAATCGCTTGATCGGTCCCAAACCTTGGAACCGACTAATATGAAATTTTGAAAGAATGGTACCTGACTCAAATTTCACGCCGGTCAAGTGAAATTGTATCTTTATATGTTAAATCATGTAGTGATTGAAATTAGGCCGGGAATGGTAGTGAAATGTGGGTTCACAAGGTGAACTGATGAATTAGATTTTGAATAGTAACCGAGGGCTCTACTATTCCCAAACAAAGGTTCTAAAATATATTTTGTGTGAAAAATGTGTTTGATCGAGTGATTCAAGTTGAATTGCTCGTGGTTGATCATTAGCCTGGGCTTAGCCATTCTTGATGTATGAATGAGAATTTACATAATATGATTAAAAGGAATTGATTGCTTTTTGTAAATATAATGATGTTTATATATTTATGTGAATTAGACTGCATTGAATTTAAGATATATGATTCCATATGCACGGGAACACCCTATGATCACTTATTTATTTACCTATACTTGTGCCTATAAAACCTGGCCTCAAGCACAGTTCAAAAAACCATGAAACGACCTGAGGCAAATTCATACTTAAAATATCAATCGTCGGAGACGGTCCAATTGATATATATCGGAGGGTGGTCCGCCAAATAAAACAAAATAATTTCATAATGGTAGTTTGTTATGAGGGAATCGTATGACTCTGATCCGAGTTATCGAGATATCTGGCGCGACAACGATTCGTCAGAACGCGCGCACTGGGAACATTGCACCGCACTTAGGTGAGAGCAGCCCACTCTAGTATGATTCCAATTACCGAAAGCATTAGCTCACCCCGCCAGGATATTATTTTACAGTCCGTAGCGCGAGGGACGCTCATTCCTGCAGGCCGAAGCTCAGGAAGAAAGTTTCAGTGTGGCTTGATGATTATCCTACATGGCTAGGAATTCTCTAATTTTGATATAGCGTCAGAAAGAAGAATTTACCAACTCTTAACCGTTGGATATAGTTGGATTCATAGTTGGTATTGTGATGAGTATTGTTTATGAGTCCAAGTGGTCGGCTTTTACTCATGTCGATTATAATGAATTTGGAAGGATCCCGAACTGACACCTCATGAACCCGAGGGGGACTCCAAGACCAATGGATATAGAAACTCTTTCCCTAAACAAACAAATAAAACTATGGAGCGAACCCTTTACAACTTTACCATATCTTTTAGAAAATAAAGGGAAGGAAGTGATAAATTTTTTTTCTTTTCTTTTCTTTTGTTTTTCAAACACTTGGATTTTCATAAAATCGCTGCAGAGTTTCTCCTGCTTTTCTGACTTTCCAAATTTCATAAAAACCCGATAAAATCATTTAAAACACTTATAAACTTCAATTTTATACTTCCATATTAGGACTTCTCATTCACAACCCAATCAACACAATATACATACATATACATTTGTTTACTTCAAATCATCAAAACATTCAAACCCTCTTAAATTCCATGCACATTTTTATCAAAACATTTTGGGCTTGAGCCGGACTTAAGTCGACCGCCTACTTACCTCGCCCTCCATCGAGGATCAAAGCCCACGAGTTCCAACTTTATACATATACATATATGCATAACAAAATATCTACCATGAACAATATGCAAAATTATATATACAATGAAACTGGGCGCCTTTGCCTCTACAAATGGCTCTACTCACCGTACAGAGTGACCCCATCGCGCACCCGTCTGGGTCCCGAAAATGTTTTTGAAACATATAGAAAAAGAATGAGCTAAAGGAGCCTAAAGTGAATGTACATTCTCATTAAAGTAACATTTTCAGTGATATACCAAAATAATACATACTTATACAATTAAAATCCATTTATACCTTAAACATTTATGCCTTAAACTTTCTTCAATAAATACTTATGCATTTAAAATCCATTTTATGCTTAAACATTTGTACCGTGAACTTTCTTTCTTTATTTTCTTTCTTCTTCTTTCTTTCTTCTTTCCGATGGAACCTAGAATAAACACCAATCAATAGCCTGGTACCGACTATGAGGGACAATTGTCTCAGCTATAACCACTAATACCATGAGAAACCTTCACGCGGTATAGGGTCTCAAATATAGCACTTTATCACGCAAAGGATATTATCTAGACACCTATTTCCCTCCCCGCTAGGTAACCTATAACTCTACCCTAAATCCTTACACGCTTAAAAGTGATCATTATATCAATATAATAAATATAGGGTTTAGGGTAACCATCGCAAACATTTCTTCAAAATACATCATAAATACATTTAAACTTTACTTTATCATTAAAACACATATGCATTCTTTAAACATTTTTAAACTTTCATAAATACCTTAACATATGCATACATATTTAATACACATATAAATATGCATTGATGCAAGATAAAACAATGCAAGATAAAACATTTCCATATGCCTTAACATTTACATAAAATTTACATTAAACTTCGCTTAACAAAACCATTCAATTTTTAAAAACTCAATTCTCAAAATATCATTTTCACTCGCGCTCACCGCTCAACCCGCTTACTTCCGTCGAATTCTGCCTCATCCGATAGTCCTTTTCACCTTTTTCAAGAAAAACCACAACTATACATTAATCATAACTTCCATTTTAATCCACCATACACCTTCATTTAAAGCCAAATGAACAAATTACCCTAAGCACTAAAACCCAATTGTTTAGGCCAACCTTTTTCCAACAATACTCTAGACTTTATGACTCAAAAAATTATTCAAACGGGTCTTCAAAATTTGCGAAACTCTCCGTATCAGTCCTTTATATATCCAATGACATCTCTTTAAATTTTCAATCCAAAATCTCTTCTAAAGCCCTCAACCATAACACAATCTGCACAACAGATGACTCAGTTTGGCGTAACAGGAATCATACCACTTTGAAACATTTTCTGGCACTTGGAATAAAATTTGCTTAAACTTCCTTTTATAAATTTTTCCCCTAGAAGTCTATTTTAAACTAAACTTGAATCACCAAATCGCATCGTAACGAGCAAGTTACATTAAAATATTTATAAATTACGAAACAGGAAACAGAGCATTTACTGAGAATCCAGACAAAGGCTGCCATAATGGCCCTACTTTGAGTAAATTTTTGGGCACTTTATGGTTACAATTTGCACGCACTTCCTTCAGATAAATTTTTCCCCTAGAATTCTATTTTACCCATAATTTTGAATCACTCAAATCAGATCTGAAATGTTGTTACATCAAAATATTTAAAACTGGTCGGAACAGAAAACAGAGTATTTCCCCGTGACTGGTAAATCTTTGAATTCATTTTCCGTGATTTGCTTCTTTTGCCACTTTGCTACCAATTCACTCATATAACATCTATAATTCATAACACCTCAAGAAACATCATGGAATGCATCTAAAACCAACTCCACAACACTTAAATTGGTACATGGAACTCTAAACCAAAACCCTGGTGAAAATCCAAGAACTCAACCTAGGTCACCAATTCTTTTTAAAACCATATGCTTTTGATGATTCCATGCTTCCTTTACACCAATTGGGGAAAACTCTCATAATCCTAAAATTGAAATATCTAGGGCTTCAGTGACTTCTTCCAAACCAGACCAAGGAGCATCACCCTCCATAGAAATTCACCCTAAAAGCCCTAGACATCCAAAGACATTTGATTCAAAGACAGCCATACTCCACCTTTGAACTTTTCCTCCTCCTTCTTCTCCTTCTCTTCCTCTTGGCCTTCCTCCTTCTCCTCCAAAACCGTGAAGCCTAGCCTCAGAGACCAAATCAAGTTTGGCTTTTATTTTCCCATTTTTAATATTTTAACATTTCCCTTTAATTACCAATAGCCCTAACTCTTTAATATTGAAATTTAACTTTGAAATTCTATTTCGCCCATCTCTAATTTGATTTCAAAATTTTCTACATCCTTTTGCTTAATGACCATTATACCCTTTATGCTCATACCACCCTCTCCGGTTTCCATAAATTATCATTTCCTATTTTAGTCTCCAAAATACTACTATATGACATTTAGTGCTCTTATACCCCCTACAGTGTCATGTACTGTACACTCTCTCGGGATGGGGTGTCACAAAATCCTCCCTCCTTAGGAACATTTCGTCCTCGAAATGAATAACTAACTCCAAAAGTAAGGAAAGGAAAATACCTCATCCGGAAAATAATTGAGGGTACTGATGGCGCATCTGAGCCTCTGGCTCCCAAGTGGCTTCCTCTATTGAATGACTCCTCCACAATATCTTCACCAGTGGAATAGTCTTGTTGCGCAGAACTTGCTCTCACTACGAGGATCCAGACTGCCCTTCAGATGTCAAATTCTCTCTCAGATTTCCAATCGCTGCCTCACAATACATGAAGGGTCCGTACGTAGACATGGAGCATAGAAACATGGAAAACATCATGAATGCGATCGAGGTCAGATGGCAACTCCAATCGATATGCCACCTCTCCAATCCTTCCTAACAATCCTGCAGATGGCCCAATATATCGCGGATCCGCCTTCCACGCTTTCCCAAATCTTAGTACACCCTTCCACGGGAAACTTCAAAATACCATGTCCCCACTCGAACTCTAGTCCCACGGCGACAACCGCATAACTTTCTGGCCGGGTCTTAGCAATTTCGCCCATCCTTTATAACTTGATCTTATCACAAGTCACTTGAACAATTTCCTACCATTAATTTCCCTTTCACCTACCTCATCCCAAATGTGACTGAGTTCACATTTTCATCCATAAAGAGTCTTCAAGGCCATACCACATCGGGCCTGGAGCAACTGCTTATATGCAAACTCCCGCAGGTAGACGGTGTCCTGCTCCTCTAAACCCATAACACATGCCCTAAGCATATCATCCTCTAGAAAGTCCGTGAGTAGTCCTCTCGCATGGGCCATCCATTCCATGGATGAAAAGTTGTACCAAGTCTAGCTTTAATCCAAGGGCATTCTGTAAACTGGACCAAAACCGTGAGGTAAACCTAGGATTTCTATCTGAAACAATGGAAATTACTAAACTACCTCGAATCCCTCTCATTTTACTTTGGTCGAATTATAATAAACCATATTCCTATTTTATTCTTCCATTTTCTTCACTCTAATTACTCCCATTTAATGCCTTATACCTAATTACTATCCGTGGATCCCAATCAAGTTCTCATCGTCTATCACTACAGACATACCCGAAATGTGGCTAACAATGCTCCCGGAATTTGTCGGGCCTGGGGCCTCTACACCCAAGGACCTCACTTCTAAGGAGTCGAGGAAGATGTAACGTCCCTCACGCATAGTGGAACCTACGGGTCTCTACTAAGAGCATCCGCTACCACGCTCACTTTCCATGATGATATTCAATGGTACATTCATAATCCCTGACCGTACCAACTTACTTCCTCTTCTCATGTTCGGCCTTCTCAGAAATAGATACCGTAAGCTCTATAATCAGAAAATCCTACAGTACCTTATAAGGCATCGCTCCATATCCACAAGGCAAATGCCACGCCGCTAGCCTGTCGTGGTAGAAAGGGAATTTGCCTATGCTTCTTCAATTTCCTAGAAGCATATGCAATCACCTTGTCATCTCAGATTAATACATAACTTATACCATGCCTAGGCATCACAATACACCGCAGCCATCCCGCCCGATGGAAATGTGAGTACTAGAGCTGTGGATCACCCTTTCAATCTATCAAAACTCGCTCGACAAGCCTCACTCATAAAACGGTTCCTCTTTCTTTGTCAATCTAGTCGCGTGCCGCTATCCTTGAAAATCCCTCAACGAACCTACGTAATAACTCGGCTAAACCCAGAAAAACTCCTTATCTCCAGAACACTCGTAGGAGGCTCTTAATCTAATATAGCTTGACCTTCTCAAGTGACCCACTGACACCACCTCTCGTTGTAAAACTATGTGTCCCAAAAAAGGCGACAATCGTTGAGCCAAACCGACACTTACCGAGTTTGGCATATAACCAAGTTCCCGCAATGTTTGCAGAATCCATCCTCAAAATGCTCGCATGTTCTTCTCCACCGCTCCGATTAGATCAATATATCTTCCATAAATACGATAAATAAACTCCATCTAAATACGGCCTGAAAACTCTGTTCATGAGATCCATAAAAGCGGCTAGGGCATTTGTAAGTCCAAATGGCATGACTAGAAACTTAAAATGCCCGCGACTGTTCAATCGCCTTGGGAACATCCTAATCATAAAGTCTCACTTTATCCAATTCCGCCCCAATTAAATCAAGGCTCATGACAACATCTTGCAAGCCTAAATCAAGCCATTAGCATCCTTAAAGTGAAAACCCATAATGCCCCCTTACCTAACAAAATTACATTTATACTTTAATCAATTTTCTTAATAAAACATTAATTTAACACATTCCATTAGGGTATTTAATCACTAATTGATTAAAATCAATGAAACTCAACTTTTCCATACTTCTCCTAATGGTCAAACTTACATGTCACACATTCATAATTATTTCTTCAATTTCTTCCATTTTCAACAAATTATATTTGATAATTCATCCCATGTCATTGATTTACTTAAACTAAATCAAACCCAATGCATTTCCAATTAAACCCTTTCTTGGCCTAACCCTCTCATCTCATTTTCTATTCAACTTTAATTCCATTAATTCCATTAATTCCTTCAAGCATTTCAAGTAATGTCATTAAATCAATTCAAACCAATCAAACAACATCACTTTCATTAACATCCAAAGTTTACCTAAATTGACAATCCTTATAATATCATTCTTTCTTTTCAATTTCTTAGCAAAATCAACCTAGAATTATATCAATTTAATAGCTAAAGCCTTAATGTAACCCAATTGAAGGTTTAGTAAATAATCCATAAAATCCTAATAGCTTACTAGAACCTCCCTAAAACCTACATCGACTCCACTCCAAGCTGTCTCGACTTTATAGCCCGGGATTTCAAACCCATGCTCCTCTCATCCTTAATTGCGGCCTCTACTACCTGGCCGTACTGTGTGTGGACTGTCGACGCTATTGTGGTCCTAATCGATGGATTCAAGACCTATAGCAAACCTCTCAAGCCATGATATGGACCTTTTGGAGTTTTTCCATTTTATCTTTTATCATTGGATTCAACTTTTTCGCAATGACATGACTAACTTCTCGATACATGACTTATGGCATTTCTGGAATAAGGACCTCATATCCCATAAATTTGATTAATCTATCATTAGAATCGTCTCTTCAAAAAATATTTTTTTTCAACAATCATCTCGACACCGATTCCTCGAACATCGATCTCCATGTCCCTAATCTGCTCATCCCTGCTTGAACTCGTAGAACATTATCATTTCCATGTTGAAGTAGTAATGCATTTTCATTCGACGAATAGACTCCCATTTGACAAGTCCGTTTTACATTACATTAATATTCCTCTAAGGTGGTGATGATGAGCGGGACTCTTCTACACATGCCTACAAATTTCTTTCCAACTTTATGATCTTTTCACTCACACTATTCTCCTATCCTCCGATGTAATCTTGAAATTAAAGTCCAAGACTTTTTGTCTGTAATCTTCCAACTCAAAAGATCTAGTATTATTCCTATAAATGAAACCCTGTGATTCAGGTGGTGGTACTAATGCCTCAGAGCCTCTCGGTGGCTGCAGGCCTCGACGACGCATTTTCCTGAATCTGTAATTCAATACATACACATGAGGTAAGATTTTAAATCACATAAATAATTTATGCAATTTTAAAATAAAACATTAAAACAATCATATGAACATAAAATTTTCAAATCTTTATAACATTTTCAAACCGTGGCTCGGGATACCACGCTGAAGGATCCCGAACGATTAATCCATTTAACCCGCGACTTAATCCAAATGATATAGAAACTTTCCTTAAACAATACAAATAAACTATGGAGCGAACCCTTTACAATCCTTAATATATCTTTAGAAAATAATGCTAAGCCGGCGATAAATTTTTTTTTTTCTTTTCTTTTCTTTTGTTTTTCAAACACTTGGATTTTTCATAAAATTGGTCGAGTTTCTCTGCTTCGGAGTTTCTAAATTTATAAAACTCGACATAAAAGCATTTTAAAAACACTTATAAACTTTAATTTTATACTTCCATATTAGGACTTCTCATTCACAACCCACCAACACAATATACATACATTTACATTTGTTTACTTCAAATCATCAAAACATCTAAACCCTCTTAAATTCCATGTTTCATTTTGATTTCAAAACATTTCGTCGAGAGCCGACCGGTTTAATCGCCACGCACTTCGCCGCTCACCGACATCAAAGCCCACGAGTTCCTTTCAACTTATACATATACATATATGCATAACAAAATATCTAACATGAACAATATGCAAAATTATATATACAATGAAACTGGACAAATTTCGCCTCATCAATATCTGACCACTCCGCACGTGAGTTGACCTCTATCGACAAGACCTCGTCTCGGCCCCGAAATGTTTTTGAAACATATGTAAAAGAACGAGCTAAAGGAGCCCAAAGAATGTACATTTTCATTAAAATAACATTTTCGCATATACCAAAATAATACATACTCAAGGCTACCAAAACTATTTATACCTAACATTTATGCCTAAACTTTCTCTTCAATAAAATACTATGCATTTAAAATCCATTTATGCTTTAAAACATTTTGTATCAGAACTTTCTTTTTATTTCTTTCTTTCTTTCTTTCTTCTTTCTTTCTCATGGAACCTGGGAATAAACACACCGAACAAGCTTCCGGCATCACTGGGTGAGGGATTCAATACATTCCGCCTATAACCACTACCGCGAGAAACTCACGCTGCATGTGTGGTTCCGCCATAGCACTTTATCACGTGTAAGGATATTACTCCTGCACACCTATTTCCCTCCCCGCTTAGCAACCTATAACTCTACCCTAAACCCACGCGAAAGTACTTCGGCCGATATTAGTCATAACAACCAAGGGCTTAGCAGAACCACAAGAAAAACATTCTTCAAAATACATTATAAATACATTTAAATCCTTTACTTTATCATTAAAACACATATGCATTCTTTAAACATTTTTAAACTTTCATAATACCTTAACATATGCATACATATTTAATACATATAATGCGTACTTGGAAAATATAAAACAATGCAAGATAAAACATTTCCATATGCCTTAACATTTACATAAAAATTTACATTAAACTTTCACTTTAACATTAAAACCATTCACTTTAAAAACTCAATTCTCAAATATCATTTCACTACACCACCGCTCAACTCTGGGCCACTTCACGAATTCCCGTTTCTGGTCCGATAGTCCTTTTCACCTTTTTTCAAGAAAAACCACAACTATACATTAATCATAACTTCCATTTTAATCCACCATACACCTCTCATTTAAAGCCAAATGAACAAATTAATTTTAAGCACTAAAAAACCTACCTATTTAGGCCAACCTTTTCCAAATAAATACTCTATAGACTTTATGACTCAAAATTATTCAAACGGTCTTCAAAATTTATGAAACTCTCCATTTACCCTTTATATATCCACGACATCTCTTTAAATTTTCAATTTAAAATTCCTTCTTCTCTAAAGCCCTAACCATAACACAATCTGCACAACATGACTCAAATAAGGCAATCGTAATCCGCACATAGCTCCACTCTTGAAACATTTTCCTGCACTTTGGGATTAAATTTGCTTAAACTCTTCGTATAAATTTTTCCCTAGAAGTATATTTTAACCAGCAACTTGAATCACCAAATCGATCGAATGAGCAAGCATGGTCAAAATACGACAACGGCCGAAACAGAAAACAGAGCATTTCCCCGCACTGAACCAGACAAAGGGCTTACACATACGGCCCTACTTTTGAGTAAATTTCGGGCACTTCAGGTTACAATTTGCACACACTTCCTCCATATAAATTTTTCCCCTAAGTCTATTTTACCTGCACTTTGAATCACTCAAATCAGATCTCGAAATGAGCAAGTTATGATCAAAATACGAACTGGCTTGAAAACAGAGTATTTCGTACCGAGCTCCCCTTGGAATTATTTTCCATTTGCTTCTTTGCCATACTTTTGCTACCAATTCACTTCATAAGTATAACATCTATAATTCATATACCTCAAGAAACATCATGGAATGCATCTAAAACCAACTCCACAACACTTAAATCAGGCTATGGGAACTCAAACCTCAAAACCTCGTGAAAATCCAAGAACTCAACCTAGGCCACCAATCTCTTTTAAAACCATATGCTTTGATGATTCCATGCCTTTACACCAATTGGGGAAACTCATAATCCCATCAAACATCTAGGGTTTAGGTGATCTCTTCCAAAACCCCTGCACTCAAGGAGCATCAATTCTCCATAGAAATTCACCTAAAAAGCCCTGACATCCAAAAGACATTTGATTCAAAGACAAACATACTCTTAATCTTTGAACTTTCTCCTCCTCTCCTCTCTTCCTCTTGGCCTTCCTCCTTTCTCCTCCAAAACCGTGAAGTTTATTCCTTTAGAGACCTCAAATCAAGTTTGGCTCTTATTTTCCCATTTTTAATATTTTAACATTTCCTTTAATTACCAATAGCCCTCAACTCTTTAATATTGAAATTCTATTTTGGCCCATCTCTAATTTGATTTTCAAAATTTTCATATCCTTTTGCTTAATGACCATTATACCCTTACGCCATACCACCCTCCTAAGTTTCCATAACATCATTTCCTATTTAGTCTCCAAAATACTACTATATGACATTTAGTGCTCTATACCCCAATAATAAAGGTCATATGTACTGTACACTCTCTGGATGGGTGTCACAGACTGCTTAGGGGACAGATATACGCAGCAGATCGATTCGGGCCTGAGCCTCCGCACAAAGGAGACTCACCGATTTTCTTGAAATGCCCGGGTCACCCGACATTCACGTAGCAAGCCTACGGTTGACTGGTTTGGTCAACCCACCTCATTTAGCGCTACATGAACACTAGGATTTAATGAGAAACAAGGCTGAGAAAAACTTAGTAAAAAAATGGTCCGCAAAATTTCTGACAGCTTGCTCCACTTCTAATAAGAACAGATAGTGGATTTTATGAAAAATCGGGAATATTATACCGCGCTTTTGCATAAGAGAAAGGATTAAAATCAACCCTAAAATGTTTTCACGTAGGAATTGCAAAAGGTTCAAGCCATCAGATATGGAGTAGCAAGGAAGTTGGGCTACTATGAGAAAAAAATGATGATGAAAATTATTTTCTGGGTTTCACCAATTAGAAAACCCAAGAAAATAAGAAAAAAAAAAAATGAAGAATGAATTTTCTTATAATTTATTATATCCCGAAAAATAGAATATGGTAAACATATATTTAAGCCGTAGCTGGAAGAACGGAAAACGAGTCGTTTTGAATCGCAACATCGCCAAATGTATGGTGACCAGGCGCGACAGATGCCGCCATGACGCAGCGCCGGCCAGGTAAAGCGCCAAGCTAGGCATCATGGCAAAGCGTGCAAAGAAGGGCGTTGTGAAGCGGAGGCGCGCATAGGGGGCGCTGGGCGCTAGGGCGTTACGGCACAACACATGCAGACGACCGCTAAAGGCTGGCGCAACAGGCGCACTTGCAAGGTTGCTGAAGCACAGGCCGTGGTGCACTGCGCACTTCTCTCGTTTTATCTTATTGACACAAGACTGCTCTAGTCAATTTTTGATATCATCAGAACCCTAGCTCATGAACACTGCTCATCACAGTAAATCTTTCAAATTATTTTTTTATTAAATTAAATAAAATCAAATAAAATTAGACAAAATAAAAATGGAATTTTGCGAAAATAAAATTTTTAAGTTGAAAACAATATTTTTAAATGCAATCGATTGCCTCAGACAGCATGAAATGCAAGGACAATGTGTGGTACACCATTTATGTGTATGATTAGTGTCTCGGGGCTGTGTTTATGCCTTAAAGATACTGTATTGATATTTAACTGCCATGATAATTGTGTAGATGAGTAGTAGAGGACGAGACCTGCAGGGCTCCACTCGGCACCATCAGCACCACCAACATTCGACCAGCCACCGCATCAACTGCAGTTCATTAGAGATAGCCAGAGGTGTCAGCCGCTACCACTTACGTGCTGATAGCAGGTAGTCGTGGAGGTCCTAGCAACCCCAGAGGTTTAGGAGCGCATCATCCTCCGACATCTCTGTGTGAGGAGATCCGATGGCAAGGGCACTTACTGTTTATGGTGCAGAGAAGGTGTTAAAGACTGGAGATTCACCCCAACTCGACCCAGATTGTAAATTTACTAAGGTCTGGGCCTGTGAGGGTGAGGCCCAAGCATGGTGGAAATGGGCAAGGACCTCTAAAGACCTGTAGAGGCGATGATACGGGCGAGTTTGAGTCGCTCACGGTAAGTACTTTTCCGGAGATTGCGAAGGCTCGTGGAGTTCCTGGGGAGCTCACAGGGGCGCGGACTGTGATGGACGGCGTGACCAGTTCGCAGCAACGGACAGAGCCTGATGATTGACAGCCACAAACTCGTCAAGGTTAGGAGATTGCAGAATAGGGCTCAAGTTGTCCATCTGCCGTGATCAGAGGGACTTTCGCCTACCGAGATATGGATTCCATGGTCAACAACCCCACCATAGAGAGAGTCATTTAGAGGTCGAGACCCAGCTTGTTTCTCAGACGCAGCCTCCCTAGGGATTAGTAAGGAATAGGATGATATGTCGTGGCTGCGTAGTCAGAGATCTCGGGACTCTTACCTCAGTGGACCTATGACCAGACATGTCGAGTTCGATGTCATCCCCGGGATGAATTGTCGACAAATTATGGTCGCTTATCTCATCAGTGGTTTAAGATATGGCGCCACCGCCTGCCTCAAAGAAGGTACTCATGTGGTATCAGGACAAGCATGATGATATTTTACCCCGCACAAAGATACAAGTCCAAGTGTCGTGATTGGGCTGACTCGTCAAGCTGATGAAATTCAACTCAGAGGACTGGGGGGACCAAACCAGATCTACCTCGAGTATTTGCTAATATGCGATATTTTTCCAAATGAGCTACCCGGACTACTCCACATGTGGATGCACTTCAGATCGAAAGTCACACCCTAGTACTTCACCCATCTCATGACCCCGCATAGGATGACCCCGGCTGAGTTTCCGCAAAGAACCTCGCAGTCCAAACAATAAGAGTTATCGGGACGTGGGTTCATCGATCGAGCACTTCACCACGGGCGTCCTGGCTCTATTTGCTAAGAAGAAGGATGTGACCCTTCGACCGTATCGACTACGCATAAATAACAGGTTACATCAAGAATCGTACCCATTAATGAGGATTGACGATTTGTTTGATCAGCCGAGGAGCAGCCCACTCCAAGATAGACCTTCGCGACCGTTACCACGCCTGAGGGTTGCGGAGACGTATATCCCTAAGACATCGCTAGGATGTGTTACGGGCACTCGAAGCCACTTCCGTGATGCCCTTTGATCGACGTATGCGCCAAAGAAGATTCATGGATCTCATGCATAGGGTATTCAACCCTATCCATCAGCTGGTCTAGCCTCGCGTGGATGACATTTCGATCTACCCTCAAATAAAGTGGGCTAGCTGAGTATCATTTGAGGATCAGGTTACGCTATTAAGAGATCACGCCTATACGCCAAGTTCGGGCAAGTGCGAGTTTCATCGAGGTGAGATTTTTCAAATGGACACGCGGGTGTCGTGATCGCGTGTCGCTTGACCTGCAGAGAAGGTCGAGGCAGTTGATGAATCGAGAGGCCAAGTCGCCGATACGTAGTTTCGATCGGGCCGGGTATTACAGAGATTCATCGAGGATTTCTCCAGATAGCACTTATGACTAGGGTCAATCTCTAAGGAGGTCAAGTTGAGGATGACGATGCGAGGTGGCATTCCAGTGAGCTGAAGAGGAGACTTACTTCAAATTTCCATCTCGATAGTCCCTGACAGGAAAGGGGTACACAGCAGGTCGGAGTCTCCCTCGAGGGCCTGATCGATATGTTTTTGATGCATCCAGAGGGTAGTAGCTTTATAGCTCGGGTCGCTGAAGAATCATGAGCACTACCCCCACACACGACATGGAGTCATGTTTAGTCTCTCGCTTTGAAGATTTGGCGCCCACTACTTATACGAGACAAAGAGTCTGAGGCGTATCACCTGCAAAGTCTCGAAGTATATTTTCACGCAATGGGACCTCACATGAGGGGCAACGCAATGGATGGAGTTCCTAAGAGGATTATGATTTCACTTTGCATTACCATCCCTAAGAAGGCAAACGGGTGGCTGATGCACTCAACAAAGTCACGAGGAGCGCTGGGTTAGTATAGCTGCCTCTGAGTGGCGATGCTCGAGATCGCGACGCTTCACTACACAAAGGAGCGTGATCGTGGTACTGGGAGTTTAGTACACCGCCTCGTTATCGAGGATTGAGTCCCGCGGCAGGACGCGTAGATAGTGTCCATCAGACCGAGTACAACAGTACGTGACGAGACCGGACCGTTTCACGCATGGTAGTCTTCGATATAGAGACGTAGTGGTCTCACCGACGATTCAAAAGAGGAGATTCTCAAGGAGTTTCACCGCCTCGATTTTCCGTGCATCCAAGCGGCAACGGCGATGTACCAGATCTTCGCCGCACTCATCGAGTGGGATGAAGAGACACGAGGGGACTTTGCTCGACGATGTCTCAATGCGGTCGCCAGGTTAAGGCCGAGCACTAAAATCCAAAGAGGCTACTTCACCCATCGATAAGGGTCGGCGGAAGTGGGGAGCATCGCCACGATGACTTTGTGACCCACTTCACACCCGACGCAGCCAGGCGCATGACGCCAGATGTGGGTGATGTACTGACCTACCACGGCTCGGCATTACTTTCTAAATGCGCGGATGACCTTCGGCCGAGAGATTCCGCCGGCTATATACATTCAGAGATAGTCGCCAAGGCAGTACCAATATCCATAGCTAGCTCTGATAGTGGACCCGAGGTTTACAAACGCACTTGGGAAGAGTTTCCAAAAGGCTATGGGCATGGACGGCACACAATGAGCACAACAAGCATCGCGAGTATACAGACGCACCGTATGAGGCAATCAGACGGAGGCCAGCGCAGTCACCATTATGTTGGACTGAGGTGGGAGAGAGCTCAATCACTGGTCCTGATTTGATTAGAGACACCTCCGAGAAGGTGAGCTTAATACGACAACGACAGCCACGGGCCGAGCCTGTAGAAGAGCTTTACATGCAGATGTGCTTAATGCTTCACCCTGGTAGTTCCGAGTAATGGGATCACGCTTCTCAAGGTGATGCCTAAGAAAGGGCGGTCGATTCCCGCAAGCGCTGAAGCTGCGAAGCCATCGAGGTTTATCGCCTTCAGATCCTCGAGATGATGTAAAGTAATCGTTGCGCATCAGTCGGGCGCGCTACCGCCCAGCATGTCGTGTCCACGAGGTATTTCACGCTCCATGCCCTATATACTCTGGGATCCACTTACGCGTGGATCGGGGACGTATCGAGGTCGACACCTGACAGGACCTTCGAGGAGGGACCAAGGAGTGGCTTTGATAGTCGTGATCGTGTTCTTGCGACGCTGAAGACCGTTGGCCAGCGAGGTTTTATGACATGCACCATGGAGTGGAGGAGTCAACGGGGAGCGAGGACATGCGGGCCACCCATCCCTTCAGGACGGGGCGCATCGCAGCTTACCGCCGAGATTTAAATGATCACATGCATCGAGTGCACGTTGCATATGCATGTGAGTGAATGTGATTGTCCAAAACTTCGACGAAATTCCTTTTGGGGCTTATGAGAAAGAAGACCCAGAAATTCCACTTATAAAATTAAGAAATCGTAATTTCGCCAAAATCCGTGACTTATTCTCTAGATCTCGAATTTACCTAAACGGATTTCACCGCTGAAATCGTGACACGAAATATAGCAAGACGTAGTACTCGCACTTCGAGACAAGAGGAGTTGGCACGTTTTCAAGGCACGTTGCTCGTGCCGTAAACAATTTTCGATGCGACGAAAATCACATATAACACATACTCATGTGCCATAAGTGGCATGAGTAGAGAAATATGAAAATGTATCGGGCCTGGACAATGTCAAAACCGTAAAATAAGAGACAAAATGGTCATTTGGAATTTGATTAAATGAGCTAAATGACAAAAAAATGAATAGTACACATCTTCTCAAATTCAAAAGGGAAGAAAACGTGCAGGAGCTTCCAGTAGCCAAAAATGGTGGGTTCTAGTGAGAGAGAGCCTTCCTTCTCTCTAAAATATCGGGCGATCCGACCGTCGACAGTCGTCGGGACAAGAAGGGAAGCTGCTCTACGCGGAGAGGGCTCCGCATGGGTACCGGATTTAAGGAGTTTCGACAAACTCCGTGAGGTAGGGGTTTCTCCCTACTGGGTTTTGTCTCATTTAAGTACTTTACTAATGTTTCTAAGTGGTTCGAGGCCTTGAATGGTCGTCTGACGGCCTTCAAAACTGGGACCAAATTGCTTTGAACTTATTAAAACCAATTTGTGCAAATTCGTAATTCATGAGGGCTGATTCGGGGTCATCGGTCAGGTAATTATGCGATAAATCACGCTCGACGGAACGAGTCGGAAATGGCCGCGGAAACCTCGTTCACTAAGTGAATCGATGATCGCGGATTTTCCTGAATAGTAACCAAGGGCTCTACTATTCCCGATCAGTGTCTACAAAACAAATTTTGTGAATTAACGTGTGTTTGGTCGTGCACTAAGTAGAATTGCTCGTGTTTGATCATTACTCATGTGAGCTAATTTGATGTGATGAATTGCGAAATTACATAACATGATTGTGTGATTTAATTTTTTGCGTGAATATATGCATGTTTATATATTCGCATGTGTTATGATCGTAATGGAATCAAGTATCATATATCCATGACTGACATCCTAGGACGATGGGAGTGAGTGCATGAGATGAGTCTAGAGAAAAATGATTTCGAGGGTCGTTCTTCCAAAAATGATAATTTTAAGGAGGGTAGTCCATACCAAAAATATCAATCGGGCCTGAGATCGCCCAATTGATATACATCGGAGGGTAAGTTCATAAATAATATCACCGCCTAGAGACTAATCTAATCATATATATACATCTGAGGGTTGTCCAAATAAACATAATAATTCCTGGCACGAGGCGGTGAGTGTGAGGAGTCGGTGAGGACTCTGTGGCATGAGATGGTCGGCTAGACATTCAAGTAGGATCATGCATTTGCTTGAATGTGTGCTTATCTGGTTACTGTGATATGCATCTTAGGTGGAGAGTAGCCCACTTAGGGTGATTCCACTATCAGCATTAGGCTCACCGTCGAGGGATACATTTTACGTATTGTGGAGCGTGCGAGGAGACTAGCTTCGTCCTAGAGACTAGTTTTAGAAGAGAGCCTTAAATGTTACTGATGGTTTTGAGCATGTATTAGGAATTGTTTTAATTTTTAATATAAGGTTGTATAAGAGTAAAAACAATTGAACTCGAAACTACTGATATAGTTGGATATATATATTGATGAGTAGTGTCAGATTGGGCCCAAGCTACCGCTTGCACTCATGATATTGATGTTGGGACAGGTTATATACTGTGTTTTGTATCAAGTGTGAGCTCCCCCGCACAAAAGGAGACTCCGCCCCGATTTTCGTAAAATGCTCGTTACCCGACATTCACGAAACATTCCTCGCGGTTGATTCGTAGTCAACTGACCCCGAGTTGGGGCGCCACAAATGTTATTAACATAGGGAACAAAGGAAAAATACTTTTTTGTTTTTGAAAAGAATGGAAAGATACTTAAATACGAGTAAATATAAATTATTAATATTTAAAATACGCATTTGTTATTAATTTAGTTGATTCATACTTTTTTTGAAAAGAGATATATTTATTGATTTAGGTTATCAATAAACTCAAAAAAACATAGAATCAAGATAAAACCTTAAGCTTTGAATAGTCATCAGCCAGTATCTATTTGGGCAACAAAATATTAAGCAATTCAAATTTTAAAATCATGAAAAGATTATGAAAGGAAATTGACTAGTAATTATTTTCAGCAATTCATAATCCAAATTAAATATTTTGCAGTTAGAATAAGCAAAGAACTTTGAAAAATGAATATGAATAATCTTATACCGACAGAATGTAGCAAGATTGAGGTGAGTCAACCCCAAACACTATAAAGGAAGATGTCACTATTACAATGAGATGATCCGATAATTCCCAATAAGAAACAAAATATTAAAGTCGGCCCAGGAATTAAAATAAGAAAGTATCACAAAATATGTCTACCACATTGCAAACCATACTGTCAAATTGTCTCCAGATGATCTCCACACAATATTGGCTACAAGAACTCATATGATTCAGACATATACCAAGCTTATTTTCCTAATGGCAACCTAACTGTTGGTTTCCATGTGTAAGTCCAACATGCATTATGGGCCCAAACTCAAACAGCTTAGGCTTTTAGTAAAGTTAGCAACTTCACATTGTATTAAAACCAAGCATGATGAACGAAAACAACAAATAGAACACATTTCTAACATTCGAACATACAAAGAACCATCTTCTTCCAAGAAGATGGTTATATAATATCTATGCATCTAATATATGTTCACATACTTTTGAGAAACAAAGTTATTTTGGCAGGTGAACTAGCTAATATGTTAATAATGTAAAAGTTCCTTTCAATTAATCATAATTTTTTTTTCTACCTCTTACATAAGGGAGCCACAAAGTGATTTTTTTTTCTAAAAAAAAAATTGGTGGATTACCAAAGAGGTCCATATGACACCACCAACAATGATAGCACTTTCTAACCATTTGTTTACATTGTTAAAGGATTGTCATCCTTCTTGTATTTATCTTTAAAAATGATTAAAGATGCTTATTTATGTTTCAAAAATAAAATTTAAAAGGAAAATAAGAATACTATCTTACAACTATATGGATGTTTGTCATCAATGAGTTCTTAGGTGTCTTCTTTCCTCTTAGTGAAATGTAAAGATTGAGATTGTCTATCATGGCTTACAGAGGCCTACTTGATAGAAAATGAAGTCACATTAACAAATCTTTGTTAAACTGGTCAAATGGCCATCGGAATTATCAGGTGCATCTCCTTTTCCTGGGGTGAATGGAGATTAAAATCAGCTTTCCTGTTAGCTTACTACCTTACCACACAAGCCTCAAGTCGCATTGATGAGGCTTTGTGGAAAACAAGTACAAATGGGTATTGTGGCATTTTCAAGAACCATGAGGGTGACGCTACTTAACACAGATTTTCAATCGGTGTTAAGTAGGAAACTGAGGGTACAACTCCAAATCTACCTTTCAATCTGAAACCCTGAAAGAGGCAATTTCATTGGGTGTTTCTGACACAAATGGAGATGGATAAAACATCATTCCGGGGTTCCATTCAGGGCCATGTAGATATGACCGAAGCACCAGATTATGGGACTTTCTAGATATTTGAGCCATTAAGTCTAAATCTGCAAATTTGGAAGCTAATCTACTTGCCCCAAGAAAAGCCACCCTTTGTGGGCATTGTCAGCTTTCCATTTATGTTTGTTTTTGTTTTCTTTTTTCTGCTTTTGCAGAGTGGGCAAATTAAATAATGAGATAAAATGTCAAGATGGTCAAGAAATGAAATCCCACCTACAATTCAATCAATAAAAATGAGTATGTTAATGAAGATGGTTTAGAATTTTTCTATTTTAAAATGAGAACAACAAACATGTTCATATGAGGTTTTTTTTCACCATTAACTTCAGATGGGTTCCAAAACATGTTATGAAACATTTTTTATATATTGCTTCTATTTTTATTCAATAGCTTAAAACAATTATTATGTTTGAGCAACCAACCAAACTCACACTGCATATGGAAGCTAAAACAAGCTTCTAAACCCAATAAGTTCCTCGTTCTAATGGAAGCTAGAACACTCAGAACCTCCTGTGCAACCAATCAATAGCACTTGAGCCATCATGTTTTGTTTTAACACAACAATAAAAATATATAAAGAACTAAAATCTGAACTCCCAAACACCTAATGCAATAAGAAACTCTCCATCAGGGGTAGCCTCAATTTTGGTTGTTGCAGTTTCAAACCTCAAATCCTGGATTAAGTCCACCCTTTGCAGATAGTCTAACAATGGATAGAGCAAAACAAAACAAAACATAATAAATAATAAGAATCGTAACAAATCAATTTAGTGGAAGTCCTCAACTCTAAGAAAGTATTAAGTAATATCAAACACAAGCTTAAGAAGTTGCACTAAGATTAAAATTACCCATAAATGGCAAGGCTTAACAATCGTTTCTCCTGGCCATTCATATCTTAGAATGGACAACCTAATTACCATCAACTTGGGATTCATGATACCTGGAATTATTTCCATCGGTGTAAAGTACCCACAATACTCAATCTAATGTCCTAAGGCGGGGTACTAAATCTGCACTCATAACAATTCCTAAATCATATAACAAGAATTGGCTACATAGCACAAGTGAAGTACTTCTATCGTTACCAAATATTTCATAAGTTTGAGTCCCGACCACTGCGAAACAAATTTATCGCTATTGTGGTAGCACCACAAGTTCGAGATAATTCTCAATCATTTTTTTCTTTTTAAAGTAGAAAACTAGATATACATAATAAAATTCAAAGAAATAAAAGAAAAAGAAGGCAATAACCACGGATTTTGTTAAGTGACATTTTAGGGTTTTTTCTGATAAAAAAATAGATTTCTCGTTAACAAGGCCTAAGTAAACGAGCTAATGCACAATCTAAGTGGGATAGGCACCAATGCACAAGCTGAAAGAAAAGAGGAAAATACACGCACGTTGCACAAGTTCATTCTCCTTGAGCTATTACCCACGAAGCCTCTAATTGCCTCTCTAAAATTACTCATAAAAGAAAACACATTAGAATTGAACTGTTGATGTTTTTTTTTTCAAAAAATATAAACACTTCATATTATAACACACCCAACCTCCCAAAGAGACACTATTTATGATGAATACACATCATGGATGGTTTCTCATTTGCAATTGATGTTAAAAAAAGCAAAATACTCTTTGTTTTAAGTGGAGCCCTCACTTTAAGGGGAAGCTGTGTAGCAAGGGAACGCTAATCAAAATGATACAAGATACATCTCTCAATCCCATTAATGGAGGTCGACTCAGATTTCCTCCCTAAGAAGCCATCGTTCTCCCGACTCTCTCCGCCCTAACCGACAACTCGAATCGACACACACAACCGAAGAAATATAAAGAGAGAGAGAGGGGGAGGCCTGATTTCAACAGTGCCTTTGATGATGTGGCTGTGAACTCCAGATTTAGAACATTTGATTCTCTGTCACCCTCTCCAAACTCCAAACACAACTCAATGGAAGTCGAAATCCAAAATATGAAAAAGTTGAAACCTACTTTAAAAGTTGAGGATGAGGTTTTAGTTTTAGAGACCCAGATAAAGCCCAATAGCCCATAATTAGGATAATGAATCGTTGCCCTAATTTTCAGATCTAAGCATCCAATTTCTCCACACAACAAATGATCTGCTCGACTTCTAAACGTTGTTGCGTCTTGTTCAATCTCTAAGTTGAAGGTACTGTTCTAATTCATCTCCCTCTTCAATCAATTGAATTCTACGTTACATACAATCATTTGAATGTGCAGAAAAAAGCTAGAAATGGGAAGAAACTTGTGAATTGTAAATCGTTTACTGTCTAGGTTTTTGATTTTCGGAAGCAAAGAAAACAAGAGTGATGACATGATGAAGTAATCAAAATGTGTTTCTATTTTATTTTGCTCCATGATCATGGTAACCAAGCAAGCTGTTGGATTGATGTCTATTGTGCTTTTAATTTTAGAGATTATCTTTGAAGCCATGGAGATATGTGGCATTTTGAACCCGAAAATTTTGTGGTTTTTATTTTATTTTTCCACTTCTTTAATAAGCGAGACCGTATAATTAGAAAGCTTTGAGTTTTCAGTTACAGAGTTTCTCTTTGAACATATGGAACTATTGCCCGATCTTACGTGTTCTGACTCGAGACTTAATTTTGTTAGATTGAAGGTCTTTCTTTGTTTGGAATGATTTCATGTCAGCAGGCTGGGGCTTCTGGTTGATACACCTTCTGGAACTATCATGAGTCTAAATTTTGGTTCTGACGAAACTTTGTTAGATTGATGGTTAGAAATATTTCTACCCCAAAAATGATCAAATTTTGGTGGATTTTAAATCTTGTCTTTCTTTACACCAGTTATCAGTTGTCTTCCACACATACTGCCTGCCCACCACCCCGGTATTAAAGTGATTCATTATAAGTTACCCTTGTGATTGTTGTTCAGATTGATTTTATTCTTTTATGTTATCTTTCTTTGCTGAGTTGATTTCCTTCAATCGGCGATTAAGCCTTAAGATGAGCGCGAGAAGGAACTATGACCAAGAGGTGAACAGATTTCTGAAGGATTTTGGCAATGGCAGCCTCTGAAGATGAAGATAAAATTTGGAAGAAAGGCGGGGGGGAGGGGGAGGTTGCTTATAGGCTTTGAAGTTAAAAGTTGAAGGTAATTAAATTCTAATTTTTCTCTCTTGTTTCTAGAAGAGGATGCAAGCAAAGAATAACCACCTCACAAGATGAAGATAAGGTCAAGAAGACTCGGGGGGTTTACCTTCATCCTTGAAAGGGCTTATTTAGAAGTTGCAAAGCTGAAAGGTAATTAAATTCTAATTTTTCTTGTTATGCATTAATTCATTTTGTTTACTTGTTCATAAAATAAATTTCCCGCCTTCTAATTCATCTCTAAAATGTATGTGTGTGTGTGTGTGTGTGCGTGGCAGTGTGTGCGTGTGTGTGTTTATGCGTTGAAGAGTGTAAAGGCAAAGAAAGATTTCTTTCTTTGTTGATATCAGGTGTCTAGTGAAAAAACTCTCGCGATTCTTTTGTCACCGCTATTGAGAGCTCGGGAGGATGATCATGCAAACTTTCGAGAAAAAAGAACAAACCCGTCGATTGCGTACTCTGACATTCTTCACCGTGCAAGTTGAGATTTAATAATTTTCAGGCACAAATTGTTGTTCAACATGCTTTTTATTTCAAATGAATTAGCTTAAATTCAATTTGTTTCTAAACACATGCAATTGTCAGGCACTTGTTTCCAAACTTTATTATTTTCTTGTTTGGCGTAAAAAATGTGTTTATTTGCTGTTTAGTTGACTTTTTTACTGTTATTGTTCAATTACTCCTTCATATAAGTGTAGTGCAAAGCAAACATGACCATGCCCACTGTTGACCAGCTCAGCACAAGGAGGATACTCAGTTAGGAGATGGGCCTATAAGTTCTGGATCCAGAGGAAGCAATTCCATCTACCCCAGCCTATGGACCGAGTCACCAAGCCACCCAGTCGCACGAGAAAACCACCCAATTGGCTTAAGGATTACGTCGTGTAAAGGGGCAGCGGCTAGTAACAGAAGATTCAAGATTTTGAGGCAGTAGGGTGTCTTGGCAGCAGAGAATAATTCTTCTAATATTTTTTCTGATTTTCTTGTTGAGTTATTGCACCCATTTGGGATTTCTTTATGGGTTGTTTCTGTTTTCTGTTTTTTTTCCTACTTTTCCTAAAGGAGGATATAGAGTTGTACAGGGTGAAGAAGAAGATAGCAATTGAAATTTTGGGATTTCTTTCTCATTCTTATTCCTCCTCTGAAATTTTATTCTTCTTGTTTTCTTCCCCTGCTTTCTTCACCTGCAGGGGTATCACTGGTGCTTTCATCGAACTACTCATGGCCAAATCTGAGGTGCTATCCGCGTTGAAGGCGCTTCAGGCACAATTTGAGGGTCAAACTGTGTCTCTGCATCAGACTTTGCAACAGTATATGACTACAGTCGATTCACCCAGCTATACACACGCGGCAGGCATGTGTCGACACCTTCTTGTCAGAATTTTGTTACATGTTAGGCATGAACTCATAGATTTATTAGTCTAAACCAACTCAGGTTGTGAGGGGTGGAAGTGGAACTACTTGGGATTAAAATATAAGTCATCATTTTCTTCATCAATCTAATAAACATCAGCTCCAACCAAAGTAATAATAATAAATTCATTTTCAATTTTCAAATCCCAGAGAAATAAACTTTTAATAACTTCCCCTTGAATATGTTAATCAGATAGACACTAAGGTAGATCGGGTAGCTTTTATATAAACTTCTCAATATCATCTCCCTTTCTTACCAAACTCAAGTTTCAACATCCCCAAAGAAATCCACATGCTAGCATTCTCCCTCCTCCATTGTTCAACCTTTTGATGTCATAAGTCTTGAACAGAACTACATCTATCAAGAAACAAAAGCTTCAGAATCATTTCTTCACTTGCCCTCATCCCAACCACAAGTTGAACTCAATTACTCCCATACCATCTGCAGCAGTTAGTATTAATCCCACAATAGTGAAGAAACTCAACCGCAACGCAAGTGAGCGGGATCATCGCAAGAAGATCAACATCTTGTACTCCTCTCTGCGTTCACTACTTCCAGCAGCAGACCAAGCAGTATTTACTAAACTAAAATTTTTTGGTTTAGTCTGCTTTACTTCTATTGGAATGAGTTTTACATACCTTTCAGACATAGTTTTCATACTTTGTGGTGCTCTGCAGAAGAAATTAAGCATTCCTTCCACAGCAAGTGGAAAGAATGATAAAAAGAAAGGGCACACTTGGAAGCTCTATATCCGAGGTTTCAACAAGCAGGCTCAGTGACAAGGAAATTGTGGTTCAGATATCCACATTTAAGGTCCATGAGAGTCCATTGTCAGAGTTTCTCCTAAATTTGGAAGAGGATGAGCTTCTTGTAATCAATGCATCATCTTTTGAGTCCTTCGGAGGGAGAGTCTTCTACAATTTACATCTTCAGGCACTGTCCTTTCCATATTTAGTTTTTCTTTTTCTCACTTAAATCTTATATTTTTTTTTTTTTTTGACAGCTTCAAATCTTATATCTTAGTACTGCACAACTAAAAGAGAACATTTGTGGTGGGTGACTACAAATCAGAGTGTTATAATCTCTATGAAAAGATGGTTGTGATTCTTTGTTTTGATAGGCTTAAGTGACACCTTGGATAAGTGGCCCACTAATTCCTTAATGGTCTCCCAGCCCACACTCCCCACAAGATGGTTGTATTGTGAATGAGTCACCATTCCTAGATTGTGCCTAGTAAAATGGTTTCCATATTCACTTGAAGGAAAGTCACTTGCACATACAACTTACCATAAACAGATGTTTGCAATCTCCCCAACCACTTTGCCCTCGATTTCTTCTGATTGACTCTCCAAGGAATATACTACAATAGTTTCTTATGTGGCTCTTTGTTCAGGTGGAAGGGCAAAACGGAGTGTGAGGTGTTGAGTGAGAAGCTCCTGTCATTGTGTAACAAGAGGGGAAAGGCTTTTCCATGAAATCTTGGCTCTAATAATCTAACATGAGGGGTTTTGTAATGGAGAAAGCACATGTACAGAAAATTAATCCTCAGCTGGCACAATTTCACAAGTTGCCTTTGTCATTTATTTACTGGTAGGCTAGAAAAAAAAATGGAAGCGCCTAAGGAGAAGTGCAACATAGTATATACTGTATATAGATTATAAACAAAGTACACCAAGAAGCAAAACGGAATATCGAAACTAAATTAAGAAGTCCTTCTGATAAAAAACAGTAGTCCACTCCACCCGGGCCCCGACAACCAGCTTCCCTTGCTAAATCCATACAATCTCTTTTTGTAAATTAGCATAGATTCTCTTTCTTTTCTGATCAAATTCACCAATTTAAAGCTATTCTTCTCATCAATCTCCACCTGAAAGACGAGTGGCTTTGTTTACCATCATTACCATCATTTTACCTCAAAATCTTTCACCATGGGTCCTTTGAACCTTTTTATTCCCTTGAAAAACCGTTGTCCTCACCTGGGGTTTAACATCGGCCCTTGGAATTCTTTGATCTTTCAATACTTGCTTAGATTTCTTTTTTTTATCTTATCCTGAGACTGTTTCTGCTGACATCTATTCCATTTTCCTCTTCAGAAACACAATCCCAATAAGAAATAGCAGAAATATTCAAGACCCAATATGTTATAAACCTCAGAACCCCAGCTACAAAATATGTGAATGAAAATACATTCAAGAACAAAAATCAAAACTCTTTAATAAAACACTCTCTACTTATCAAAATAATAATAATAATAATCAAAAACTCGTTAAAAAGACCTAAATATAACACATTTCATACAAGCATGATCCTCTGTTTGGTTCACGGGAACTTGAGGAAAGAAAACAGATCTAAATTTTTAAATCATTCTCAGTCCAACCCCAGAAAACCAAAAAAAGCCCAACCAATTTCTTGTGCCAGATGCTTACCGCCCAGCAGGGAAAGAGTTTACTTCCGATGAGCATCAAAAAACACATCATAAAACTCAAATTTTCGTTTCCTGTCCAAAACCTCCATTTTCCCAACGACCAAGCAGAGGATAATGGGCATTACAAACTTCTAATAATGAGAAAAGAAAACCTAAATATGGAAATCATTAGAATACCTTTTCCTTTAGAAGAAAGTAGCTGAATTTATACAACGCCTAAATGCTATCTTCTCGTTTGCAGCTCTGGCTTCTTAACACTCTCTTCACTACGGCTGAAAGCAGCTGCTCGACTCAGAATGCGAACTTTTTGGCCCATAACCAAAATGGGCCTGACTTTATTGGAAGTGGGCGATGTACTGGTACATAAGAAATAGAGGTGTCAAATTTAAGGCGGCGTTTACATTTAGTCTAGTCTACCGGAGTAAAGTAGGGTTAGGTACATTAATTGTTATTAATTACGAAAAATCGGGCTCAATTTGGCTCGGCCAGGCCCGTAAAGGTCAGTGATATATTTTGTGGCTTGATAAAAGCGGCTAAACTTACTTGGAAACCCAGCACAATCGCTCGAATTGCCACTTCTAAAAATAAATAAGCATGAAAGAATATTTAAAATTTGAGCTTCCAAATAAAATTTTATTTCTAAAATTAACTTACAACAAATTTTGGAAACAATTGAAAAACCCAATTCTTTCCAGATGTTTAATCTTTTAAGGAAAACTGACTAAAAGAGCGTGTTTATGATTTGGATAGAGCTTTTTTTAATAAAATAATTTTATTTGATTTCAAATAAAATCATAACTTCGTCAAATTCATTTAAACCATAGAGATGAAACATCATCCAGATAACCTGCATGATCAATTAGACCAGCGCAATATTTGATAATACATAATATTATAATCTTATATACTCCGGTTTATAACGTAATGCTTGTATGATTTGTTATCTTTAATCTATAAATTTGGCTGTTTGAATCAATCCACACTATTAAACATCGTAACAACATGATGAAAAACAAAACATAGCAAAAAGATAGGTCTTTTGAACGATCACAAAGATAGGATTTCATGATATCAGGCTCAACGAGAAAAGTTGATTCTAAAGTTGAAAACATAAATAAGCGCAAATTTGATAATTCAATAAGAAAAACATTGAAATGGGAAACCATTTGGAAAATCAAATCTGACTCTTCTTATAGTTTTAAGAAATAAAATGAGTTTCCAAAGCTGGATTTAAGATATTCAGCAAATCCTCATCTTAGACAACCGAAATTCAAACCAAATGAAACTCTGTCATTTCTTGAAACGCGACATTATTGTCGATAGGTAATCATGGCACTGAGAAGGAAGGTAAGCGTCGAAGTGGAGACTTAAACACTGCGTTTTGATGACGCTATTGAAAGAAGGAATTATGCTCATATGGAGTGTTAGGAATAAATTTACTAGGCACTCGTTCAAAATATAAACTATAGTTTTCAAATCATTACCCCACAAAAACTCAGGTAGTGAGAAATTAATAAGCATATATAAAAATAAGAAATTAAAACACTAAAATAAGATAATAATAACAAATTTTAAAGACACCAAATTGGTATTTTATATGTTTTAAAAATTGTTGTTAACAATCATTTTTAAAAAGCGGGAAGCAAACGGGTCCTTGAGATTTTCCTTGTTCTCTCATGATGCTTATCACCGATGATTGAGTTGTTTTTTGTTTTGTTTAGGGAGTAGGGTTATTGTGGAAATGGAATTCATACTACACAAAAGTATAAAAAAATCCAAAAAGAAAACAGGGAATGAGATCTAATTAATGATAATTGGCATGGAAAAAGAATGCAATTGACATCAGCAGGAAACTGCAGCAGAATGGAGGTGAAGAAGGGAAGCATATTGATTGCATCTTGTCAGCTTAGCATTCATAATCGGTGGTGGGATTTACCATATAGCTGAAATCTACACGAGATATCAAATATGAGAAATCAAAATCAGAAAGAATTTCATCTGAGTGGTGTCTCTCTGCATTCTATGTTTGGAAATGTGACCCAAACACCCACACCCACCCACAGCAAGGATGATGACATCATTTAATCTCAAGCGCTTTGAGCTACTATGATCATATCAGCCAAAGTAAGGGTATTAGAGAGCATAAGGCAGAGTAGACAGCTCTAAATTTGTAGACTCCCACAAGTATAAAGTATAAATAATAGTGAATCTTGATTTTAAATTTAACTTTCGGAGTTCAAAGAAATCTATATATAAAGTCTATCAAAATAGATCTTGATATCAAATTTCTCTTAATTGAAATTATATGCGCCATCGCATAATACAACAAATTTTTATTGTATTAAGTTTGCAATCTAACAATATGAAGAAATTAACTTGGACTCTTATAAGTCTCCCATGTACACGCGTACTATAAACTAATTGGACTTCCTTATGTACATCAGCTTGCATGAATTCTTCTGGCCGTGGTGTAACACCACTATCTAACCACCAAGTATTAGATGACACATCAATGATGTTGGATTCAAAACAAACATTTACCCAATGATTATTAGATAGCTCATTTTTGCCATTCTTTGAAAACTTAGGTGGTGTTTGTTTTTGACTTAATGTTGAAAGCTATTCAGCTTTCAGTATTAAGCTATTTGTTTTTTAAAATTTTCAAGACTTATTGCTGAAATTTTAAAAAAAAGTTATGAATAGAAAAGTGGAAAGGAATAATTTGGATTTTATTAAATAATGTTTTAACAAATAAGAAAAAGCTGTCGTTCATAAATGAGGAAGGGCTAGCGATATATACTGCAGGGATGATCGCCGGGAGGGTTTGGGACGAGGCGGCCCCATCCCGACTCGGCTCGTTTATTTTTTTTCAATTTCAAAACTTGTCTCATTTAAAAAATTAAACGGGGTAGGACGGGGATGAGAAAATTCTCAATCTCGTCCCGTTTACATTTGATTTTTTTTATATTTGTTTATTTTTATTTTTATTATATTAAAATTAATATATTTCATAAAAAATAAAAATATCATGAATTTTATAAATTTATTTAACTAAAAATTCATTATAATCATTATTATTATTTATATTAAAGTATAAATAAATATTAAAAGTGCAAAATATAATCGGGGCGAGGTGGGAGTAACAATACTTGAACCGATAGATCTAGTTTTTGTAGTTGACATTAGCCTTAATCAAATAAATAATAAAAGAAAACATGATTGAAATCGACAACCATATCATTCCTGCAGTATAAATAAAACAAATTCTATAGTTAAAACAATTGGATAGACTTGGATTCCTTGATTCAATAAGAAGTCAAAATTTCCATAATTAAAATCTAAAATCTATTTTAAATTATCAATTCTGTTTAATAAAAGCAGACAAAACACCAAAAATATAGAAAAACAAATTGATATATTCATTGTTAAATTAAAGTAACTTTGATACCTATTAACAGATTATTTTGTGAGATTAAGAAATTTATTAACAAAAATAATTGATTAACAATTAAGAGACCTAATAAACATATTATAAAATACAAACTTTATTGAATAAAGAAAAATATCAATTTATAATGTGTTGAAAAATATAGTTAGAATAGATTCGAAATTATTGATTATTATTTATCTTTAAAAAAATCTGTAAAAAATAAGATCAAAAAGAAAAATAGCGAAGAATAAAAATAAATATTTTATTTTTCTCAAAAAGTGTTTTATTATACTCTTATTAAATTCTAATGTTGAATTTGCTTATTTTTATATATAGAATAAGGAAATAATTTAGCTTTCATTCAATTGATTTGAAGAATTTTTTTGAGACATTTCCGTATAAAGATAATTTTGTGACCACCTACGTTTTTTGAGCAGTTGGACCCACCAGCTATTTATAGGCCTGACAATCGCGCGAGTCCATTATCAATATATTGTAGCCATTGAGGACACTAATGATAAGTAATGGATTTTCTACTATGAGACTGGAGGAATGTAGGGGAAGAGAGGAATTGAAATATAAATAAAAAATATGGATAATTTTTTATGATGTTTTCATAAAACATATCTTAAATGTTTTTGTAGTAACTTTTACTTATTTTTAAAGTTATGTTAGAAAAATAAAGATATTAAATGATTAAAAATAATGAATGTGTATAACAAATTAAAAATGTGTCTTCACCAATTACAGTTTGAAATAAATTTAACCCCGTTTTTATCAACTATCATTTTAAGTTTATTTTTAAACCGCACTTGGAAATTAAATTTGAAAGGCGTGCGAATCATTGTCAAAAGCGACAAAAAACAATTGAAATTGAAAATACGAAAGAATAAGTGAATAAAGGTAGTAGGTGATTAGAGAAGAGCGGTAGGTCGGCCATGAGAGAAGCCGAGGCGTCTAAAAATGCTGGATCATCTGGAGTTATGTGGACCATCTTCCATATCTTAGAAGTATTTAAATAAAAAACGAAATAGGACACGTGGTGCTTTAATGCTTCCATAATGTGCGGGTTCTAAAGCAGAGGTGGTGGGAAGGACCACCTTTGCTGGTGGTGGGAGCGACCTGCTAATGCCGATCGAAATATTGATGGGGCATGGAGTGAAGGCCCATATCTAGGCCTAAGCGAGATAAGTATTGATCGATAAGACTTTTGTCTTCCGTTAACATTCAGTGCCATTTTGGATTTATCGATATCTATTAGTATTTTTGGATTTATACGTGAGATTTTAGATTTGTCGGTATGATTTTTGGGATTATCCATTAGTATTTTTGTTTGTCTTTATAAATAGCGTATGTTGTGTTTTTAGTAGACTTGATTAATATTGAAATATTGAGTTCGTTCGATTTCTTTTTATTCGTTTCTTTTTATTCTTAGTAATGTGCATCGATTTAATTATCGAGCTTTAATCTTGATCCGAGATCAAGTTGTTTTTCTTTGTTTCTAATCCTTGTCTTGTTTCTTTCAAATGTTCACGCCTTGATCACAGCGAGATCGGAGCGTCGTCCCGTCAAACAATGAAAACCCGATTAAGATCGGCGTCGTGTCCGTCACCTTGAGACTCCACGAAATTTTAGATTCTGCTGATCCCCGCACGCGTATTAATAGATCCTGGTGACTTCTGTGATTTATTTTGATTGGCGTGCAGACAAATTGGAGAGAGGATTAGCTACATTGATTGACACTAGTTAAATTGCATCAGAATTTAACAATAGAGAAATATTTCCCCATAAATCACGAGAATCTCTTCCATTCACTTTCGATTGATTCCGTCATTAACGATCTTTTGAAATTTGATCAATTTGCTCTTGTGAACGAATTGCACACTTGATTTGATTTTCCTTGCGATACTATTTGAGGTAGGCGTCCTCAAGGTTCTTCAACGGGTATATTTTCTTTTACTTTGAAAACTTAGTTAATATTCGTGATATTTAAGCATATTTTGTTTGATTGTTTTAGGTTTCAGTTTCTTTGATAGAGCATAAAGAGTTTTTTTTTTTTTTTTTTTTTTTTAAATTTGTTTTTTTTAGTTATTCTTTAGTGACTCGTGCACTCTGTGATATATAATCACATTACATTTTTTTTTTAGATTTGTGTTTGTTGCATTAACATATAGTTTATAAATTTCTTTCTTAAGTGAAATTTTGGGTTACATCACCGATTATAGATATAAAGTGATATTGTTTGCATCTTCTTCCTTGCTAACCCTGATGATTCAATTGTTCGATAATTTTGACTTAAGACTTCTGAGCCTTATCTCGAAGATCTAAATGATGATCTGGATTTGTATTACTTAAGTCATCATGATGCAATGATGCTGAATTTAATTGATCCTTTGCACATCGGTGGGTAATTTAAATTGATGTGTGGTCCAGTGTCTCAACGTCGATCTGCCCTCGAACAACGAGCTCATGCGATAAATAAAAAATGGACTTGCTTTTAAAACATGCAGGTAAACATGAGATAAGTGACTATGTCGATGGCTGATTAGGAAACACGTCGGGTCCACCCACACGCGAGGTTTAAGTCCTTGGGGTTCACGTGATCGATGCATTCGTAAATGGTTTGCATGAAAATTTGGGTCAAATGAACTTAGGTGATCGATTTCAGCACGCTGTCTTCGACTTCCCATTGTAGATTACCAACCGCCAAAGTGACACACGATCTGCGGTGAGAAGATGTCGCTCCTCGTGATACCGACCTCGGGTTAATGGTGTTTGGGGTAGAGATGCTTCGATAGGCGGATTGAAACGACCGTCGAAGGGACATCTGAAAAGTTAGGTTAATGCTCTGGGTGATGGTAGAATGGATCCAAATGTTTTCTCTGATTGGTTAGTTGCTATTGAGGAATATTTTGATTGGTATGAAATGATTGATAGTGAGCGGGTTCGATTTGCTAAAATGAAATTAACTTGGCTTCGACTAAGATGCTTTGGCGAGAATGTGTTGCAAGACATGCCGTCTGGGTAGACCACACATCCTTGATAATTTGTTATGAAAGCAAAGTTGCAGAAAAGTACATTCCTCCATCATATAAGAGCGGTGTTTTCCCTGTGGTGTCTAAGCAAATGACTCTTAGTGTGAAGCGAATATTACGCTAAATTTGAGGAAGTTAGACTTAGGTGAGGTTCCATGCGAGGACCCGATTTCTTTCATGCGCTCGCTTTGTTAATGGTCTTAGGATTCGACATCGGAATGGTTAGATTGCATACTCCACACACTTTGAGGATGCATACGAAAAGCCTTAGAAATTAGAAGTTCGATAGACCCTCTCTTGCACCTGAGTCGATCTAAGTCCCGATCCATGTCGTAAACGGTAATACTACACTTTAATAACATTAGGAGGCAAGAGTCTGGATTTACATAACTCTCTTCACATTGCTTCTCCTATTAGGTCTAAAAATTTAGTAACTTCGTCGATTATGTCGTAAGTGTCATCATAAAATTCGTGTGCGTCTCGTTGTCCCCCAGCGTGCATTGGCATTAGATGTTGAGCAGAAGTGTACGGAGGGTGAGGGCAAATTGTGATCCTTTGAATTATTACGGTGATGAAGATGGTCTTCATGAATTGTGATGAAGATGCGTGTGTTGGTGTGGTTCGTGTGTGTTATCCTGACTATAGATATGATCATTAGGCCTTTTAGTATTTTTCCTGCAATCCTTACAAAGTGGAGATAAGTAGCAAGTTAGTGATTGATGGGGTAGTTATTGAATGTGGTTTCTAAGGGCTATTGGTGTTAAACACGAAAGTAGAACCACGTCTGATCCATTTAGAGTAGCTTGGGTGAATGACCATACTTTACTGTCCTTTCAAGGTGTATGCAGTCTATTCGAAATGGGGATTATAAGGATGAAATACATTGAGGTGCTACCCATGGATGTTGCCCATATTCTTTTAGACCGCCCTTGGCTATGATCTTAATGTTGCGATTTTTGGTAGAGATAACATTTATTCTACTTTTTAAGTCTGAGGCGAACATTATTTTGAACTTCTTAAGCTTTAAGTTTGCATTGGTAAGCGTGACATATCTAAACTTCACGAAGGAATTTGCATATTTTAAAGTAAGCGGTTTGAGAGAGGGATTTGAGGCGGTATGTGTGGCGTTAGTGGCAAGCGAGCGAGTGCAGATCATTTGATATTAATGAGTCTAAGCGATAACATAAGGTCTTGTTATAGCCTTGACGAAATCTTAATGGATGTCAAAAAATCGTAATGGATAAATCCCAAAATTCTAATAGATAAATCCAAAAATACTAATAGATAAATCGAAAATACTATTGGATAAATCCCGAAATAAAATTAAATAAATAATTAGTAATAATAAAAGTCTTCATTAGACTTGGGCTACATCTCGTTTAGGCTGAATATGGGCTCATCTCCCAAATCTAGGGATATGAGCTATTGCATTGGTTGAAGATAGGTTTGTGGCCTTCTCACGAAAGGGATATTTGCTAGGATAGTTCTTGTGATGCGAGCATGTCGATGGTAAGGCTAAAGAAGCAAATAGCGGCTTATATATATTTTACGTCCCCTCATGAACGGAAAGATGTTAGTATGGACTTTGTTCTTGGATTGCCTAGGACGTAGAGGACATGATTTTATTTTGGTTGTTGTTGTGATTTTACAAGATGGTGCGTTTATTAGTAACAAAGCCCGATGATGCCTCACGCATTGTTCTTCAGAATTGTTTTTTTAGAGAAGTTGTTGAATTACGGTTTGCCTTCCACCATTGTCACGATAAGTGTGAAATTTGTTGGTATTTTGGAAAACCCCTTTGGAGAGATTGTTTGCTTTACTCTTAAATTTTCATACGCGCATCCTCGGGTGATGGAAGCGGCGAGGTTGTTAATCGTAGTCTGGGTAATATGCTTAGGTGTTTGGTTGGGATAAAACAAGGTGTTTGGGATTTAATTTTGTCAACAGTTGAGTTTGCTTATAACAATTCTGTTAACCGTTCAACGGGTAAAAGTCCTTTTCAAATTGTTAATGGCTACTCACCCTTTTTATTGATCTTGTTCCTTTACCACCTCACATGCGTGTATCGAACACCATGGCTTTGCAAAACATCCATGACTTACATGCGAGATTAGGCGAAAAATTTCTAGTAATGAGGAGTATAAGCGGGCTGCGTGTGTGCATCGTAGATCTAAAATTTAATGTTGGTGACTATGTTATGGTTGCGTCGTCTGACGAATTCAACGTTTGAAAAACTTTATCTGCGAAACCGTGGGCCCTTATTATCATTAGGTAAATGGGATCTGTCACGTATCTTCTTGGTTGCCTTCGCGGCGTGGATATTAGCCACGGTACTGTGCCAGGACTTGCTACCTTCTGAGGCACCTTTGGGCCTTCTACTTTGCGCCGAGGTGTGTGCGCGGTGAAATGGCAGTGCGCCCATTTATGCGGCCCGTTCGCCAAATTTTTAGGCGGTGAATCTTATCCTTGATATTGAGTTACGTGAGTTCTAAAAGATGGTAGGTTTTAGTCGTTTTCTTGTCAAAATGGCATGGTGTCGATTACGTCTTCTTTGAATCTGGGAGGATGATCGCCGTCATTTGGATTAACCCGTGTTAGTTACTCACCTTTCCTTTCGCTTGAATTCGAGTTAACTGGCCGGAGAATGATGGGAGCATGGAGTAGGCCCGTATGGCTAACGAGATAGAGCGAGTCGATGAGCTTTTATTGTGTGGTGTTATTTAATTTTATTTTTGGATTTATCGATAGTATTTTTAGTTTATCTATTAGTATTTTGGATTTATCTATTAGGAATTTTAGATTTATCCATTATGATTTTGGGATTATCATTTAGTATTTTTGTTTTGTCTTATAAATAGCGCTATGTTGTGTTTTTAGTAAGAAACGTTAATATTGAAATATTGAATTTCGTTCAGTTTTCTTTTATTCGTTTCTTTTATTCTTCGTATATTTGCATCGGCTATGTCTGATATAGCTATATTATATCAAGCGAAACATAAAAACTCTCAGGTCCTCTCTCCGCTCCTCCAGTCGCCTCCACGACCCGAATGCCCATCAGTGGGTTTTGATTGACCTGTTTGTTTATGGTGGTTTTGAAAGAATAAAGGAGTGGTAATATTGAAATTAAGACGAGGGTGAGTGGTAATTAGATGAGTACCCATTCGTTCTTCATCTTCCTTATCTGCTCTGCTCCTTTACCTTCCCTGGATCGGATCTCCCAGAGAAAGTCTAGGATTATAAATTCAAGAAGGTCCACTCACCATCGCGGCATCGGTTGGTTCATCTCGGTAAGAAAGTGAAAAGTTTTTTTTTTTTAGTTATTTTGAAGAGGATTCTCAGATTTCTCTTGGTCTGATTTTTATTTGAAATAGGTAGAAATGGAGTAGAATGTCTTGAATCGACTTTTTTTCTTCTGCAGAAAAGCGGGATTATTTCGGAATCTCGATACGCTTGTCGGACTCGGCGGCGCTGCGCGCCGAGACGGATACGATCTGTAGGGTTGTTGAACCTGCGAGTTACGACTGGCTCAAATTCATGGTAGTTTCCCCTTGCCATTTGTTCAGCGGGATAAACACGTTTTCAATAAAGCCAAATTCAAAAAAAAAAAAACCCCAGGCTTTGTTCGTTTTTTGGTCACTTGCATCGAATTATAAGCTTTTCCCCTTACATTTGTTTCTCATTTACTTATGTTTCCATAAAACCAAATTCAAAAAATCCCCATCTGTTCTCGTTTTGGTCACCTGTTGTCAAATTATAAGCTTTTCTCCATCTCTGCACTCTGCCCTTTTTCCATATTTTCATGCATTTCTAATTTCCTCATTTTCAATTTCATCTCTGTTTCTCTCCTTTTTAGTTTTCTGCACACTCACTTAGTTAATTCTGTAGTCACATTGCTTATTGTGAAGATGATAAGGCGAAAATGATTAAAGATGGCGCATAATGTTTTTCCAAAATTGATATTACAAGGAGAAAAGTTTGGTGTTTACTCGAAGATAGCGAGGTGATTACATGGAGGCAGTGCGACCCATGCGAATTAAGGTACTTGATGAATGTGAGGTGCCCGTTCACGGTGTAACTGTGCAGCGACATTGAAAGATGAAACGTTAACATGGAAGAGAATGCCTTGGGCGACACGAGGAGTTGTGCACCCGACCCGATATCTGGCGTAGCGGTGGAGCTCTGACCGTTTGGAAGGTGATGAAGTCGGATCCTTGTTCTTACTTTGTGGTTGCTTGGCTATTATGGTGATATTTGATGGATCAAATGTTGGGTATCTTCACGGGTTTGAATTTCTTTGATCGCATCAATTCATTGGAGGGGGCTATAAATAAACTTGTTACATTGGTGAAAACCCTCAGCTTCCGAAGCTTGTTGCTTGGCGGTCCACGAAGATTAGGAGCCTCGAGGTTTCTTTTCATGGATGGTGATCATAAAGTGTCGGATGCATGATCCTGCTTTCATTGATGTTGCTAGAATTATTGCATCGAGATCCTGTCAATTTAGGTTGTAGAAGATGTTCCATCGATCGAGCTGAACGAATTGAAAGATGAATCAAAATTCATCTCTTTATATTCTGGCGTACGAGCTTCCTCCGTGGTATGTATATTGCAGAGCTCCCATCATAACTCTCATGTTGTATTATTATGATGTGATTTCAGTTGGAGAGGAAAAGGATCTCCCCTCATTTTTCTTTAATTTCTTGCTTTTGTTTTAATTTTGTTTTTTTGTTTTTTTGTTAAACCATCCCCCCTATGTCAGTGTATGTAGGTTGATTAAACATCCATTTTTTGTGATTGGCATTCTTTTTCCTATTTGCTTCTTATTAGTTAGTTTAGTGTCTTAAACATGACCTCTCTTAACACTCACACCCACAAATGATATGAAACTTTGGGCTGTTTGTTTATGGTTTATGAAATCTATTTTTTTCTTGAAAAACCAAAGGAGAACAAGAGCATAAGGAATATGGGATGAGGTGCATAAATGCTCCTAACTTATAGTTATATGTCGGTGCAGCTTGATCCCTTGATCTTTGAACATTATGCAGATAGGTGCGGGTTGGGAACATGGCTATAATTGGAGAGCTAAAGAAACTACAGTTCTTGGCATGGTGGGTTCAGCGTCAATGACTACTGGAAATGATACGATTGACCCGATGCAAGGGTGTTGGATTTAGCATTGCGAGGGTGAAAGTAGTTAGCGGGATATCTTGGTAAGCTTGTCTAAATTAGAATGTTTGTTCGCGAAATCTAGTTTTCTAAATAAGCGACCCAGAAGTTTGTGATGGAGATAACAATGCTTGTTTATTGGAATTGAATAATCTGCATCGTTTGAGGGCTTGATTGAGGAGTAAAGCTTGGCTTAGAGTTGAGTAGAGTTGGTTAACATGTCTTATCTTGATTGTTTAAAAGCTGTTCTGACATGGCCGAGTTTTGGGTATAAAGTAATTATGATATTGTTAATTTAAATAAACATATTAGGAATCACATGAAGCACATACAAGTGTGGTTGCTACTAACACAACTACAACTATGTAAGTTCATTATATTGGATGAAGTTAAGTTAGGCTAGAACGATGGAGTTGCAGTCATTGTTGTAACTCATTGTGATTTGCGGATGCATTTTAATTAAACCTTGCTTCTTTTTGACCAATGGTTAGTATGAGGCTTTTAATTGTAAACATAAAACTTTGATAAGTTGATATTTATTAGATATACCTATGTATATAATATGTATGTACATTACATAAACACAATTTATTGATGTGTTCTTAGGTAGTGGTATCATTATTGTTGTGCTTAGTGCCTTATTAATGCGTAAATTTTATGCATCGTAGCTTTTGATATTTATTGTTATTCTTCTTCAACTTCTTGAGTGCTATCACTACTCTGGTTGCCTCTTTGTTTCACTTGCTTTTGCTACTATCCTTCTGCATCATTATGACGTTGGAATCCCACTTGACTATAAGCTAATATTTATATTCTTGTACCCTCTTAAGTCGACCTTATCACTAATTTTATCATCATCACGACAATCCTGACCACAGTATCTTTTAAAATTAAATGGAACTAAAACTCCCGATGAGGAAAGTACATTTGGTAACATACTTGTGCGGATCTTAGAACGATAGCATTACTACCCTCTTGATCTTGGGTGTAATAGTTAGTTTGTAATAGGTGGCCTTTGTTGGAGCATAAGCGACGGAGTTGACCTGATATGATAAACAATTATTGTCGAATCTTGATCATAACAATACCCTTAATGTCGTCCGATGTCCTGATAGTATAACAGCTTTATGAGAGGAAGAACCACATGGAAATTATATTAGTAAAATCGGGGTGATCTTGGGGATCAAGAAGTTTTGATTGTGTAGGAGGGCAACCGATAGAGGCCATTTGTTGGTAGGTACCATGCGGTAGTAGTGTCGGTGAATGAGTACACATCGTTTTAGAAGTGAATCCAACGGTGCATGGTTTCCCTGGGGTAATATCTTGTTACGCCAGTTATATAAGATTGTTGTTGTTGATGATGTTTTGTTTATAAGTGGGGTAGTGTTGAGAAGGTCTAAGGGATGAAATTTTCTTTACACATTACATAGACATGTAAGGGAAGGCGAAAATCAAAGCAGAGGGTGAATAATGAAAATAAGGAAACATAAACCAATTGATCTAATCCTCGTACAATGGAAGCTACTCCAAACTCTCTTAAGAAAATTCAAAAGACCAAAAACCTTAAGAAAGATCTTTGAGAATAGGAGTCAGGGAGAAATGCGGGGACTTGTCCATCTCTCGAGTAAAATATCCATTTTCAACTCTCTCTCTCTCTCTCTCTCTCTCTCTCTTACACACACACACATTGGCTCTTCTAAGCTTAATTTGCGAGTCTTTGCGAGTTTATGGTCATGTTAGACGCGCCAGGACTTTGTAAGTAACCTCAGCCTCTGAGATCTCGAGAGCACTGGGTTTAACGTATCGTATTTTGATTGATGACTTTGGGCGCGAGACTCTTGCACCTCCCATTGTTTTTTCTTTTGTTGCCTTTAATATGCATTTACCTTGACATCGACTTTTGAATTTTTAGCATACATTGTTGATTTGTTCTCCATCGTTTAATGGGTAAATGGTTTCCAGCTCTGTTATGTAGTTTGGAGATAGTTGCCTCGGTAAATTAATTACTATGGTTCTATGCTTTGTAGCAGGATCTTGATATTTTGGCTTAAAGAGGCACATTCTCCTTGGTGCATTGCATTTTTTTGGATTTGCGCATTTCTGATTTATCCTTTGTTTGTAGCTTTCTATAAAGGGCTTTCTAGCCTCCTAGCCCTTAATTTTTGGAGCGAAATTCTTCTTTCAAAAGTTGGTTGAGTTAATTTTATTGTTTTGTTATTATAGTTAATTTATCAGTTTTACGTGCAGTGTTGTTATGTTAATGCAGTGTTGCTCTGTCATTCCATTTGATAGATATGATTTAATGTTAATGGGTACCCTTTTTTCCTGGCTAATTCATGATGCATATTTCATACTCTTATTGTAATTTTCATAACCACAGCCCTTGTGAAGACAAATTTAATGGTAGAAATTGAGATGCCCGGCCTTCTGATTTTTAAGTGTTGTTAATTTATTATCTTTTATGAGTCCATCAACCAGGGTATTTTGAAAACTTCTTAGAAAAATAAAACAAAGTTTTGGAAGCATCCCTTCTCTAATATTTTATGTTAAAAGGATAGAATGGTGACTTATGGCTGTTGCTTGCAAATTGGGTTAATTTGTTGTAGAGGATTTGGATAGTTGAAGCACTAGACTTCTTCTATTAGGCCCTATCTTGGAGTTGGGAAACAATTTCCATCAAATTTGATATTCTTGACTTCTTTTCAAGTCTATTTCTTAATTCACTAAGGCTTTGGTTGGAACCCGAAAAGTACTAAAGAAAGAAAATTGAGATGAAAGAAAATTTGAAGAAAAATAAAAAATAGGTTTAATCTTAATAACCTAATTCTACATATTTATTCAAACTCATATTATTTGTTTCTTTCTATTATATAAGGATTAAAAAATTTTAAAAATATGTAAAATTTTAAGGAATTTTGATTGTATTTGATTTTCTTGTATAAGTTTCATAGATTGAACTGCTTGTAGAAAATCATTTTTCGCTAGCGTTTTTTCTTTCTTAGTATTTTCGGGTTCAAGCGAAGCCTAAAGGGAAATTATTGCGAGGTAAAATAGGTTATTTGCTTTATTAAGCCTCTTAGCTTATGAACATAAAATCTCGTTTGTTGATTTTTTTTGCAGATTGCGGGTTGCCATCCCAATTGTCCCAACTAAACGAGTCCTCGTTACATTTATGAAATTGGAGGAGCTTCAGCCAGTGGAAGAGTTCTCGATACTCCGAAATGACTTATTCAATTTGCAGGTCGAATTAGAGGATCATTGACATCATGGATTTTCATGGATGAGAGGCGGTACGTGGTGGTCGATCAGCGACATCTAGAAAGGTATAACTTCTCTTAGGTTGTATTAAGTAAAGATTGACTAGATTCGATCGTGTATAAGCGCTGCGATAACTTGACTTCTGGTTGCTCATCACTGACGACGAAGTCGATTAACACGCGTCTGAATGATTATATATATATATATGATAGGCAACATAAAATATATTACAATAACAAAGCGGTAAGTATCCATTATATTAAAATTATATTCATTGACATGATTTTCTTGATTCCCACGTCTCATGCGGGATACGAAAGGATGTTCACGAATTTGGATCTGCAAGAATAAAACAAACTGAGCTGGGTGGGCGGTGTGTGTTCAGTGGTGTTTTCTTTTTTTCTTTTTGTTATTGCTTTGTTTGTCTTGTAGAGTGGCTCTCTCGAAATTTACTATCCCTTGTTTTCTCATTTGTAATTTTTTACATTCCATTAACTAAATTCGAAGTTTTCCATCCTTACTCACTTGATTGTTGATGATTTTCAATCCGTCGGCTCATGATATATTTCAATCAAATATGTCATTTTAAGGTGCAGAAGATAGACTATGTTCGTGCATGTATATGTCCAAGTTCAATATACACGATAATATGTAATAATAAGTATACAAAAGAAAATGACGAAGAGTCGATAAAAAACATTACTATGGATGAAATGCGTACCTTACAGGCTCGGGCGAGGTTATTTAAGCGGAAGTCATCTAGAAATGGTGCGGCCGACTCAATCTGTATGTTCTTGCCCTGAGTAAGAAAAGTGAAATTAGAACCCCCAGTAAAAATTGCTTCTTGTTTACTTTTACGATTGGTTCGAATAAATGGAAAATGCATTCTGTCATATCATAATATTAACTGTCGGTTCTTGCATATTTTTTCTCTCAAAATTACGTCTCTAGTTATTAGCTTTCTCTATGGAGGTTGAAAGTAAGCGAAATAACATTTAGTCCCCTTTTCAATGTCTCCGGCAAAAGCGGCAAATTTGAATCGGGATCGATGGGGCGACCAGCTTTATTTTCCTTCCCTTTGAAAGGACCTTTGAAAAAGCCAGTTACTAACTAACACCAACGATGCGAGTAGTTTATTGCTTATAGTCACAATTTTACTCCGGAAGCTCAAAATTTAAGCTCTTTGCGAGGATGCTAACGAGGAATCGAAGTGCGTACCAAGCGCTTGCCGTGAAGGTAAAATATTCTCATTCACCCTCACTATCTCTTGAATTTATGTCTAGTAGATGTTCAATGCTATTACATTCCCAATAAATGAGCTATGAATATGTTGCATGCTACTCATATTTTATGTTTATTGTGTAGTTGATCTAGCTAATTCAATTGCTCTAAAAGTATGGGTACTTACAACATTTACAGAAATCAAGAAGCGAATGGAGAAAGATGTTGATGAAGTGGGAAAGATAGCACGAAATGTCAGAGCAAAACTAGAAGCAATAAACAAAAGTGTATTAACTTTACTCATCCAGCCCTCAATACACCAGCATGTTCTGTGAGACCAAGCAGCCTGTCATTATTCCGTTGTTTTCTGATTCCTTCCTCTCCCTTGTTCAGAACTTAGACTATCGAAAAAAGCTACTTTTCCCATTGGACAGTCTGGGGTGTTTCCCATTTCTTAAATAGAAAATTTTGTTGAAGTTTCTTCAGTAATTTTGCCTTTTAAGCTGTTGTTAAGTTGGAGCTTCTCTAATGTGAATTTTGTTTTCATATCTAGAAATAGCTTTTAGACCAACATATGAAGCCATATAAGAAACCTCTTATCCTTTGTTTGCAGTTATTTTGTTGTTTGATTTAGTTCATACATTTTTTTTTCCCTTTATACTTGGAATCTGAAGGGTGAGTCAAATACAAGTGAAGAAATGGTTCATAGCCAACTATTGGCTATTCTGTTAATTAAATAATCAGTTTGCTGCTATTGACAACTGAAGGTATTGAATATTTGGATGGCTGGGTTTCCGATTGGAGGATTCATTCCCAGACCGTGAGGTGGCATTGACACAGATGGCTATTTGTCGCATGTGAGTATAACTCACACTTTACTGAGGTTGTGGAGAGAAGGGTCATGACAGGTTAGCCTGAAAACTCTCAAAGAATTAAAAAAAAAAACCCTCAAATTAATGGTCTTTCTAGGAGTTTAGGCTCTCAAGGATCAAGATTCCTTCCCTTAACTCACACTTTACTGGAACCAGACCAGATGAAGAGATGAGTCTGAACCCTCTATTAGAATTTGAGCTATAAAATGGATATGGTTGTTATCATAATTGGACAAAATTCAATGACTTCTTAGACAATAGACAACCTGATAGAAACAGGAAACAGCGAGCAAATTTTTCGGAAGGCAATGCATCAAGAAGGAGATTTATGAGATGGGTATTGAGAAACTTATAGTGGGGAACATGTTACTTGTGTAACAAATTAGCATACAGGTCTTCCCTATAGCTCCATCTCCAACTGTGACACAGGGGAAGTTACAAGGACAGAAAGAAGGGAAGTGACAAGGACAGCAGCAGCACCAGTTTCAGAGCAGGGATCATAAGGAGGAAACAACAACAACAACAACACACAAAAAAGATGGATAGAAAGAAAAATGAAGAAACAGAGAAAAGGATAGTGTTTTGGCTTTTATGATGTTAAATTTGTCTCTAATGTTGATTATATTACTCGCACAATTTTGCAAACACTGTGAGTTCAGCCCAATCATGCTAAATGAACAAAAAAAACCCCTAAATCATCCAACAATCCAGCCTGATTGAACCCTCAGAAATAAATAAACGCATCCCACCATGACCAATTGCTCAAGTGCTAATTACGTGACTTTTCAGAGATGGTACAGGATTTCTGATTGAATTTTCTCTGTTGGGATGGATAGGTGCCTGAATGCATTGACAAGCTGGAATAAAATTATGGGTTCTGACTGGAGATAAGATGGAGATTGCAATAAGTATTGAGTATGGTTAGTGGATAATGATCTTCTATATCAATAGATGTTGAAGCATAATGGCCATAAATTTTTTACCATGTTCAAATTTTGCAGGTTTGCCTGTGGTTTGCTTAGACAAGGAATGAAGCAAATAATAATCAATTCAGAAACCTCAGCAATTAAAGCACCAGAGAAAACAGGGGATTTTTAATTCCAGACCATAAAATCATAAAAAGGAGCATCATATTCATAGAAGAAACAACAGCGCTAACTCATTCAAAATGGAATATAAATTACATGGACCTTAAAAATAAAAATAAATAAGGCCTAGATTTTTCTGAAATCCTAGAAATCAACTTAGATTCTTTGTCTTATATTGAAATGAGAAAGTGACTTGTCACTCAAGCCTCCCTGTGCACTTCAAGTAATTAAAAACATTTAGACTCTTCAACTAACCAGGGTTGAGCCGTGGTCTGTTGAGTCTGAGTACATTTTTATTATTAAACTCTTGAACTTACTAATACACCCTAGTTTTGTCTTTGATTATTTTATATATTCAGATTTTATAATATTTTCCAGTTGTAGTTTTTTTTACTTAATGTTGAGCGAAACTTTTTTTCAACTAATGCTAAATGATATTAAGTAATATTAAGTATTAAATTGTTTGTTTTTTTAAATTGGGTAGTGAGTATTAATAGTTCTCACTCTTTTGTTTGGCGAGGTGTTCTTTGTTTTAGAAGATGATTTTTTCTGAATAATATTAAACCAAATATTTTGTTGATTGAAGAGAGATTTTCTGTCATATACTCTAATAATGCCCCTGACTTTCGACGTTTAGTGTTGTAGCTCTTTCTGACTTCCCAATTTCTTGCTTTTGTTATTTTCTTTTTTTTTTTGTTAAACCAACCCCAAATGTCAGTGTATGCAGGGTTGATTAAACTTCCATTTTTTGTGATTAGCATTCTTTTTCCTATTTTCTTCTTATTGGTTAACTTGTTACTTTCTTCTTTACTCAATGTGCTACCTAAAATGATAGCAAAAAAAACTTTGTGCCTATTTGTTTATTGTTTGTTTGTTTGTTTGTTTGTTTGTTTGTTTTTTGAAAACAAAAACGAAAAACCTGAAATATGGGATAAGATGCATAAATGCTCATGACTTATAACCGTATGTCCAATTTAGTCCATGAGTTTTTTTTTTGTCCACAGGTATCCTCGACTTTAGTGTCGTAGCTCATCCATGACCATATCATCACAAACTTGCACAAATGGAGAAACGGTAGCTATTCAGGTGGTGCTCCATCTTGCGATGTTTTAACTATTTCGTTTGTCGTGCAGTAGTAAGTTTGTGATGACAAAAGCGTGAGCGATCTACGATCTTAAGCGTTTGAGACACTATAGATAAAAAAAACTCATGGGTTAAATTGAACATACAGTTAAATTGGGATGTAAAAGAAAACCCAAAAAGATAGGTTATGGAAACGATTATAGGGTTGGAAGATCGAAGTTTCTTTACATGGTAGGGAAAAGATGTTCTTATTAATCTCCGATTGGCGAAATAATTCTATCTTATTGTATGAGTGCTTTTTCCTACGCCAGAAGCCGTGTGAATTACAAAATGATGAACTCCTTTTGGTGGGATACAAATAAGGATGGTAGGAGAGGTATTCATTGGCAAACCTAGGAGAAATCATGTTATATGAAAGAGGATGGAGGTATGAGCTTCAAGCATTTGCATAGTTTTAATCTTGAACTTCTTGTTTGGAATCTATTGGTAATCACAACTCTCCCAGTCACTCGATTACTCAAAGCTAAATACTATCCCATATTAACTTTTGGCCGGCTAGCGGGTCATAATCCCCGGTTTATTATGGAGGAGTGTGTGGTGTCTAGGACTATTATTGCCCGGGGAAGCAAATGGAGGGGATAGACGATTGGGGAAGTGTAAATGTGTGGATAGACCCATGGATAAGATATCCGACATTTAAGCCTACTACCGGTTATTGATGGATTGGAAGACCTGAAGTATCGACATTGTGTTTTGATGGTCTACCGTACATGAAATATTGGTTTGGTAAGAGCCTTATTTAGTGAACATGATGTAAAAATTGTTGTAGATGTTACTTGGTTTGGGACCATGGATGATAAAATAATTTTGGAATTTCACCAGTAATCAATACGGAAGTTGGCGAAATTGTGGTAGGTGTCAATGCCGTCAAAATTAAAATTAAAATTTTAAATTTTGGTATGCAATTAAGTGGCCTTAACCTCTTTGGTACAATTGCTCCGAAGAACATCCTTATCCTTCTTGCTTGTTTAATGTGTTAGGCTAACGGTAGAGCATTTGTGGCATATTTTCTTTGAATGTCCATTTTCTCAAAGCTTGTTGGGAGGTAGCTTAAGTTATCATCATAATTGATTTGATGGAAACAGTGGAGGACTAGTACTTTAAATTGTTTTCTTCTTATAACTTTCGTCTATTCTTATCAAGTCGACATGATTCTTTGGGTATATAGAATCATCGCGAGCTTATTAGGATGAAGCGGGTCCTTTACCCTAGCGAATGGTTGCAACTATCGATACCATGAGGAATGGCTTGCATAAAAGAAATTAAGATTGTAGGTCAACGGCTCTACTATGTTGATTAATTTAAGAGTATATGGAGAAGGCGACCTATGGGTGTGCGATCAAATGCAAGCTGTGATGTAGCTCTTTTGAGCGAAGGGATCAACGGTATGAAGTGTACTCTTACAGATAGTCGGGGTCATTTTATAATTTTGTTCGCTTCATCTGTGAGGTGTTATCACGAGGCGTAAAGTGTATGGATTACATTAAGCTATTATATGGGTGCATCGTTTGAATTTTATCTATAGTTAGATTCGAGCTCGATGCCAAATTTGTTGTTCATTCGTTTCATTCTTCTCGTCTTGATGAATCAAAATTCGGCAGGGCCATCCAAGAGTGCCCAGTTCTTTGCCATCAAGGAGTCTCTTTCTTTATTTGTTTTACTAAAAGACACTGTAACAATGTTGCTCATGTTTTAGCTAGAGTCTTATGTTCTTGCATCTCCTTTCTATGATACTCTTACTCCCAGCTGTGTTAAGGATGCTTTGTTAGCTGATTTGCTTAATAAAGTTCTTTTATTCAAAAGAAAAAGAAAGTAGTATTAATTCTAATAACGGATACATAATAATTGCATATAAATAGAAATCATGTTGTAGTCAACTTAATTATTTTAAAGGATATATAATAGATGTTGGTACCCATCAAAGCCCTTTTATTTATTAAATGAATCAATTCTACAAGATTTCATTTTATTAGAATTATTGAATCCATGGTGTTATTTGGAGGTTAAAATTTTGGTTAAAAATAGAAATTTTGAAAAATGAAATTTTGGTTTATAATTTTAGAAAAATAGAATTTTGCTTTTGAAAAAAAGGATTTAAAAGTGGAATTTTTGAAAAATAGATTTTGAATTGGCATTTTCTACGAAAATTAGAAATTTTGAATTTTAGAAAAAGTATATTGGATTCAAAATTTGAAAAAGTGAAGTTTGAATTGTGAATATTGAAAAAATGGATTTTGATTTGGGTTAAAGGGCATTTTTGCCCTTTAATTCTCTTACAGTATGTGTCCAATTGAGCATGGCTATGTTTTTTTGTCATTTATGTCCTTCAACTATGTGCTAGTTGTCAATTTAGCCCCTCAACTTGTTTTTTATTTTTTCATTTTTATTTTTATAATTTTTAAAATTAATAATTTTGTCATTTTTTAAAAAGAAAAAAAAAATCTAATTGTTTGATGAAGTTGGTGTATCTTTATGATTTACTTGACTATAATCAATATATTAATATTTATTTACTACATTTGATTTCTAAAAAATATTTATAAAATTAAGAAAAATTTTCGAGTATTTAGTTGAGGGGATAAATTGAATCTTGGGCCATAATCGAGAACAAAATGACAAAAAAATAATAGTTGAGGGTAAATTGATAAGCTGAACAATAATTGAGGGCAAAAATAACTTTTAACCCTTTGAATTTTGAATTTAGATTTGAATTTTAAAATTAGAAATTCGATTTTTGAAATTTGGAATTGGTTGTATTTTGAAAATTGGGGCTTTAATTGGAAATTAAGTAAAATGGTTAATTTATTAATACAATAAAACCTTAAACCAAACAAGTTTTATGTTAAATGCATATGTGATATCGAGGTTTGCGAAGTCGTCTTTTAAAAGTTTATTAAACATTTTATCGAACATTTTCTTTCTTTTATCAAATATTTTTTAAATCATGTATTTGGAATCTAATTTTCAAATAAATTGAAACGGACCGTAACATAACTGTGAGAAAAAAAAAAAGAAAACGTTTACTTGCGGAGTTCTTGAGTTGTAGGTGGTGTAGCCCTCCCAACACTCCACTACCAGCATAATAATATTATTCACATTGATACCAACTTCAATATTCTCCCTATACAAACCCTTCTTCACATATATAACAAACCTCTTGCTGCTTGTCCTCTTCGTCATTAGCATTTATAAGCAAGCTTGAATGCGGCTATAATGGCCGTCCCGTAGTGTGTGAATAGTAATCACGGAGTAGTCATTTAATTCTGACATTGACTTTAAAAAAAAATCAATACCATAATTACTGACTACGACATTTCAAATATTTTGAAACTTTTTTAAGTTAATGTCGTAGTTACTGCGGTTTTATACATAATAGTAATTGGGTGGAAATTGGAAGATGAAGAAGGCATCTATCTAACCCACTCTGTCTTGTTTGGCATCGACGGCAGTTCACATGATCATGATTCATTTCTCTCTTAATTCTTAAATTCGTTTGCTCACATTCACAACTAGTCTCCTCTATGATATGATAACATTTTGTCTCCTCATTTTCTAATAGTGTCTAAACCCTTATTAAATTATAATGTTCGATTTACTTATATATATATATATATATATATATATATATATATATATATATATATATATATAAAAACACAAAAAAATAATTGGACTTTGATTCAATGAATTTAAATAATCTTTGTGGGCTATTTCCGTATTAAGAAAATATTGTGGAACATCTACACCTTTTGGCGGTTAGGCCACCAAACTATTATTAAAGCGCAATGACCACGAGACGCTATCGATGTGTTGTATACCTTGAGGTTTCTTGAGGATAAATTAATAGTTTTCTATGATAGAGATAGAGGGATGTAAGGGTAGAGAGAGAGAGTTGAAATAAAAATAAAAAATATATTAATAATTTTTTTATGATGTTTCATAAAACATATCTTAATTGTTTATGATAATTTTTTACTTATTTTTAAAGTTATGTTAGAAAAGTAAAGATATTAAATGATTAAAAATAATAAAGTATAACAAATTAAAAATGGGTCTTCTCGCGTATTCACCAATTTAATAGTTTTAAGGCTAATTGCTATATTTTCATAGGACTTTTATTAAATATGAGGCACATCATACCATGAAACATAATTCCCCTTTTTGGTTTTACATCTATTCATTTTGCATTAAAAAGTTTTAGTATTTATAATGGACATCAATTTATTCTTGTCTGTCTGGCAGAGTCAGATTTAGCAAATTAAACATGCCCAAAGTGGAGTTTTGAGAATAATTTCCTTGAAATATATATATATATATTAAAAATCGTAATAATTTTTTCAGCCCAGAAAATAATTTTCCGTTCCCAATATGTATTTACCTTCAAGTCATAAAATTCTTGAGACTCTCATCCTATGTCCTGTTTGTTTGTGGTAAACATTTTACCACTTGAGATAGGGGTGATGGATAACTATAATTTTAAGTTTAAAGTTAAAAAAACTAGGGTTTGTAACTATAGTATTAATCTTAAAAAAAAAATTATCATTGTTTTCGTTTCGAAATACTTAAACTTTAATTTTTTTTAAATGATTATTTTTTTTATATTATATTTATGGTTAAGAATATATAAGTTATTTAAAAAATTTATATGATTATCTTAAAATAATAATATATGAGATTCAATCATTATTAATTTAATTTAATGTTTCTATCAAAATTTTATATACCATGATGTGCCTTTTTAGCTTCTTAGGTTAAAAAAAGAAGAGAAAACATGAGGGAAACTCTCTACTTTCCACTCTCCACTCTCCACTCTCCAGTCGCCTAGCTGCCTCTTTTCTCCATTCACGCCCAACTCCACTGCACCACGGATCGTTCGGCCGCCGGTCTCCCAGAGAAAGTCTAGGGTTAGAAATCCAAGAAACTCCACTCACTATCGCGGCATCGGCTAGGATTACAAAACTGGTTCATCTTGGTAAGAATGTGAAAAAGTTTTGATTTTTAGTTATTTTGATGAGGAATCTCAGATTTCTCTTACAAAAGTTAATTTTTGTTGTTGTAATAGGTAGAAATGGAGTAAGAATACACTGAATCGGCTTTTTCTTCTCTAAAAGAAACTCAAATCTCTTCTCCTATCCATTTCTTGAGCTCCCTTCTTTTAGTTTTCTTCTTATTGCTGCTGTTTCCTTCCCTTCTGTTTTCAACAAAACCAAATTAAGCCCTCCAGTTCTCGTTTTGGTCACACTGCCATCAAATTATAAGCTTTTCCCTTCTGTTGTTTCTCATTTCCCTCCTGTTTTCCAACAAAACCAAATTCCAAAAAAAAAAAAAAAAAAAACCCATATGTTCTCGTTTTGGTCACACAGCATCAATTGTTGCTGACTTTTCCTACTTCCCAATTGTTTTCCCAAATCCGTCCAAGTAACAGAGATCGTTTGTGCCGTTGCTGGAAAGTTTCCAGAGTACTTGGTTGCCCTATTGGACGCCAGCTCGGTTATGTTTTGCTACCGCATCCCAAGCTGAAAAACTTCGCAGCAAGTTCCAGACGCTGAGGACGGCGAGGAATGATCAGCAAATAACTGTTGATGAAGCCACCAGAAAAGGGGATGAAATCAGACCAGCTGTTCGAGAGTGGCTGAATCGGGTTGATCAGATCACAGGGGAGGCAGAGGCATTTGTATTGATGAGGGATGATCAAAACATGAACTGTTTAGATAAGGTGGTGTCCTAATCATCTCAAGTTATCAGCATGGCAGAGAAGCATACAAGAAGGCGCAGGTTATTGTTGGGATCCAAACAGCCCGCAATTTCCCTAATGGAATTTCATGCAGTGTCCCTCCATGGAATGCAACGTTTATAGATGTATCCTGGACTAGAGACTCGAAAAAAGATGAAGAAGGGATTGCCAAAATTCAGCAAAAAACTGCAGAAATGTTAGGCTTCCAATTTAAGGGGAAGGATGAATCCACAAGAGCAGATGAACTGAAGCAGAGACTGCAGAAAAAGAAGGAACCGGAGAAAGACTAAGGGATCGGAAGAGAAAGATCCCTTATTATCTTGGATGACATTTGGAAAAAAATAATTTGGAGAAAGTTGGAATTCCTTTCAAAGATGATCAGACAACATGCAAACTAATGTTGGTTTCTAGAGACGCAAACCTATTATGCAAAGACATGGGCGCACAAAAATGTTTTCCAATTCAACCTTTACAAAGAGAAGAAGCAGCATTTACTCAAGAACATAGCAGGTGATTCTGGAGTGCTCTTCAAGAAGCGGTTTGTGCAAGAGAAGTCTATTGCTATGATCATTTTCCGTCACTATCAGCCCCTTGCTTGGGCCAAATGGTGCCGATGGCTTCACGCATTGTTGCCCCGATAGCTCAGATTCATGGTTTACATGGAGTCTTCCACTGAGCTCTGTCATTCCATTTATTGGTCGAATTGCCCCATCAGATGCCTGCATTGGAAAGTTGGTCCAATCTTGATGCTGCTATGACACTTTGGCACGATGGCTTCGCATTCGGCAGCCAGACCAAACATTTCTCTTTCTTCAGGAGAACTATTCTTCCAGACGATGGTAATGCATCTTTTGGCTCCTGGTTCCTTGACTGTGCTCATAAGGAGAAAGAAATCACAAATGCTTTGGAGGGGGCTGGTGCTCAATAACTGAAGCAGAAGTTGCTCATAGTGATGTCTCAAACTAATATATATAGGCCAGGATTGATGTTACACAGGCCGATGAAAGGATAGCAAATGGTGGTGACAGTGATGACTATGAAGATGGCATTGACAGCTGAAGAGGTGCAATTGGATTCTGCTCGCCATTATGGGCAACTCCAGATGGTGTCTTGTGAAGATGAGGACCGCCATGTCCATGACTCCAGAACATGGTTCAGGTGGTTCTTTTGAAAATTGAATCAATGGCATTGTTAAGGAGAAAGAAAAGTTGGTTTGGATGGAACAAGAAAGGATAAAAAATGGAGTGATGATCCTGAGAAGTTCCAAAGATTATGAAGAAGTTCTCAAAGTTGGCCCAAGAAGTAGCAGCGGGGACGGTTGATAGTCGAAAACCATCTTTTGAGTTTTCTAGGGAGGATATGGGAAACTAAGAGGAAAGATAAAGCAATAAGAAGAAAAGAAGGGTGTAAGTGGTGACTCTAAACATACAAGCGAGTATAAGAAGGTCCGACCTGTCTTGTAGTTGACATAGATTTCCTTTGAAAACTGAAGAGCTATTGCCTTTACTTGACATCTTGGCCAGCAAAGTCCAGGGCTGTTGGGAGGCTCAGGAACTTGGCTTTGCTAAACTGCCACATGGCACATTTTCTGTCAAGGTACTCTAGGTCTGTCTTGAACTCTTCATTTTTATTGGTACTGTTCAATCTTTTCTCCCATATGTTTGCCCCATTTTTACTTTGTAAATTCTTTGGACATCTTTTTTATCAGTATTGTGGTGATCACCTAACTTAGTTTCTTCATTATAAATTGTTTTATCTTTCAAACCTAAAGCCTGCAAGCTGCTTTCAGTTATATTTCTCTATTTCCGTTGAATGTAGGATCCAAGAAACACTTTAGTATTGGTTCATTATCTCATCTGCTGTTTGTAGTTATATTTTCTGACACAAAAAACTTTGAACTTTGGTCTTGGATATTGTTTAGAATACCTGAAGATATTCATGGGTACCCTCTCTTCTTGTTGCAATAAATTTAAACTTTTCTCTTCCCATAGTGGTGTTGGAGGTCCCCGTGAATGGCGAGGAAGGCTATATGGACTTTGTTGTGGGATTACACTTTTTTCTGTATTTTATATCTGAAAAAAAGAAATAATGAGAGAAATCCACATTATAGGGATACAATAAGTAGTTGGCTGGCAGTCCTTTCGTCATCATTTATTAGAAAATGGTTGTACCATTTTAAGCCCGATCTGTCGAGCCATCGCATCACAGTTAATGATATGATGCTTGTAGTTATGTCCATTGATATCTTTATCTTCTTCCTTAAACATGATTACATATTTTCTTTGTATGAATTGTTTGAAATGAGTAGAAATGCCATTAAAGCACACTTTGAAGCTTGGAGTTCCTTAAAATTACGTCTTCAAACTTCGGTGGAAATGGTGATTAAACATGCTAGTGAGAATAAGTTCTTTGGAATTACATATCTAAATTCCTTCGATATGGAGGTTCTAACATGTCATACTCTTTGCATTTTAAAACTTTATTAACGACATACGGAGTTTGGGTATAAAGTAATTATGATATTATTATTTAAATAAACATATTTAGGAGGAATCATGGCTTACGTACAAATGTGGTTGCTACTAACAACTTCTGACTATGTAAGTTCGTTATATTGGATGAAGTTAAGTTAGGCGAGCGATGGAGTTGCGGTCATTGTTGTAACTTCATTTAACTGATTTGCGGTTGCATTTTAATTAAGCGCTTCTTTCTTTTTGACCCGATGATTAGTATGGGGCTTTTAATTGTAAATATAAAACTTTGATAAGTTGATATAGATTAGATATACCTATGTATATAATACTTTATGTACATTACATAAACCTGATTTACTAATGTGTTCTTAACGTAGTGGTATCCCATTATCGTTGGGCTTACAGTGCCTTGTGTGCGTAAATTTCATCTGTCATGGCTTTTGATGCTATTTACTGTCTTTCTTCTTTTGCTACTAGTACTTTATCAACAGGTTGTTTCACTTGCTTTTGCTACTATCGTTCTTGCATCATTATGACCGATTAGGACAGTGGTATGGTAATATTTATATTCTGCAGAATACTCTTAAGTCGGCACTATCACTAATTTTATCATCATCCTGATGATCCACGACTTCTAATTATCTTTTTAGGAATTAAATGGAACTAAAACTCCCGATGAGGAAAGGTACATTTTGGTAACATGCTTGTGCCAGTCTTGGGCTTGATAGCAATCTACTCTCGATCGCTGAATGTAATAGTTGGTATAGATGAGACTATTTGAAACATGACAGCAGTTGACGATATGATAAGAATTGTGTCGAATGTTGATCGCAACAATACCCTTAATGTCGTCCCGATGTCCTCGCGGTACTAATAGCTTTAACAAAGAAGACCACATGAAAGTATATTAGGAAAATCCAGGGTGATTTTAGAGGATCAAGTTTTGATTGTGTAGGGTGAACCCTTGAATAGAACCATACATTAGACACATCATCGTCGGTAGTGTCATGGGCGAAGTCGTCATTTAAGTATAAATCAACGGTGCGTAGCTTTGAGGTTGATATCTAAGATTGTTCTATAGTTTATGGAAACATCATTATTATTGTGTTATTTATTTTGATATGATTATACGATGATGATGATGATGGTGGTGATCCTCGGTGGTAGTTAGTGACCGATTTATTTATTAGTATTCTTTCTTACCAATTAATAACCATATATGGTCCTTGTCTTTATTCTAATCTTTCACTCCGGCGATCTTTCGTTCTCTGGATCGATTTTAGCATTCTAGTTATGTTTGATAAGAAATCATGAGGATGAAGTGATTGGAAGGTGTAACATTGAAATGAACATGTTGTTAACATTTTTCAAATGAAAGATGTGGATTGTGCGAGGATATTTGTGTGTAGGCGGTTGGGATTATTGATAGAAAACTTCCCGATGTCAGGATGGCGGTTATATACATGCCCTTATTCTTACTTGATATCCTCCCATTACTTAAATCATAGGCCATCGATCATAATCTTGGTAAAAACTTTAACACATGATTAGCAACATTGATACCTCTAACATCATTTTCCATATAAATTTACAATAAATCTAGATCAGTAAACTAAGTCTATTGTCGAGGACTTGATTTTGTGCAACGGTGGTTCCTTTTTTTCTTCCTTAAAGAGGAAGGGAATGCATGGGAGCATGTCGAACATGTAGCTGAAAATGAAAACTAAACGAGACTAAATAAGGTAAAGTTGTAAAACTGTTATGTTGTTTATATAGTGGGGTAGTGTTGAGAGAAAGGTCCGAGGATGGAAATTTTCTTTACGTGAGACATGGGAAGAGCGAAAATCAAAACTCTATTAAGAAAAATTCAAAAGACTAAAAACCTTAAGAAAATCACCAGGAAATTAAGGAAATGCGGGGACTTGTCCATCTCGGTAAAATATCCATTTTCAACTCTCTCCTTCACACACACACACACATTGTCTCTTCTAAGCTTAATTTGCCAAGTCTTTTGAGTATATGAAGGTCCCATGAAACGCATATGGAACTTTATCCCTTTGTTACTAACTACATAAAGGACTTCTACAGCCTCCTAGCCTTATTTTTTTGGGTAGCTATTGCTCAAAAGTTGGTTGAGTTAATTTTATTGTTTTGTTATTATGGTTAATTTATCATTTTAACGTGTATTGTTGTTATTTTATATTGCTTTGTCATTCCATTTGATTGATATGTTTTAATGTTAATGGGATAATCATTGGTTATGGGTACTTTTTTTTCCGGCTAATTCATGATGCATATTTCATACTCTTATTGTAATTTTCATTACCATAACCATGTGAACAAATTTAATGGTAAAATTGAGATGCCCATTGCATACAGTTTTTTAAGTTGTTATTTTTTTAGATCTGTAACTTTGACCTTGGTTCCATTAATCAAGTCGTAATTTATTTTCTTTTATGAGTGGAAATTTTCCCGGTGTATTTTATAGCTTCTTAGAAAAATAAAAAAACAAGTTTGGAACTTCCCTTCTCTAATATTTTATGTTAAAGAAGGATAGAATGACTTGTGGCGTTGCGCAAATTGGGTTAATTTTTTTAGAGGATTTGGATAGTTGAAACCTTTAGAGGAAAATTTTCCATCAAATTTGATATTCTTGACTTCTTGTCAAATCTATTTCTTGATTCCGTAAGGCTTTGTTTGGAACCCGAAAAGTACTAAGGAAAGAAAATAGAGAGGAAAAATTGAAGGAAAGAAAATTTGAAAGAAAATAAAAAATAGGTTTAAACTTAATAAACTAATTTTGCATAATTATTCAAACTCGTATTATTTGTTTCTCTTTATTATATAAGGATTAAAAAAATTAAAAAAATGTAAAATTTTGAGGAATTTTGATTGTATTTGATTTTGTTTTATAATTTCTGGATTGAACCAAACACTTAAGAAAATCATTTTCTTGGCATGTTTTTCCTTTTCCTATTATTTTTAGGGTTCGAGCAAAGCTGAAATTATTTAAGTAAATAGGTTCGGTATTTGTATTGAACCTCTTATAGCATATGAACATAAAATCTCAGCCTGTTGATTTTTTTACTGTTGTAGGTTGCCATACCAATTGTCCCAACTAATACGAGTCCTAGTTACACGTACGAAATTTGAGGAGCTTAAAAAAAAAAATAATAAACTAATTCTACAAATTTATTCAAACTTTTATTATTTGTTTCTTTCTATTATATAAGGATTAAAAAATTAAAAAATATGTAAAATTTTAAGGAATTTTGATTGTATTTGATTTCTTTTATAATGTCTATGGTGAAACCAAACATAAGAAAATAATTTTTTCTTAGCATTTTTTCCTTTCACAGTATTTTATGGTTTCCTTGAGCTAAAGAGAAATTATTGCCGAGGTAAAATAAGGTTGAGACTATTGTATTAAGCCTCTTAGCTTTTGAGCATAAAATCTCGACCCTGTTTGATTTTTTCTTGTTCTTGTGAGTTGCCATCAGGTGTCCCAACCATACGAGTCCTCGTTAAATTTATGAAGTAGGAGCTTATTGATGGAACCCTCTCTCGGTGACTCATTTCCAAGGCGTGAGTCTAAGGAATAAGAGGGATCATCGACATCGTGGATTCATGGATTAGAGGCAAATTTGTGGTGGTCGGTCGGCGACATACAGAAGGTATAATTTCTCTTAGATTTGTATTAGTAGATTGACTAGATTCGTTCGTGCGGAAAACAAGAAAAATGTAACGATGGCGATAATGTTTATAATAGTGTAGAAGCGAAGATTGTAAATCTCTTGGTGTGAAGCAAGTGAGATATCATATCTTTTCAATGAAAGAAATCATAACAAATTCGGTGCAAGAATCTGATCTCTTTCCACTAAAGTTTACGGTGGGACGATGATTTGGGAAGAAAGTAATTAAATATGACATATCTTCATTAAACATCTTTGTGCTCTAGCGTGTACCTAAAACAAGAGCACGACCTTGTTTGGAAAGGGAAAGTGGAGGAGAGTGATAACATATAACTCCTTATGTTGTGAAAAAAAAAAAAAAACTCATAGAGTGCTCATACTTTGGAGGGACAAAGCAAGAAAGATGCCTTGTTTTCTTTCATCTCACTTACCAATACACCCCTGGTTTTGTCTTTGATCATTTTATATGTTCCAGATTTCATAATATTGTTTAAGGTGTAGTTTGTTTTTTTACTAATCTTAGATAGAACATTTTTCAGCGAATCCCATCACATGGGATGTATGATTAAAGATAAAGGAAATCTTGACTTTGGAGTAGGATGGTGTCATTGTTGTTTCTTAAGTGCTTCCGCTCCGTGGGAGGAATCAAACTCTTCTTTTGGGCCTATTATTGTGTGTGTATTCTCATGTTATTTTGGTCACTACTCACTCATATAATCACTTTGTTCCTAAAACAATCGTATCAAAACATATATGCAATATAAGCATTAAGTAGCTGAGGTGTGATGAATGATTGTTTGTTTGAGACAAATCCATTGTTTATGGGTTTGCACATTTTCTTTGTTACTCTAGCCTTTTTTTTAATTTCAAGAAGAAACTCTTCTTTAGTTGGTTGAGTTAATTTTATTTTTGTTAATATAGTTAATTTATCATTTTTTACACCTTAATTATTAATTATTTTATATTGCTCTGTTCCAATTGATAGATATGTTTTAATGTTAATGGATAATATTGATTATGGGTACTTTTTTTCATTCATTCATAATACATATTTCATACTCTTATTGTAATATTTTTCATTACCACAAATAATGACAAATTTAATGGTAAATTGAATGCCCATTATCTGATTTTAAGTTGTTTTTAGATCACCTTTTGTTCTTGCGGTTCCATTGTCTGTCATGAAATTACATTATCTTTATGAGTTCAACTAAATCGGAATTATTTTGAAACTTCTTGAAAAATAAAACAAGTTTTGGGCATCCATTTTCTAATATTTTATATTAAAGATAGAGAAGATACTTATAGTTTGTTCTTTAAAATTGGGTTTGTAGTAGAGAATAGTATTTTCTTTTATCCTTTTGACGATAATTGGAAGGGAAAAAATGATATTTTAACAGTTGATTAGGAATGAATGTGATGAAAAGTTTGTGCTTTTTCGCATCACATGGGATATTGTGATTAAAATAATGGCGGCGGCTTTGGTGGGATGGTGTATGCATTATTTGCTAACTAGTCTTGTAGCTATAGGGAGAATCAAACCTTTTCTTTTGTTACTATTATTACCGTGGTTGAGTCTGCCGGCCGGTGATGAGTGATTGTTTTGCATATGTTTTTTCTTTCTTTCTCTTTTACATTTCAATAATGGAAAGTAGATATACATTAGTGCATGTAAACTAATGATGATGATGACTATGCCGACTGGCATCCTCTTTTGGATGGCCTTCATATATATGGTGACAACTTTACAATTATAAATGTGTTTGCTTGGTTAGAAGGTTGGGTAGGAGGAGGACTCATCAAGAAACATAATATGAGCAACAGGGAAAATTTAAATTCATATATTGATCTCTCTCTTTGTTTTTGGTTTGTTTATTTATTTCTTATCAACTTTAGCTTTCTTCATCTCCGTTCTTCATTTAAAACGAGAAAAAAAAAAAACACCAAAAATAGGTTTATGAATGATAAAATAGATTTTCTTTAATAAATATTATTGATTTTTTTAAAATAAATATATATATTTTAGGTTTAACATTTAAGAAAATTGAAAAGGTAGAAAGTTATGTATATTTAAGTTTTGCATGATTTAACGCACCGTTTATCTCGACTTTTAGGTTGTCAAACACGACACGGTAAAGTTAAACATAATTTTAATTTAAATTTGAATTTGAGATATAAATCAGATTTCCACGGCTCATCTACATTTTTTGAAAAATAATCACAATTATGATGTAATAAAGCGTATTTGGGATTCAAATTGAGTTCTTTCTCTTTATGTAAATTGTCTATTTAAGTTGAATCTTAACATGTCATTTAATACATTGCTTGTTGAATGTTATATCGTATAGCTAAGCATGATGAAGTAGCGTTCATCTACGTTTATATCTTATTTAAATCTTGTATTTTAACTTACCACTTTATGTTTTTAGTAGTATGTAACCTCACCATTGTGAAAATCTGTGACTTCTAGCATATATAACCATTATTTTTAGTAAATTTTTTTTTATTATTATGTTAAAGTCAAATACAAAATTAATTTATTGAATGCTAATAATTAATAACAATTATTAAATTTAAATAGAGGCCCCAATAGAAAGGTATCATTTTGATACGCTGTTATTTTTTATAGTTTTTAAACAAAAATATAAATGATTTTTAATTATATTTTATTTTTTGAAATATAAAGGCCAAAATTGAAATATATAATTAAATAATAAAAGGAAACTTAATTTAAGTTTCATTTTAAAAATTTTTTGGTAAGTAGAACTCATATTTTAAGTTTAGCAAATAAGAACTTAAAAGCTTTGTGAGTTGGGTGATAATTTTGTACTTTAATTTTTTAAATTTAAAAATAAAAAGCATTATATGTTTATTTTAAATTTTTATTTCCAAATTTAAAAATAAAAAATAGAAAAATATGATTTGAAGAATTATTTTTAAAATTATGAAATGAATTGTGACTAAATGATTGAATCCGTTGTAAATAAAAGAAATTATGAAAATAAATTGAGAAAAAGATACAGCAGAATGTCACATATAGATTCTCAAAGACCCATAGTACATCAATTAAAGTTAAGACTCATTATTTATGGAGCCACACCCTCCATCACAAGAAACCTGTTTTGAAAAATGTAAAATGCCCATCAAAATTAACTCTAAAAAGAACCTCCCCATATGAACCATATATTTATTGATGCTTCTAACTTTGTCAGCAAATTTTTAATGTCACAATTACAAAAGATAAAAAGATAAAAGATTACAAATAATACTTATTTTAAATTATATAAAAAAATTAAATGATCAATAATGGAATCTTTAGAAGGAAATAAAATTAAAATACAGAGATACAACTCATTCTTAGTTAATCGCGGGTGGAGATCTTGAATGAAAATTAAATTAATCATACATGTAACAGCTTAGATCGCAGAGGGTGTATAGTATATGTGCGATCGTAGAATCGTATGTGCAGATTTTGCCCCAGTATTTAAATTAATCAATTTATAGTATTTTTGAAGTTGTTTAAGGATGAAATTGCCAAAGTTTTAAGGGTGGCCAAGCGCTTGTGTAATTAGGAAAGTGGAGGGTGGTATAAGTGTAAATTGAAGCACAAAAATGCAGGTAAGATGATCAAACAGTTGCGCTAGTTAAATTAAATCTCGTAATCTGATGACGAGAAAAGTTCGTCGAATTCGAGACGGTCGAAATATTTTGAATTTACAGGTGATAAATTCTTGGGTGACTTTTAGGGATGAGATTTTTACGAAAATCTTGGAAGTCAAAAAATGGCTTGAGTTAAATTTCATTTAAAATAATTGAATTGAAAAGAAATAAAAATTTTCGGGACAGAAACGAACCCGAATGAGGTAATATAAATTATGTATTCAAATAATAATAATAATAAATAAATAAATAAATAAAAACAAAACAAAACATAAAAGTCAAAAAGAGGAGGAACAAACGGACAGGACGTGAGAAAGAGGCGTGGAGAGGATTTTTATTTTATTTTTTCTTCTTTTTGTTTCTTTCTTAGATTTATGGAAATCGGATCGTAAATTTTATCGACGAAGCGAGTTGTCTTCTGTGATAAGAGTACGTGTGAAATAAAATTTTAGTTTCGTCGACTTGAGGTAGAAAATTTTCTACTTGTGTTGTTTTAATGCCAAAAGGTATGTAATGGTTTGAGGGAATTTTCTTAGAGGCGTAAATTTCGATTAAAAATTTTTTGAAATGAGTTTAGGAATTTTAGGAATTTTGGGACTCTTTTAGACGATCGGCTGAATTTCGGAATTTGTTTTCGGGCAGTTCGAGTTGAAATTTCGGGATTTTATTTAGGCAGTCGGACATAATTTTCGAAATGTTTTGGGTGTTTTAGGTATATGAAAGTCGTAGTCTGAAGCCCAGCCATATACACGTAAATAGCATTTGGGGCATATTTTTAAGAAAAAATTTAATTGTAGCGCGAGTGTGCGAGTGGCAGTTGTCTTGACGTGTGGTGTCACGTGAATGTGTAGGGTAGCGAGATGGGAGAAATTGTGATCGTCTTTCGATTGTTTGTAGGAAGATGGTGTTCTAAACTCATTTTTAAATACTAGTGTATTATTTCGGAGAAGATTGAGTGTTAAACTCACATTTTTAAATGCAGTGTATTATTTATAAATCATTTTACGCTGGTATGTAATTGTTTCAAAGTATTCATCGTATTTATTGTGATGATTTTGATTATAATAGTATTTGGCTTAATGAATGATGTGATTTAGAAAATGACAAACAGCAATGGTTTTGAATTATCAAACCGTATTTGGTGACGTGGTTTGGATTATCAATATATTTCAAGTAAACAATGGTTTTGAATTGTTAAACCACCATGTTTAATAACAAAGTATATTTTATAAAAACGGGACTAACGAAAATCACTTAGTTTTAAGCGGCATCTGGGTGAAATTCAGGTCGTGCGGTGGTGTTAGGACATCGTTTCATGCATTTTAGATTTGCATGGTCGGCCCGAGCTTAGTTCTTGCATGTGGCATTTGAAGGAGATCGTGGCACGTCTTTGGAGTATATAGGGTTAGCGCTAGCTAGATTATGGTAGCGTGAATCGAGGTATTTCATGCATATTTCTTGGGAAGGTGATGTGGACGAGCGGCTCCACTGGGTGATGCGGTTGAGTCCTTCCAGGCACGGTTGAAGCCCGGAGCTCCGTGTTTCTTAGGGGTACCTTGACGAAAAGACCTCCAGTGGTTGATCTTGATTTATAAGCATTTTTCATACATTTTTAAAATCAACCACTGGTAAGCAAACAAGCATTTAATGAAAAGTTTTTATAAACTTTTAAACAATGTCGAAGCCCGAGGCTCAGCGTTTATGAAAGTTTTATAAAGCTTTTAACCCAACTCAAAATAAGCAGTTTATGAAAAGTTTTATAAACTTTTAAAGCAAAGCAAGCAAGAATTTTATGAAAAGTTTTTAGAAACTTTTAAAGCAAGCGGTCGAAGCCTAGGCTCCTGCGTTTATGAAATGTTTTTATAAACTTTTAGCAGAAAGCAGCGGCCGGTTCCCCGAAGAAGTTTTAGAAACTTTTATAGCATGACAAGGTTTACGGAAAATGTCTTGTAAAATATGGTTTCACAGTTTTGAGATATTTTCGAGAAAAGCAAGCGTTTTATAAGCATCTGTTCCTTTGAACTTCATTTAGCTCATTATTTCTGTTTAAAAATATTTTCAGTGCAGTACAGGATCTTTGGAGGCGTTTTAATCATTCTCCTCTACTTTAGTATAGTGTAGTATTAAATAATTTGTGTAAGGAAATACTTTGAATTTGTACAGTTGAGCATATGTATGTATATAGTTGTGTTTTGTGAAAATGTGATGAGCCTGAGGCTCTTTGAAAGATTGTGTTGGTTGCCATATTTTGAAAAGTGTAAACTGTATATATAGGTTTTGGGATATGTCATGTATGCAGCTGTTATGCTGTCGAAATTTTATAAAATCACAAGTTTAGAAAAGAAAAATTTTTATACGGGTTTCCCGGTAGCCAATGACTTTCTTGAGGATTATACAGTCGTTGGAAGTACTTGGTGGGGGTTTACGTGGGGTGGTCGGCCTTTCACCGTGAGTAGGGGTGGGGGTGTGTTCAATGACTCATTCTTGGTTTTTGAAAGTCGATTCTTACATGTGGTTAAATTAAGATCATTTTCAATAAGCCATCACATGTGAGAAACTAATATTCTTCTTTATAAATCCCTATATGGGAATAAGATAGTTGTCGTATTTACCAAAAGTATGGATGTTTTTTTGAAAGCCTAAATATGGTTCTTAGTTAATATACATGATTTCACAAATATTGGAACGTTAAGATTAGCGGGAGTCTTTATGATTGATTTTTCCTTATTTTTTGTTGTTTTTTTTATTATAAAAAAAGTGAATACTGTTTTTTTACGATTAAATACTTTAATGAAAAAAGAAAGAGGGCACATGGAGTGGGGCGAGGGCATCAATGGGACAAACTAATTTATTGGCATTCGTCCTCCACATGTACAATGATGCTGTCGAGAAAGTGAAGGAAACATCATGTTTTTTCTTTTTATAAACATGATTCAAGTCATAGTAATCCTCTTAATAATTGACTTGATATCGTCTTTCACATAAATTAAAATAAACAAAAAGCTTAAAAAATTATAAATTATTAGAAAATACATGTAATTAAATAAGTTAAAAATTAATAAAATAAAATTTATTTTATATTTAATATTATTTATTTTCTTCCATTTTTCTCTTTAAGGTTTCGTTTGGAACCCAAAAATATGTTTCAAAATAAAATAGAAAAGGAAATTATATAATAAAGTGGAAGGAAAGAAAATTTGGAAGCAAAATAAATCAAACTTATGCTTAATTCTATATGTTTATTCAAACTCATTTTATATTGTTTCTCCTATATAAAGACTAAAAAATTTTTAAAATGTGTAAAAGTTTGAGAACTTTTGATTATATATATAAGCATTATTTTGTTATATAGTGGGGTAGTTTTGAGAGAAAGGTCAAGGATGAAAATTTTACTGCATTACGAGACATGTAAGGGAAGAGGTGAAAATCAAAACAGAGGAAATGAATAATGAAAATAAAGAAACATAAACCAGTTGATCTATAATCTTACATACGCGAAAGCTACTCCAAAATTCTCTTACAGAAAAATTCAAAAAGACCAAAAAGCTTAAGAAAAATACCAAAGTTCAGGATAAATCTAGGGACTTGTCCATCTCTTGGGTAAAATATCCCATGAATAATCTAAAAAAAAAAAGGTTAATAAATAAAATAAATGAATATTTCATTAGCAGAAACCTCATAACAATCAATGAAACAAATGAATAATTATTAATAATAAATCTATTGTCCTTTGGTATTCATCCCTAGTGATCGACTTGAAAGTGAAAATTGAAGTGTTTATCGAATACATGGATTAAATTAAGACAGTTTTGTACAACCATTTTCTCTTTCTTTTTTTCTTGGGTGTATGGTGGATGGGGGATGGTTTTAGATGCCACCTCACTTGTGCTATAAATTCCCTTCTTCATAAAACATTGAGCTGCTTCCCACCTCCCCTCTTTTTTTCCTGTATATTTTATGGAAAAAATAAAAAGGTTGCATATCGTTCATCATAAAGTATCTTACGAACTTAAAATATGGAGAGCATTAAACCTAGTTTATAAAGACACATTTGACATAAGGTGTGACACCCACAAAAAGCAGGAATTAGTTGACTGCAGAATCAGCAGGTGGAATTCGGTGGATGTCGGGTTACCCGACACCACTTTATCAGACGAGTCTCCTTTGTGCGGGGCTCTGCAAAAGCATTACTGCATATACTGTCCCAAGCGATTCAATATATACAATATATATCCTGACCACTTGGGCCCCTGGCTTGATACTTTCGATGTTTGCTGCAGCTGTGAAACCAACTATATACTTGATAGTTACAAGAGTTAATATTTTTTACTCTTAAACAACCACATATATTAAACCCAGAGTTCCTAGCCGTACGATCATCAAAGCCACACAGGCTTTCTTGAGACTCGACCTCTTGGGCCAGGCCGTCCCTCGCACGCTCCACATTACTGTAAAATAAAGGGGGAGTCTACGACGGGAGTGAGCTAAAGCTCGATAGGAGAATCGCCCTAAGTGGGCTACTCACCACCCCTAAGCGCGGTGCAATGTTCCCAGTAAACACACATTCAAGCAAATGCGTGATCTACTTGAATACCATGGCCATTCAGTCAAAGTGCTCCATGAGCTCTCTCACACACTCGCCTAAGCCTGTGCAGTGTCGTTTTATTTGTGGGCAACCCTCCGATGAATATATATCAATTGGGCCGCTTCGACGATTGATATATATTATTTGTTTGTGGACTACCCTCCGATGAATATATATCAACTGGGCCGCTCCGACGGTTGATATATTATTTAGTTTGGACTACCCTCCGATAATTAACATTTTAGACTACCCTCCGAACCTTGTTTCTCTAGACTCATCTCATGCACTAACTCCTATACTCCTAGGATGTTCCAGTGCATATGGAGTCATGTATGCCGAGTTCAATCAGTCTAATCATGCAAATATATAACCACGAATATATTTACATAAAATAAAATCACACAATCATGTTATGCAATTATACATTTCATCACATCAAAGTCTACGCTCACTTGAATAATGATCAAACACGAGCAATTTAATTTAAATCACTTTCGACCAAGCATATTTTAAAAAACATATTTTGAGAACACTAATGCAGAATAATTAAGGCACCTGTATTTACTATTCAGGAGGAAAATCCTGAGCTATAGGTTCACTTAGTGATTCCGCAATCCACGGCCATTCCAGGCCCAATGCATACCAAGCACCAATTAATACATAAATCAACACATAATCAACCCAAACAGCCCTACATTGGGGCTGTACGAGCTTGACCTCTCAGGGATTTCTAAAAAAATTTCCAATAATTCGGTCCCATGTTTTGGGACCGATCCAACGGCCCCTCACGGCCTCATTCAATCGAAACATTAGTAAAACATTTAAAATGGGAGTAAAATCCAAGTAGGGAGAAAATCCTACCTCAAGGAGTTTGAAGAAACTCCCGATCCGGGAGTCCCGCAGCGTAGCGTGCCGCGTGAGCATTTCTTTCTTGCCGGGCCATGACGGTCGGATCGTCCGCATTCCTAGAGAAAGCACCCTCTCTAAAGCTCTCAATTTCAGACTCACTGCATCAAGAATGGATTTCACGTTTTGGTCTTGGTGTTTAAGTGGAAGATGCACTATTTCCTCATTTGTCACTTAGTAGGCTTAAAGCAAAAAATGACCTTTATGTCCCTCTTTTACCAGAATCGATATTCGGCATTACCTCGGTCATCCATTTTCATTATTTCTCTACTCATACCACTTATGGTACATGATGCATAACGCATATATCTTGGCTCGTAGCGTCGAAAAGTGATTTCTGACCTTGCTTCGAAATCGATGCCTCGAAAAATGTGCCGACTCCGACTGTCTTAGAAAATTATGAAATTTTACGTGTTAACTAGATTTCGCGAGACGATTCCAACGGTGCAATCCATTTCGTCATCCGAGATCTAGAGAATTAATTATGGATTTTTAACCGAAATTACAATTTTGTAATCAAAATTACGGTTTTGCCCTTATTCCAGAAATTGGAATTTCTCGGGTCTTACATAAGGAATTGAGATGGTAACCAAAGATATCTATTGTCAAGACTGCACTCCAATGTCCCGGGTCTTTAAAGGATGGCATAATCATTAAAATTTGTGATTCTTTGTTCATATTTTTTAAAACTGTTCTTAAGAATAGTTTTTAAAAACATAGATAACACCGTTTTGGAAATTAATTTTCACCTTTCCAATTTATTAAATACAATATTTGTCTAAGACAGAAGGATGACATTTTAGGTATATATATATGTGACACCCCAAACCCGAGGTGTCCGTTGACTACCCGTTAACCTGCGGAAATCTACATGTCTCATGTCATGAGACCCATACATGTGCAAAAATAGCCACATGGGCCTACACATCATACTCACGAAATGTATATTTTATACAAAAAGATTTATTTACAATTGTCTTTGATTACAATTTATACAAAACTGGGTCTTGTGCCCAGAATTTTACACAATACAAGAGAGGGCCATCTTGGCCGTTTCTTCGCCTCTAAAACCCGGATGCATCCCATCCCTAATGCGTCTTTAGTACCTAAAAAAGGGGGTCCCATGACGGGGTGAGTAAAGCCCAGTAGTGGAATTTCCCTACTTGGGTTACTCCCCACCTAAGTGTAATGTAATGGCACACTAAACATACAACACATGCTAATATATCACTCACACATATATTAACAAAATTAATTCCATACATCATGTTATTCAGTTTATAACAATAACATAAACTTAGCTCGCATAAAAATTTGGAGGCCACGATCGGCTTGATCCATCTTAGGCGCCTAAATCCACACAAACATGTTATTTTCTCATGACAATAACACCTTCCCTACAAATCAAACAAACAATCAGAGTGAATTTGTCGAGCCATTCCGAGGATTTGTTGAAATAAGTCGAATCTTTTGGAGCAAGAGCCCACGGCCATCCAGGCCTCAACAAATCCCCATCCATTACGAGGCCCTTAAACAAAAAGTAAAGCAAGTAGGAGAAAAACCCTACCTTTAGGAGTTTGTCGAAACTCCCAGTGTTACCCACATGTAGTCCTTCTTGGTGAGAGCAACTTTCTTCTTGCCTCGTCAGACTCGCCCGGTCCGTCGTAGGAAATTCTAGAGAGAGGTGGAGCCTCTCTCTCTAAGCTCCCCTACCTTTTACTCTCTCTCTTTCGGTTGGTCTCTTCCCTCTCTTTTCTGATGTTGAATTGAGGTTGAGTCGAGAAAAGTAAATACCAATCTGCGTCATCAGTGCTTATTGGTTGAGAGGATCGCGCCTTATCCTCTTATCCAAGCCAAGGCGAGATTCCTCCCAATGGCGTGATGCGTGTGTAATGTGGCGCGAGCTCAATGTTTGACTCTCCATGGCTTGACATTGGGCTATCTTGGGCCACTCATAAAGTGCCCAGTGTCACTCCTCGTGCCTCGAAAATGTGAAATTCAGGCTATCAGGAATTTGACGAGAATTCGACGATGGTAGCTAGATTTGTGAAACTTGATCCCAACGGGTGAAGTCCGTTTCATCATCCAGGATCTAGAATTTTTGATTTGGCAGAGTACCATTTATCTTCCTTGGGAAATACGGATTTTTAAAGGTCTCACATTCTCCCCCTTAAAAGAATTTTGTCTCGAGAATTCCACACACATACGCATCGACCACGTGCATATGTAGCCTACACAATCCTGCTTGATGTATAGCGGCCTTTCAAGGTCACAATCTGCGACAACCCAATGGGCCATCAACTTAATCCATGTCCTGAATGACATCCATCCACCGAGCCCTTGTCAGTTCACCATCACCCAATGAAATTTCCAATGGGTATCCAAACCTCGAGTCACTCTCGACTCCTATCACTCAACTCTAAGTCTGGGTGATACCCGTATCCGTATGTCCTCATCTCGAGTCTCTCCCGACTCCTATCACTAAACTCTAAGTCTAGGTGATAACCATATCTGTATGTCCTCATCTCTCGGGCAATAGAACTTTTCGGCCTATACTTCGAGCCTCTTATATCCACCTGAAGTCGGGATCGCTCCCGGATGTACCCCCTGCCATATAAATTTGGGACATCTCCCCGGGTCTCTTACACCTTCACAGAAATTTCGGATAACCCCACGGGTCTCTTACACCCACACAGAAATTTGGGACATCTCCCCGGGTCTCTTACACCCTCACAGAAATTCGGGATCGCTCCCCGGGTCTCTTACACCCTCACAGAAATTCAGAATATCTCCCCGGGTCTCTTACACCAACACAGAAATCCAGGATATCTCCCCGGGTCTCTTACACCCACACAGAAATTTTGGAATGGCTTCCCGGGTCTCTTACACCCACACAGAAATTTGGAATAACTTCCCGGGTCTCTTACACCCACACAAAAATTCAGGATCACTCCCCGGGTCTCTTACACCCACATAGGACCTTTCGGATACTACCATGGGTCTCCTTCACCCTAATTCCAGGCTTCTCACCTTAGGGGATTAACGACCCCCTTCTTACTTTGCCCAACACACATTAATTATTCTTCGTTTCCTAATTCGAACTATGAGTCTTCATTGGACGTAGTCCCAATAACTCCACCGCGCTCACAGTGGTGAGCGACCATACCGTGCACCCACACGACTCGACAACGGTATTTGCGTACCTGAGCGCCCAATAATGCCATCTTGTGACGCGATCCACGGGTCCACCATGAGTAGAATCTCGGAGATCTCTCACTCATAATCCCGGAGCCTGCTCGGTCGGCTCTCACCACACACCACAAGGGAAGAACATCTATACGTGGTTTCTCTAAAGGCCTTAACCTTTAAGTCCAAATCCATCACACAAGATGCAACAATTTATAAATATGATGCATCCAATTTAAACGCTACTCTAGTCAACAAGTGCAAGTGAAACGTGCCTTATGTCAAGGCGCTCACATGCTTTCGACCTCTGCTGTGAGACCTACGCCTCTAGAGACGATCCAGCCTCCTTATGCCAGGCTATACATGAAATAACATATAGTACCTTACCTGCGACTAAGTCTCTTCTGCCAGGTCTGTACCTGACCTCGACCCACCCTCTGGCTCCTCTGGCCCACATGTGCTGAGGTGTAAGTATAGCACCGGCGAAGCCGGTTCCTGACCGTCTTAGGAGGTGTGGAGAATAGGCCCATTTGCTCTCGTGTTCTCACATTCGCGGGATTCATGTTGTCCCAGTACCACAGGATCTTGTCTGCGGGACGAAATCCGTCTTACATGCCCGGTTGTCGGCCAAAAATAACATATCCACTGCCACTGCCGACTAACGCGATCCAGCCACAGTCCACGAAACTCGTGTGAAGCGAAGTCTTACTGTCTCTTCATCGGAACTAGAAGAAGAATTTGGTCCTCCCTCTCTTTCTACCAACACCGCCTCTAGAGTGCTCCGGGCATCCTCGATCTCTCTCTATAGTCGGGGCCGTCCCGACCATGAGTCCATGTCCGTGGCGAAGTCTACTATCACCTCGAATGGACAACTTCGGCCCATTCCACCGAATCTCGACTTTGGCCATGTCGGTAGCCACGTAATCATCGTAAGCGGGCTAGCTCAGTGAATCTATTACGTACTCAATCATGTCATCGTCCCTGCCTCGGCTCACGAGGAACTCCCGAGCCTTGCTGTCTCGCGATCTACGGAAAATACTTACCCGTGAGCCGGCTCACGAGCTGCGCATGTCATAACCTCTAAGTCCCACTAAAGCCCTCGCCCATCTCCACCATGCAGGCCTCGCCACTCTAGTGGAATCCTGGCTAACGTCTGGCACTGTATCGGGGTGATCTCAACCTCGATATGTTCTCAATACGCAAACCAATGAGTGCGCCACCATCGGTTCTCCTCCCCTGTGAGCGTCGGAGGATGGTGCGCTCCCAAACCTCACGGAGGTTCTTGGGGACCTCCACGACTACTGCTCATACGGCGATAGCGGCAGCTGCGATACCTCTTTGCCTCAACGAGGCCTGCGACTAAATACCGTGTTTGGTGAATGTCGGTGGTGCGACCGGCGCCAGTGGGCGACCTCGGTGTCCTCTCCTCGGCCCAGCCATCTACATATATGTCAAATGGCTGTGAAGATTCATTTAATTTTCATTTCAGTCTAACTAGCAGTGCGCATGCTAATTACTAATAGACTTGACAACTGTGAACTGACCCGTTCACTTCCTAAGTGGTGCTAACTGTTAACCACTCAATTCATTTATTTCAAAACTTTCATGTTCATTTCACTATCAAAATCCCTAAGGTTATAGTTCCTAACCTTAGCATTCTCCTTTTTCCTATACGCATTTCACTAACTAATATAATTTCCCTCTCTGCACTAGCCCTTGTGACAAATTCCACTTACCATGTATATGTCCTTCCACGCAATTTGAAACGCAAAATCACACAATTCAAAAACATGCAACATTAATGATGTATCTCAAGGATGTAAATACAGCCCCGAGACACTATTCATACACCATAATTTTTTTTTTTTTTTCACATACCACGTTATTGCATTTATAGTAATTGCAATATAAATATTCCATATATTAAATCATACACAAGAAAATTTTTAAAAATTTTGTACTCTATTTTTTTTTAACCCTGTCAGCGGTGCTCATGACAGTGTATGACGATGTTCCCAGCGATGACTTTAAGCGATTGAACCAAGCGGGTTGGTGCGATCAACACCAGAACCAGTGTGGCGCGCAGCACCTGCCGGTGCAGTCGTGAAGCGACTAGCTGCGCTGCGCCCAAATCGTAGCGCATGCTTCGAGCGCCTGACGCGATCGCGCTTTCGGCGTGTCGCGAGTCGGCGCGCCGCGCCCAGTCGTCAGGCGCGTATCGGCGACCTCCGCCTTACCAGTCAAACCGCCCTGAGTCGCGACATCGATTTCTAGGTCGCGACCTCTCGGCGTCATCCCATGTGGCGACATCACATTGGTGTCAGCGACACGCCTAACCCACTCCGGTCAGCGACTTCATTGTATATGGCGGCGTATCTCTCTGCCCGATACCAGGCAGTCTGGCGACTTCATTTCAGTCGCTGACCTTCTGAACTCACCTATGTCGCGACATCGATTTCATCTTTGCGACCTCGTTCGCCTGATGAGATTTCTGGAAATTACATGACGCGGTCAGATTGTGACCCCCACCTTACCGCCCATGGTACATTAAATGATATCAGCGACCTCAAATCCTGCGCACCCGGCCGGTAGCGGCGTCCCTTTCTGGTCGTGACCTCACGCTCAACCAAACCAGGTCGCGACCTCTGTCATGTCGCGACCTCAAATTCCAACTCATTACGCACTGGCAGTTATAGTATCATTTCCATGTTGCGGTGGGACACTCACTCCTTGTCGCGGTAGGACCTCCTTTGTCGACCCGGGCTTGACGCCTAGCCCCTCTGGTCCACGACCTCCTTGTTGGAGTCACGACCGAAACCAAAAATGGGCATTAGCCCTTCCATTTTGATCTCCTGCACCTTTTTTTTTTTTTTTCAAAATCATCATTGTGCTGTTCTTGCTGCTCCTTGGCTCTCATAGCCTAAAAAAAAAAATGCTCCTAAGATGCAGTAGCTTGAACACTGCTCTTTACCTACTTCTAAATTTCTAGAAATTAATTACAACTCTTTCCCTTGTGCAAAAACTGGAATAATTTTCCAGAATTCCCTGAAAACCCGTTACCCCATTGGTGGCGGAAAATTTCTTGTCGAAATTTTTTTTTTTTCATTTTATTTCTTGTTTATTTACGGGCCCATTGCATATAATTGGAACACCCTAAGGTTATAGTTTTTCTACCCTAGTGTTCAACACTTTTTCCTATGCTATTCTCCAAGCATACAATTCCACACAATTCACATACAACACAGTGAATTTATCAAAACGCACAATTCAATCACATATCGCAATTCATTTCTCAAAATGCACAAAGGATGCATGATCTATCCCGTTTCCCATCAAGTCCTAGGTATATCGTATACCTAACTCTACACCCATCGAGCTCCCAAGGTATTCGTTTACCTTAGCTCCGATATGGCCCATGCGCTGAGCAGGGAGTCAGGTTGACCCATCCTTGACTCGCGGAAATCTACATGTCTCATGTCATGAGACTAGCCACATCAATGCAAAAATAGCCACATGGGCCTACACATCATGCTCACCGAAATGTATCTTTTATACAGATTTATTTACAATTGTCTTTTGATTTTAATTTATACAAAGCGGGTCTTGTGCTGAATTTTACCTGTGTCTAAGAGAGGGCCATCTTGGCGGTTTCTTGAATCTCTAAAACCCGGATGCGTCCATCCCCGTCGTCTTCGATTACTGAAAGGGGGTCGCGGCAGGATGACGAAATACGATGAGTGGAATTTCCCTACTTAGGTTACCTCCACCTAAGTGCTTAAATACGATGCGCACAAACATACAACACATGCTAATATATCACTCACGCGTATATTAACAAAATTAATTCCATACATCATGTTGTCGAGTTTATAACAATAACGCAAACTTGGCTCACATGGTACAGGCCGCAATCCAATGATCCATCTTAGAGGCCTTACAAATCACACAAACATATTTATTTTCTCATGGCGGTAACACGACACCACATAAATCAGCGAAGCGATCAGGTGAATGTCGAGCCATTCGAGTTTATTGTCAGTCGAATCTTTGGGCAGGAAACCTGGCCGTCAGGCCTCAACAAATCCCCATCCCATTCTGAGGCCCCCTTAAACAAAAAGTAAAGCAAGTAGGAGAAAAACCCTACCTTCAGGAGTTTATTCGAAACTCCCAGAGATTGAGTACCGCGTGTAGTCCTTGCGGGTGGGGGCTGACTGCCCTTCTTGCCTCGTCGGAGCTCGCCGATCCGATCTCCGGAAATTCTAGAGAGAAGGTGGAGCCTCTCTCTCTAAAAACCCTCTCTTTCTCTCTCTCTCTTTCTCGGTTGGTCTCTCCCCCTCTCTTTCCTCTCCCAGGCGGTTGGGTGAGGCTAGTCGAGAAAAGTCCTCGATGCCACGTGTCAAATTCACATTGGTTGAGAGGATTACGCACATTATCCTCTTATCCAACCCTTGAGATTTCCCACTCTAATGGCATGATGCCATGTGTCACATGTGAGCCCCACTTGAGCTCAATGTTTGACTCTCCCATAGCTTGACACGTGGCGCTCTTGGGCCTTTCGTAAAGTGCGAGTGTCCGCCTCCTCGTGCCTCGAAAATGTGAAGTAGGCTATCCTGAATTAAATGAAGTCGACGTGGTAGCTAGATTTCGCGAGACGATCCCAACGGTGAAGTCCGTTTAAACATCCGATATCTAGAAAAATTCCGGATTTTGACCGAAATTACCATTTTATCATTCCTTAGGAAATCTGGATTTTACCGGGTTCTCACAATATATATATATATATATATATATATATATATATATATATATATATATATATATATATATATATATATATATATATATATATATATATATATATATATATATATATATATATTCATTTTGTAAATCACTTAGTCTTCGTTTGAACTCGAAAAAGTATTAAGGAAAGAAAATAGTAAAAAAAATAGAGGAAATATAGAAGGAAAGATAATTTGGAGAAAGATAAAAAATAGGTTTAAACTTAATAAATTAATTCTATATGTTTTATTCAAACTCATTTTATTTGTTTATCTACGATTATATAATAGTAAATTTAAAAATATGTAAATTTTTAAAGAATTTTGATTTTCATTGAATTTTTTTTATATTTTTACGTGGAATCAAGCGTAAAAATTATTTTTGTGTCGCGATCAGGGGTGTCTTGTGACAACCGTCAACATGAAATACATGTGTCTCATATCATGAGACCCATACATGAGTAAAATGGCTACATTGGCCCATACATCCATACTCACAAAAATACATCAACTATATTTTACCATAGTTCAAGAGTTAATATATCACTCTTAATACAACATGTTTCAATTATAATAATTCATACATGTTTTACAAAATAAATACCAAAGCCACAATCCGGCTTTCTTCTCAAAGCGGTCTCTAATGAGCGCCTTCTTCTAAACACTCCACAACTGCACAGAAATAATGTTCCTGCGACGGGGTGAAGCGTGCCCGTAGTTGAATTATCCTACATGGGTTACTCCCCACTAGTGCACATACAATGATTCAACACCAACACACATTAAGTAATACGCAGTCCTACTTGAATGTCTACGACAAATATGGATGAAATAAAGCTCACCCTTTCCCACTTCTCAAACCTCTTGGCTCCTGCACCTTTAGGCGAATCACGAGAAAAACATGCCAAAATAAAGGTTTTGTTACCGAAAATGTCTCTAGGGTTTTAGGTAAATATTGGACTACCCTTTGAGGCGAATAGCTAGATCATTTTCGAAAACGATTCATTAAATTCGACCTCGATATGAATTGTTGGACCACTAAACTAATTACCAGAAAAATCTTCCTTGAAATTCCTTTCATAGCCAATTTCCATTTTTCATTTCTTTCATGTCATGCACTCCACTATTAATTTTCTAGGTTGCCCAGTTCACGTATAAATGCATTATCTTAATTCAAAAGCCATGTACTTGTAATATTTTCACTCATTCTATGCATATAATAACAAAATTTACCTATACCACATGTTATTTAATCATATTAATAACATCAAGAATTAACTCACTTGAGCTAATCAACAATCATTTAATTCGATAACTACCTTTACAATTATATTTTATATAATTCAACCTCATATTAACATTAATTTTCATGCATTAACAATTTCTTTCACAATTCAAACAATAACACTTACAACATGACCCATTTTGGGTCCAATCATGGCAAGATTGTTTTTAACGATCCTAAGCAGCGATGGGTTGTCCATGGACAACTCTCACTTAAACTAGTTTCACTTTTTGTGAGCCCCGAAATCCATGGCCATTTCCGTCCCAACAACACCCAAACCATAATTTAACACATAATTATAACACAAGGGGACCATTTCTGACCAGGGATCGATCAGGAATTTATTAAAGCAGGATAAAATTCCAACAATTTGGTCCCAAGTTTTGGGACCGACCAAACGGCCATTCACGGCCTCAAACCAACCAAATCATTTACAAAGCTCTTAAAACCGAAAAATATTAAGGTAGGAAGATACCCTATCTTGAGAGTGAGGCCTCCTAGCGGGTCTCATAGCATTGGCCACTGAAGCAACTTTGGCTTCTTGGCCTCGACACAGGCAAACCCGGTCATTCGAAAATCGAAAGTTGCGCTCTTTCTCTAAAAACCTCATTTCAAATCTGCTCTCCCTCTCACCTGCGTGCTCGGCCAAGAATGGAAAAGCTCTCGGTACATTCCCTTCACCACTTATTCAGGCAGCTCTGTTGGCTCATTAGTTCCTTATCCATTTTAATCCTGAGCCTTTTGATTTTCCTCCAATTAGGAGATGTCACATGTCACCCATGGACCCCACACTTGAGCTCAAGTTGACTCATTCTCCACCTGACACATGGCACACTGTAAGCCACTCAAAATGTGCCAAGTGTCTCGTATTACGCTCATTATCTCGAAAAACATGCAAATTCTTACTGTCTCGGAATTCGACGAAATTCGACGTGGTAGCTAGATTTCACGAGATGATTCCAACGGTGAAGTCCGTTTCGTCATCCGAGATCTAGAAAAATTCCGGATTTTTATCGAAATTATTATTTTATCATTTTTCAGAAAATTAGAATTTTCTCGGGTTTTACAAATTTTCTTAATATATTTTTTTTCTCTAGTACTTTTCGGATTTCAATTGTCACACCCCCACCCCCTACTATCGGCAGGTATGCCGACCACTCCACAAAAATCCCCAGACGTTACCTCTAACAACTAGAAAATCCTGTGAAGCGAAGCCGTATTGCTTGCTTAAATCTCGCATACAAATTTTTTTTTCTTTTCTAAACTTGTGATTTTATAAAATTTCGGTAGCATAACAGCTGCATATAGGACATGTCCCAAATCCTGTATACACAATTTACACATTTCCAAATATGACAACCAACAACATTATTTCACCAAAGCCTCAGGCTCAACACATTTTTCACAAAACTACACCATGTACATACATATATCAATACTTTGGAAATTCAAAGTATTTCCTTACAAAGATTGTTAATTACAACACTTATACAAAGTCGGGAGAATCTGTCACATCCGGCGTCGAGTGCTGTACCTAGAAAATAGTTTTTTTAAACGGGAAATAATGAGCTCTAAGCAGGCTCGGTGAATATACTTTATAAAATGTTTACTTTTTCCTAAAAACATCTCAAAACTGTAAAATTCTCTTTTACAGGATATTTTCCAGAAGTCTTGTTTGCTTACTTTAAAGTTTCTAAAACTTTACGTAACCTTCATTTTAAGTTATCAAACTCATGCTGCTTAACTTTGCTTTGCTTTTCTTTAAAAGTTTATAAAACTTTTCTCAAATCTGTTGCTTGCTTGCTTTACCTTGCTTGGCTTTAAAAGTTTATAAAACTTTTATAAACACGAGAGCACAGGCTCGTAGCGTGCTAAAATAAATGGGAGCCTGGGCTCGGCCAGTTTGCTTTAAAAAAACACGAGAACTTTGGGCTCAACCATCTCGATGGTTGATTTTCAAATACGTATAAACATGCTTATAAATCATCAACCACTTGAGGCCTTTCTTCTTATATAGTGAACATGGGAGCACGGGCATCGAGCCGTCTTGGTGGAAAGACTGGAGTCACGCGTCCCTTTGGTGGAAGGGTCTTGGCCCACATCACCCTTTGTGAGACGGAAAATCGATTTCTAAGGAAGGGTAAAATGGTAATTTCGGTCAAAATCGGGCCACCAGATCTCGAATGGCGAAAGCGGGCCGGCAGTGAATCGTCTCGCAAAATCTAACTACCACGTCCCGTTTCGTGAATTAAGAACAGTGAATTCGCGTTTTCCGAGGCGTGGGGTGGGATGACTTGGCGGCACATGGAGTGGCGGCGCCACGTGTCGAAGCTATGGGAGAGTCGAGCTTGAGCTTAAGTTTGGGTCATAGGTGACACATGGCGTGATCTGATAGAGGATATCTCGAGGTAGATGGATAAGGATAAGGGGTAATCTCATGGTCCAATGAAAAATGGACATGTGGCATTGAGAGGACTTTCCTCTTGACCAAGTCTCCCAAATCAGTTTGGGGGAGGGAAAGAGAGAGCAAACCGAGAGAGGGAAGGAAAAATGTGGGATTTTTAGAGAGAGAAGCTCTACCTTCTCTCTAAAATTCCCGGCGATCAGGCCGTGGATTAAGAGCCCAGGAGGCGAAGTTGCTCCCCACCTTGAGGACTACATGTGGGTGCAGAGTTTGTGGAACCGATAAACTCCAGGGGAAAGGTAGGGTTTTTCTCCTACTTGCTTTACTTTTTGCTTAAGGGCTTTGTAATGGATGGGGATTTGTTGAGGCCTAGATGGCCGTGGTTTCGGTTCCAAAAGCTTTGGACCGAGTTAAGAAATCCCTAGAATGGTTTGGACGGTCCACAGACTGTTTGTGTGATTTGTGTGATGTGTGTTGTTGCCATGAGTGAATAACATGTTGATTGTGAAATTGTGGGCTGTTCTAAGACGAACCGTCGAATTGTGCCTTAGCCCATGTGAGCTAAGTTTATGTTATTATTATAAACTTGAATAACACTTAGTGTATGGGATTTAAATTGTTAATATATGCGCCAGGTGATATATTAGCATGTGTTGAATGTTGTTGTGCCATTGCATTGCATAGGTGGGAATGCTTAAGTAGGGAAATTCCACTACTGGGCATTGCTCACCCCGTCGTGGGAATATATTTTTCAGGTACCGAAGACGTGCTTGGGGATGGGACGCATCCGGGGCCTTAGAGGCGAAGAAATGGCCAAGTTGGCCTTATCTTGTATTTTGTATTTTGTAAAATTCTGGGCAAGAGACCCATTTTGTATAAATTGTAATTGAATACAATTATAAATAAATCATTTTTGTATAAAATATATAATTGTGTTGTATGGATGTACGGGCCCTACTGGGCCGTTTTACACATGTACGTGCCTCACGACGTGAGACAAGTAGATTTCCGCGGGTTGACGGGTAGTCGACGGACACCGGGTTTGAAGTGTCGCAGCGCTTTTAGGTAAATATGATTGGAATTGACACAGGTCTCCATCACCATAATTTAGTTAGGCTCTAACCTATATACTCCGATCGTGCCCACGGTCTCCTTTAAATGCATGATGCATGAACTAAGTTTTGACCAGGCGATCTACAATGCATGAATGATATCTAACACCCTTGCGCGCGCGTGCGGAATACTATCTGACATTTATGCTTGCTTAAGACTAGGGATTTTTGGTTAGGCCTATTTTCGAAAATATACTTTTGTTTGCTTGTTTGCTTGCTCTTTGAAATATGGTTTTACAATTCAAAACCATTGCTTGATTGAAACATGGTTTAACAATTCAAAACCATTAAATACTAGCATAAAACAGTTTATAATAATACACTAGTATTTGGAAAATAGGTTTAGAACACTCACCTCTTTGTTTACCAAGACTTGAGCACAGCTCTGGCTTTCCACGCCTTTGCTTTAGCTACAGCTCCAAGGAATATGGCGAACACATTAATCGCCTACGTAGCGATATTAGTAACGTGCTTCATAACACTTGGTCACTTTGGGTCACTAACATTCATATAAAGCCAAATTAACAATTTACCCTTGAGCACTAAAAGCCCCTAACAAAAAAAACCACTCATTTTGGTAAACATTTTTCCAACAATACTCTCTGGACTTTATTACCCAAAAATTATTCAAACGGTCTTCAAAAATTATGAAACTCTCCAGATTAGTCCTTTATATATCCAATGACATCTCTTTAAATTTTCAATTTAAAATTCCTTCTCTAAGGCCCTCAACCACATAACACAAGTTACAGCAATTTTTTGGCCCTTAAATTGGTTAGCTCCACTGGAATCACCTACTATTATCGAGTTTCTGGGGTCCTTGCTTTCCATAAATTGGAAATTTTTCTTCACTCATTTGAAGCTATGGTTCTAAGGTTTATTCTCCAGTGGAATCACCCAATTTGGATCACCAAAACTCAAGTTATTGTATTTTACATTTATGATTACTCAATTTGGCAGAGACAGGGCTGCACATAGCTCCCACTTTGACAAATTTCTGGGCACTTTGGGGTTACAATTTGTGAACTTCCTTTAGCTAACTTATTCCACAGAAGTCTATTTTACCCAGAATTTTGAATCTTCAATTTTGATGAGTGAAACTCCATATAGTGAAACACTACAACAATACCCAAAACAGAGCATAATTAGTGAGCTACACGAGCTCACCTTTCAGTCCATATTTGGGAGCCTTAGAGCTACAATTTGCTCTTGGTCCCTTCTATATATTTGTAACCCTATCTCTTATAGTTCTTTACCAATTGGAATCAATTTATTTGGATGATTATAACTTAATCTATAGCCAAAACAAAAACAGGGGTTTTACCAAATTTTGACATAATTTCCTTTAAAAACCCAACATTCTCTTTTTTTTACAACCATTCCTCAAAACCAACATGGAATTTATCCAAAAACCACTCCATAACACTTTTATTGGTGGTTTGGAACTCCATAAAACCAAACCCTAGGTGAAAATCCTAAAAATTCAACCTAAGGTCCACCAATTCCTACAAAATCATATACTTATGATGATTCCATGTTTAAAATTTTCAACAAGGTTTCTTTTTTTGAGAAGTTTTACACAAAACTTCAGAATTCTGGGGTTGTTGTGATCTCTCCACAAAACCCTAGAACAAGAAGCAACTAATCTCCATGGAAAATTTATACCAAAAACCCTAGACATAAAAATACACTTGATTTAGAAATGAAAACATACCTTTGTTTGCTCCTCTCCCACTTCTTCTTCCTCTTCTTCCTCCTCTTCCTCTTCTTTAAACGTGAAGCCCTAGCCCAAGGAGAACAAAAAATGAGATTTTGGTTTATCTCCCCTCCTTTTATAGTCTCATATTTACCTTAATTGCAATTAAGTCTTTGATCTCTTTAATATTTGAATTCAACTTGTATTATTTCTATTTTGGCATACTGCTGCAAACACCTTGTCCCATTGTTGATGATCTGATTTTGCCTTCATTTACATTACAACATTAGGTTTGTAAATTTATTATTTCACAATTTCTTCCAAAAATACTACAGTGACACTTAGTGCTCATATGTGCCCCTAAGGTTACCCGTACCATACACCATCTCAGGACGGGGTGTTACATCAAAGCCTTAGTATTTTGTTCTTTTATTCTTACAATGATTTAGTATGAAATCTTTTATTCCCTCTCATCCATTTATCACTTGAATCGGAACTCGCAATACTAAGTAAGTGTTTCAAAAGTTAATAAAACATGAGTAAAAAAAAAATCTTAAATTTGGCTTTGGTTCTTTGTGATAAAATAGATTACAGGCAAAATCTAAAAAGAAAGAAAAAGAAATATTATACTGCAGTGGATAAACAAATGAACAAACTCAGACTTTTTATTTTAAAGAATTAAAAGAAAATCATGGATAATAACTTTCTTCAACTTAGAATTGTGAGTCCACGATACCCCTTGTTGGTGTTGGCCTTTTGAGGCTGGTAGGCGAATCAATTCATTTAATGTCTTGGATTATAATATTTAAAAATAAATAAAAAAATAAAAAAAAATAAAAAAGGGAAAGGAAGAGGATAAAAAAAAATTTATTATTCAATAGTCACTTGTTTATAACCAATTTCTATCTGAGTGCTACTATCTTATATAATAATAATGTACCAAAAATAATTTTATATATATATATATATATATATATATATATATATATATATATATATATATATATATATATATATATATATATATATATATTATGGGTTTTCCATATCCCGATTTGGTCATTGGGGCTTACGGTCCGTGATCTCATCAGGGTTTGGGTGCAAAGTGGCTGAAATGATTGGGGATGGGAATTTTGTTCTTTAAATTCAATACTTTTTGTATTTTTTGCGTTTTTCATAACACAGAAAACTTTGTTTTCCTAAATCTTTTTCGTTTTTCATAACAAAAAAAAAAAAAAAAAAAGTAAACAAACATGTCCTAACTCTTTCAATGTTTTTACGTACAAAATTATCCATTGTTTGACTAAAATGACATTATTTTAACTTACTTTTAGAAACTATTTGAGAACATAACAAAAAAAAAAAATGATTGCAAGGATTCTAAGTTCTTTAGAAATTGTATTTGAAAATGGCCTGGGCCTACGGACCCTTTGATGCTGTATACTTTTAAGATAAAATTTTGTTTTTCCAAAACTTTTCATTTTAAATTCCTTCTTCAAATATTTTATAATTTTTATGACCTTTTCAAAAGTTTTAACAAGATTTAAATCATCAATATATATGATAATAATCTAAAATTCGATTTGTGATTTCTTAATAAAAATGCACGAGTATATAAGGTTGTTCACATATCATTTTCTTTATCATCACGCACTAAAGGCGATATAATCATGTGTAAAGTTGCTTTGATTGTGAAAATCATTAATGTAACTTGATTTATTACATATTACAAGGGTTTGTACTATTTACACACAGCACAAACAATTTAAATCATTTGATTTTACACACCTGTTTGTATATACAAGTTTTTATACTTTTAGACATGGACTACATGTCCAAAAACTTCTTATTTTATTAATAATTGTAATTCTGTATGCATAGCCCTTTTCCATTTTGGCCAATAATGTCTTTTTCGATATTCTTTCACATTTTGTGGTTTTGGATCTTCATCATTTTGTATAATGTCTAAGGCCATTTGGAAAATATTATAAAAATAAAATATTATTTCAAACCCATTTTTAGTTTTATGCCCATAGAGTCTGCCAGCAGAGCTTGCTGAGTACTTGGTTCAAATATTAGTTCTGATTTTCAAATTTCACCCCCTGAAATCGGAGTAGTGAAGAGAATTAATAACATACATGCCATATCAAAGTGGCAGGCTATATCTCACAATCCCATTATGTTGAGGAGTGACAGAACAGCCTCTACGAGAATCAATGTAATTCACAGAAATTGGCTGCAAATAGTAGGTTGCATCCCGCCTCATCATATCTACAACAATACTCACAACCTCTTTCAGAATAAACCACTTTGATCTTCTTCCCTTGTTGGAGCTCAACTATTGCTTTGAAATATTTGAAGGCCTCCAAAGAGTCGGACTTCTCACGAATGAGCTAAACAAAACTATAATAGAAATGACCATCAATGAACATGATGAAATATTTGTGGCCACCTATAGCAGGAGGGGTGAATGGGCCACTACTGATTTATAGAAAAACAAATTCAACAACTTCATTATCGATTAAAGTAGCTCTGATACCCATTACTGAATTATTTTGTAAGATTAAGAGCATTTATTAAGCTCAAAACAATTGATTAACAAAAAAAAAAAACCCAATAAAAGCATTACAAAATACAAACTTTATTGAACAAAGAAATATATCAATTTGTAGTGTGTAGAAAAATGTACCTGGAACGGATCCGGAATTATTGACTGCTATTTATCTCCAAAGAAATCTATAAGGGGTAAGATAAAAAAGAAAGATGATTAAGATTAAAGATGAATCTTTCATTTCCCCAAAGAGTGTTCAACCAAACTCTTATTAAATTTTAGGTTTCTATTTACTTATATATATAGAACAAGGAAATAATTGGACTTTGGTCCAATGGGTTTACCAAAGCAAGAGAGAAGATAGAACCATGGATGTAGCCCCTGAGCAGGGGGGTCGGGTTGACTACCATCAGCCGCGGAAACACTCGTAAATGTGGGTGACCAGGCATTTCTCCCACTAATCAGGCGAGTCTCAGCATGCGGGGGCGCTCTGCAATGCAAAACCTGCATATACATCCCCGAATGGTCTGATAGATCCAATATATCAATATATGCGTCCACATAGTAATACGGCCCTTGGGCCCACAAGAAAGCGATACTCATAATACATACTAACTATAGATCAACTATATCTCAAATAGTTACAAGAGTTACAATATTTTCACTCTTATAGATATATATCAAATTAGACAATTTCAATACATGTATATATCATCCTTGAAAGCCGCATTTCGGCTTTCTTCAATCCTCCCGATCCACTGGGACGAATGGGTCCCCTCACACGCTCCTGTGCAGCAAAATATCCCTCGGCAGGGGTGAGCTAATGCTTGATGGTGGAATGCCTAAGTGGGCTACTCTCCTCAAATCAAGGTACAATGTTCCAAAATAAACATACATTCGAAACAAATGCATGATCCTGCTTGAATGCACATGACCCGACTCGGATCCAGAGTCCTCGACGACTCTCTCACTCGCCTAAGCCTCATTATGAAATTATTATATTTATTTGTTTGTGGACAACCCTCAGATGTGTGTATGTCGATTGGGCAACTCAGACTGATTGATATTACTTGTTTGTGGACTACCCTCCGATGAATATCAATTGGGGCGACTCATTGATTGATATTTTGTTAATGGACTACCCTCAGATGAATATCAATTAGACGCTCAGAAGCGATTGATATTTGCAATTTGGACTACCCTCAGATAATTAATATTTTTAGACAACCCTCAGAACCATTTTTCTTTAGACTCATCCTCAAGCACTCACTCCTATAGTCTTTGCAGGGTGTTCCGATTGCATATGGAATGCATGTATGCCAATTCCAATCTGAGTCTAATTCACAGGTAAATATATAAATACATATATTTACAAAAATTTAATTCACACAATCATGTATATAAATTAATTAATTCATACATTTGCAGCCCCAGGCAGGTGTCAGTTGACCTCACCGAATCAACTTACGCCCAGATACTTTTCGTGAATGCTTGGGTACATTGACATTTCATGAAAATCGAGGAAAGAGTCTCCCTTTGTCGGGAGCTCTGCAAATACAAAACACATATCCTGTCCCCAGCAGTTCTTCTAATCCAATATATCAATCCACATGAATAATACGGCCACCCAGGCCCATAAAACATCTCAATATACATACAAACTATGAATCAACTATATACTTGATAGTTACAAGAGTTAATATGTTTACTCTTACCTGACATATATCAAACTTATAGAGTTCCTAATACATGTTTAATCGGGAACCAAAGCCCTGACTTCGGCTTTCTTCTAATCCTCGATCTCTAGGGCGAGCGTCTCCTCGCATGCTCCTATGCACCGTAAAATAATATCCCTCGACGGGGTGAGCTAATGCTCATTAGTGGAATATGCAAGTGGGCTACTCACCACACAAGTGCGGTCACGATGTTCCAAATTAAATACACATTCAAGCAAATGCATGATCCTACTTGAATGTCTACATGACCAACTCGGATCCAGGAGTCCTCAGGCTCCTCACACTACTTTAAGCCTCGTATGAGAATTTCTATTTTGTTTGTTGTGGACAACCCCTCCCGGAGTATATATATATATATATATATATATATATATATATATATATATCAATTGGGCCGCTCCGACGATTGATATATTAATTGTTTGTTGACTACCCTCCGATGTATATATATATATATATATATATATATATATATATCAATTGGGCCGTCTCCGACGATTGATATATTAATTGTTTGTGGACTACCCTCCGATGAATATCAATTGGGCCGTCTCCGACGATTGATATTTTCGGTTGGACTACCCGCCGATGGTATTTCTAGACAACCCTCTGAACCATTTTCTCTAGACTCATCTCATGCACTCACTCTATAATCTAGGGTATTTCAGTGCATATGGAATGCATATATCTGATTCAATACGATCTAATCACATGCAAATATATATACATGAATATACTCACATAATTCAAATCACACACAATCATGTTATGTAATTATACATTTTATCATCAAAATTAGCTCGCGGGCTAATGATCAAATACGAGCAATTTGCGAATTGCTTTCGACCAAAAATTACAATAATTCAAAATATATTTTTAGAACTGTGATTCGGGGAATAGTGAAACCTCGGTTACTATTCGAAAAATCACAATTCATCGGTTCACTTTGAACGGGTTTCACGGCCATTTAGGTCTCAATCGATCAACACGGGATTACTTGCGGATGAAGAATTAAATCACCCGAACACGATTATTGGGAGTCACGGGTTGCTCCATTTTTTCTTTCAAAAATTTTATCAATTAGGTCCCAAGTTTTGGGACGATCAGCAACTCCACGGCTCATTCAACTCAAACATTAGTAAACATTTAAAATGAGAGTAAAACTCAAGTAGGGAGAAACCCACATCTCGGAGTTTGTCGAAAACTCCGCAAATCAGGTGGTGTCCATGCGTAGCCCTCCTCCGCGTCGAGCGGTTCTCGAGAATTCTTGTCGGCGCAGCGGTCGGATCGCCCATATTTTAGAGAGAAGGAAGATCTTTCTGCCCAGAAACGCCATTTCCGTTTCCTCTGCTCCTTTGCCCCTCCTTGGTTTTTGCTTTTCCGTTTTCTCTTTTTGATCTTTGGTTGTGAAGGAGGACACTGTAGCTTTTGTCCTTTAATCCATTTATTTATTTAATTCCCTTCTTTCTCCAGTTTTGACATTCGGCATTATCTCGGCCGTCCATTTCCATAATTTCTCTACTCATACCACTTATGGTACATGAGTACTTGTTATATGTGACTTTTGTCGCATCGAAAATCGTTTTACGACACCCGAAACGCGATGCCTCAAAAAACGTGCCAACTCCGATTGTCTCGGAATATTACGAAATTTTACGTGATAACTAGACTTTTCGAGAAGATTCCAACGGTGAAATGTCAGTTTCGATCATCGAGATCTAGAAGAATAAATGCAGTTTTTGAAATATGATTTTCTCCAGTACGATTGTGCCATTTTTCCAAAATTTTGAATTTCTCGGGTCTTACATTCTCCCCATTCTTAAAGGAATTTCTTCGAAGTGCGGACAATTACAATCAATCACATGCGCGTATGCAACGTGCATTCTACCATGCATGTAAGCGGAGTCATTTTAAATCTTAAGCGGTAAACCCGTACCTTCATCCTAAACGAAGGGATAGGTGGCGCGTCGTGTTTCAGCGGCTCCCGTGGACTCACCAACCAGCAGTGCTCCATAGTACCCTCGCAACCTCACGGTCTTGCGTGCAAAACGATCCACGGTATCAACGTACCTGCTTGGTCCCTCCTCGAAGGTTCCATCGTGTCGACCTCGATCTTTCCCCGATCATCCACATGAGCGGATCGGGTATATTTAGACATGGAGACGTGAAACACCTCGTGGACAACTAACATGCTGGGCGGTAATGCTAACCGGTACGCAACGGTGCCTACCCTCTCGAGTATCTTGAAAGGTCCAATAAACCTCGGCGATAGCTTCCCGCACTTGCCGAACTTGACCACTCCCCTCTTAGGCATCACCTTGAGGGCGTGATCCTGACTTTCGAACTGTAGGTCGATGTCGCACATTGCATGGCCTCGCCTGCCGATACGGCGGGTGAGAAAGTATTGTCGAATCAAACTCCTTCTCGGAGTGTCTCCTAATCAGTCGGGACCGATGATGGAGCTCTCTCTCCCACCTCGATCCAACATAGATGAGTCACACAAGGCCTCCTGTCTGATACCTCATGCAATTGCCATGCAATATACTACTTTGTGCTTGTTGTTGTAGCGATTCCACTAAGGCGTGTCTCGATTGCCCTTATGATCGAAACAGCGTACTCGTAGCATGTCATCTATCACCTTATAGTCCTCTGAATTGACCATGCATGCGAGGTCACGCGACCCGACTGCGGGGCGTGTGAGTACTGGGAATGGGAAGGCATAGAGACATCGAAACCGTAGCAAGCCTTATTGGAAATATTCATCTTGAGCTATCATACGATCACCTGCCTATATATATCCCACATGCATATTTATAATAATAACCGGATATCGAAACATCAATAGGGAGAAATAAAGTCTCGATCCACATACATACGTCATCATACACAAGCGGGCAGAACCAAGATTACAAAACATACTAATATTCCATGAAATCTTATGGTGACACCTAGATTAAATAGACAAAAAGATTAATAATATCATAATAATTTGTGCTTAGTGAAGGAAAGAAGGAATTCGGTTTATCAGAGATGCGGAAAGGAGGGCGGCGGTACTGAAAAATAAATTAGAACCGGTCGGTCTCGAGTGAGTTAATATCATATAATCACATACCTCTCTGATCAACGGGTTATACATATAGAATTTCAATATAATATATATATCATATTGAGACTATATAATACACTCACATATGTATGCATGCATCGGGTTTCATATCATCACATAATCATCCGTGTCGAGAACTCTAGCGGGACCACATGCTCGATACTACAAACTATACGGCTCTCTTCGAATCAAATGTATTGCGCTGGCGAGAAATGCTTTCGACGGGGTCACTTAACTCCGATCGACACTTAATCGATAACATGGCGGCGCCGAGAGAATCTTTCGGCCGAGATCGCCACCGGCCCGACTAACATATCGCCAATCCATAGCCGGGCGCCGATGCCTTCGACCGGGGACCTTACCTCGGCATCCAGGAAAGCGGCTCGACCGGGGAACTCATGTCGCTAACCGCCAAACCTATAACATCATCGGTCGTCGATCCTTATGTAACCCATTAGGTGGTATGTCCCTGCACGTTCCCATTACAAACATTTCAAATACAATGCACATCAATCCTCTGACAATGCACACTCCCATCCATCATCATAGTCTCATATACGAGATATATTTCCGTAACAACAAAATAATTTAAGTTACCGCCAAATAAATACAATTCCAATAGTAATAAATGTCATGTCGTGATGATGGGGTGCTTGCTTTAATACCATAAATCTTTATGCAATGCATGCGAGATGATGTGTCATATAAACTATATGATATCAACTCACGAAGAATCGGGTCTCGAAGCCATCTCTTACTATCAGTACATACTGGCGTAGGCTGTTGGACAATCTAGAATAGAAAGAACATAATGTCTCGAGATTGAGGTTTAAGCTTAACTCTAGACTTAGTAGACAATTCCATGAGGCTAAGGCCGAATAAAGCACATTTAAATTCTCTAGAAAGTGTGAACCTCCCCTAAAAGCGGACTTAACTCCTGTAAAAGCGAGCCCGGAACCTGCTAAATAACATTCCCGATATACGATGCGATCGGAAACATCGGCCAAGACCACCTGATTACAATTTTGTGCGAGCTCGTCCCGATCCATCAAATCGACAATTTGTATTCGCAATATACACATTGATCTTATTAACTACTTTGGATTATACAATACAGTAACTAATTCAACGTGGTCAAATCTGGTGGACATATTCAGCATACATCATTGAGCAAATTAAAATGGAGTTGCTCCCTAGGACAATTGCACGTTAGAGTCCCACACGTTTAGGGTATAGATTCTTTGAAGCTCGAATGCGAAGCTGATCTGCCGTCGGAACCACGGAGCGGGGACGAAACGTTACATCGGGGCACGCTTCAGTCGTCATGTAAACGGTGGCGAGAAAAATTGAGGTTCTTGAGATTTGATTCGAGGACACCCACCGCGAGCAGCTTCGAGGGTCGAAAGTCTGGTAGGTTTTCTCAAGGGACCAGATGGCGGTCGGCCCCAACGACACTCCGGCAGAAGCTCCCACCATCTCAAGTTCATGGCAAACGCTGACCTTAGAGCGTCGATCCCCAGGGTGGATCCTTAGGTTCTTGGGGGTGAGGTTAATCGGTGTCGGTTGGGGGCGGAGGTGGCGGAAATGGCCTAGCAGTCGGCGGCAAGGGGCGGGAGAGCCTTGCGGCTGGTCCCGTAGGCAGGTAGCCTCGAGGCGGATTGACGGGGCAATTGGCGGTGATGGGGTTGCTTTTCAGAGTGTCAGACGACCGAATCGGTGGCGGAAATGGGCGAGCCCAGGAGGTGGTGGCGGGAAGGGAGAAGAAGGGAAATTTGATGAAGGAGGAAGAAGGAAGGGCGAAATGAAATTTAGCGATTTTCCAAATACCCTTAAATCTTCCCATATTTTTGTTACCTACAATTAAGTCCCTAATTACGATTTAATTTGAGTTAATACGAAATTAAAAACTAATTAGGGTATTATTAAAACCTTACCCTTAATTTAAGTATTTACTTTATTTTTAACATAAATTAGTATATAACTATTAAAATAATTATCTATATATAATTTATATGTGAAAAATAATTATTAAGACCAAAAAAAAAAAAATAAATACTTAAGACCGACGCAATATAATTAGGAAAATTTATATTAATAATGTCGATTTAAAAGCGCGTAAATTTTTCGGGTATTACAGTCTCCCCCTTAAGAAAATTACCGTCCTCGAATTTAAGGAGGCAGAAACATACACCATTCTTTGGAACGAGTATGGGTATGGCAGCGCATCTCTGCTCGGATTCCCGAAGAGTGCACTCTTGATCGAATGATTACGCATTTAGGACTTTGACCATTGGAATGACTTTTGATCGGGTTAGCGGGCACGAGTATCCCTGATTACTGGTCGTTTCTCATGCGATAAATCCTCAACGCGATCTCACTTCTTGGGCTGTAGCACATGTGAAGGATCACAGCACGTCTTACTCAGCCTTAGATATATGGCCGGATGAACATTCGCGAGACTAGGTGTGACTCGGTCTGTGAGCTGCATCCCAACTCTATCCACAATCTCAAATGGTCCCACGTAGCGAGGTGCTAACTTCCCTTTCTTACCAAATCTCATCACGCCTCGCATTGGGGAAACCTTAGAATACGTACTCACACGAAACTCCATATGTTTCCTCTTGGGAGTCTGCATAAATCTTAATGCGCTAAAAGCGGTCCTCGACGGTCTGAATGATAGGAATCTTTTCGAAGTGATTTGAACCAATTGAGACACCCTTTGTTCCTTTCACCAACTTCTTCCGGCATTGGCGATCTGCCTTCTGCATGTGATACCTCGTAAGGCGCCATGCGGAATACTAACGCCCAGTAACTATTGTTGTCGCGAACTCCACAAGGTAAATGCGAATACATTTGGCTCCGATCCGCTGCCTTTATCCTTAACATGTCTTCCAATGTCTGAATAGTTCTCGGTTGTCCATCGATACGAGGTGAAAAGAAGCGTACTAAAGTCAATCAGTACGAAGCTCTTCATGAAGTTTCGCTGAAACTGAAGTGAGGGCCCTCTATCGAACCTGTCGGCGGGATCCCATGAAGACTAACAATCCTATCAATATACACCTAGCATGCACAGCTACGAGAAAAGTTGTCTTCACGAGGTAAGAAAGTGTGCCGACTTAGTCATTCGATCGACTATCACCCGAATGGAATCATACCCTGAAGTTCGAGGTAACCCGATCCGCAGACCATGGTAATATTATACCATTTCACTCTGGAATGGGGAGTGGGCTACCAGCAATGACAGACGGCTTCGATGCTCAAGTTTGACACTGCAGCAGAGTCAAACACTTGGATACAAACTCAGCTACATCCTTCTTCTACCACTCCACCAATAGTTACCCTAAGATCATGATACATCTTAGTGGGCAAGGGATGAATCTGCGTAGATTTGTATGATGAGCCTGCTTCCATAATCTCTTTTCTAGGATCCATCACATCGGGGACGCCTGATCTAGTACCAATCTCAGCGTGCCATCTTCCCCGATCACAAAATCACTGCACGACCTGCTTTGAACCTCATCCATAAAATTTTCATCAATGGCAGATTCTGCATTGAGTTGTCTTAATTTTTGTCCATCAGACTGGTTGACTGAAATGTGCTAAAAGTGCTCAGGACTCGACCCCACCTCTGTTGTAAACCATGATCATACAATTCATACGACTCCTTAGTCAATTAATCGCTTTTACGCACTAATGTAGGCGAGGCGCTTGATTTCCTACTGAAACATCATACCACATTAACCTGGGTGATATTGAATCGTCTGATCATAGTCCTTGCATGACTCGGCCATCTTCTGCATCTGAATTTAGCTCATACATTTGAAAAATATATTTTAAACTCTTGTGATCCGTGAAAATCTCCCACATGTCTCACCTCTGGGTAATGTCTCAGGATCTTCAATGCAAGATCACGCCGCCATCTCCTAGTCATGAGTTAGGTAGTGCAACAAATTATACTCTTGGTACACCCCCAGAAGCATAAGCGATCACCTTACCATCTTTGCATCGATACACACCCAATCAGAGCTCTAGAAGCGTCCTGATACAGCTGTATAACCTCTGTATCGGATGGTAATGTGCAACCTTTGGACGGAGTGAGCAATCCTTCGACTTAAAAACTATTCCTGAGCCTCATCCCCTCTGAAACTTCACATTCTTACGGGTTAGCGGGTGTCGAGGTGTGGCTGATCTTTGAAAAATTAATGCAAAGCGGCGATAATAACTGGCTAAACCGGAAACTTAGTACCTCGATCCATAGTGGTTGGTCTCTGCCAATCCATCTTGCCTCTACTCTTCTTGGGATCCGCTTGAATACCTTCCCTCGATACTCATTAATCACGAAGGCTACGCTATCCAGCGAAATTCACACTTGGAGAATTTGGCATATAGTGTGCTCCTGAAGTCACCTTGATACTATCCTTAAATACTCTACATGCTCCTCCTCACTCGAGAATATACTAAGATATCATCAATGGTGATTACAAAGCGATCAGGGAAGGTTTGAACACTGCGTTCATGGTATAAAGAAATTTCTTAGGTGCATTAGTGAGTCAGACATCATGAGAACTCATAATGGTCGTACCTCGTCACGAATCTTGTCTTAGAACAGCTCCTCATGTCTTATTCTCGGTGATGATATCGGCCGTGGGTGATCTTAGAAAAACATGATGCACCTGAGGTGATCAACAAGTCATCTATTCGGGAGCGGATATCCCAGTACGTATTGTCGCCTTGTTCATTTGTGCGTAGTCTATACATAGCCGCGAACCATCTTTCTTCATACGAATAGCACAGGGAGCACCCAGGGAATGCCAGGGCTGACAAAACCTTTGTCTAACAAATCCTGTAACTGCTCCTTCAGCTCCTTCAACTCTGCGGGTGCCATCTATAGATTAGCGAGGAGATGAAGGCGTGCGTCTGTATCAATGCAAATTCTATCCTCACTGTCCCGGGTAAGCGTACAGCGACTCTGCAGAATCGGGAGATTCACAGCGATAGGGGCGTCATCGATTTTACCTCATCTTCTTGAGTGTCCCTTACAAAGGCAGAGATAATACGGCACCCCGTGTAACATCAACTGCCATTGTAATGGTGAAATTAAATTAGAAAGGCAAGTATCAAACCTGCCCAAGCCGAACTCACGAATCACAGGTCAGAAAAATCCTTGTTTCTTTAAATGAAATCGGAGTAATCATACAGCCAACCAGTCCATACCGGGAATAACCTCAAAATCCATCACATCAACAAATAAGATCAGCGGAAGGTCTCACACCTCACTACGGAATCGGACCTGATGGAAGAGTAAATATACGCCTCCCCCCAGGCATCACTCGGAGAATTAGTGGTGATAGTCTCAGTCATTTGGTGAACACCAAGCCCTAAATGCAAAACTAGGAGACACAAAGGAGTGTGTGGCTTTGGATCTAATAACACCCCTAGCCTTGGCGCAATGAGGGCCCAGGTCATTTGACACGCGACGGCATTTGGCGCCAGCGTCCGAGAATGGCGTCATCTCTGGCGACCACGTCAGGAGCCCAGTAGGGCTCGGCTTGACCTTGGCCCTACCACTCATCTGCCTCCTAGGGCTCTACCTCCATAATCACTGACCTGGCATACTATCACTGCGCACCCTTTGAAGAACTGAGCATCCCGATGAGCTGGGGCGGGCGACAAGCGCGGAGACAGCCGAGGAAAGGGTGCTGGCTGGGAAATCTAGGATGGTTGGCCGTATGGCCCGACTCTCCACACACAAAACAAGCTCCACTATTTGTGCTCCTGAGGCCACGATGCATCAGCCCTGCTTTATTGGGCTATCTTTCAGTGCGAACTAGCCCATTTCTTGTACCAGAACACAGACTACGTACATGAACTAGTGGCGGGCACAAACCACATCGATCACGGAAGCCTACATAACCCTTTTGGTTGCGCCACCTTCTTGTGACCCCTTGGTCTAAAGCGCTGCGTGGCGGCGTACCGCAGAAATACCTGCCACCATAATCACTGCGCTGCGAGCGGTGTACTAGTTTGCTCCTGTGCGGGTCTTCTTCTTAGCACCATCCACTAAGACCATGAAGGCGAAGGTGGGTGCCATCTGTCTCTTCATCGGTGACCTCAGCTTCCACTTCCTCGCGTACGAGGATATGAAATGTGGTCAGGCGGGTGATGCCTTTGCGTCTTGCGACCTCAGCTCTGACTAACTCGAACAAATTTACAAGATACATGAACCTCTGGGTGCTCCCTTTCTACGGACATATCATCTCTTGGTACTGGCTTGTCGCCCGGTACTCTTGCCTCATGGCGAAAGAGATGTAGTTATCTTGAAATCTCTCCACGAAGCTGAGCCCATGTCATACCCTGAAAGCGGCAGTGTCCTTGTACCCCTTTGCAATGCTAAGCCCTTGAGGAAGGCTTGCCCATCTCAATCGATCGTCTATCGGATATCTCTCAGTCAAAATGCTCTCTTCTCCGCCGTCGAAGAAAATCCATTGGGTCACCCCGGATACCCCATCAAATCACAACCTCATTTAGCACAGTGTCTTGGAATAAAGGAATGTGATCACGGGTGAATCACAGTCCACGTGAGAACACTATTAGCGACCTGTAACTGCCGTACGGTACTTTCATAAGTTCTTTGGAGAGGCATGCGCACGATCATACACACGAAAATGCCTCCATAGTGGGCTGGCGACACGGGGCATCTGGCGTACTGGCGTACTGGGGCATATTAACTGTGGCTCCTCGGCACGTGGCTCATCGGTAGGTGCACGTCTGGGCTGTTTGCCGCGGGGCTACCGGGTCTCGCCATCTCGGGGCGGTGGATCGAGTGAAGGGATACCTCATCTTGGGCCTCTGGGCTCGTCATGGGCTTGTCTTGATCTCGTTTCTTGCGCATTTGCGACATCGCGGCCTCTTGCATTTGCATTAACCTCGATCTCAGTCTCATCCTGAAAGTAAACAAAAAAAAGACTATCAGGATAACAACGGGCGTCTGCGAGGATGGCGAGAGCAGAATCTGATGGTGACCAGGACAAGGGCGAACTCGATCCCAACTTTCGCGATCTTGGAAACTTGAATGCAGAGCCGTAGGAAATGAACTGTAGCTACGATACCAACTTTGTCACACGACCGACTGCGAAACGTGGCGAAGCACTAAAGGAATGGGAAGGCATAAAGGCCACGAAACCCGTATAAGCCATTGAAATATTCATGCCATTATCGTCTGATCACTGCATATATATCCGTAATATTTATAATAACCGGATATCGAAACATCGATAGGGAGAAATAAAGTCTCGATCCGCATACCCAGTCATCATACACAAGTGACAAATTATCCCGAATTACAAAACATACTAATATTCAATGCTATGGTGACACACAGATTAAATAGACAAAGATTAATAATATCATAATGATACGTATAGCAGCCGTGCAGAAGGAAGAATTAGGACATCGAGAATGCGGAGAAGGAGGGTAAAGCTGAAAAATAAAGTGAGACAGTGGAGTCTCGAAGTGAGTTAATATCATGTCATACCACCTCTGATCAACAGGTTATACATATAGAATTTAATATAATATATATATATATCATATTGAGACTATATAATAATACACTCACATATGTATGCATGCACACACATACGAGGTTCATATCATCACATAATCATCAGTAATCGAGAACTCTAGCGAGGACCACTATATCAGATACTACAAGCCATACGGCTCTCTCAAATCTGATGTGGTAGCTTTGAAGTATGACCGGGGTCCTTAACTCAGTCGACACTTAATCAATAACTTTATGGCGCGCCCTGAGAGAATGCTCAACGGGGTGCTTACCTCCATTGACTAACATATCATAATCCATAGCCGCAGCCCCAGAGAGTAACGCTCAACGGGGACCTTACCTCAGGCATCCAGGAAAGCGCTCAACGGGGAACTCATGTCCATAACCATAAACCTATATAACATCATCGATCGTCTAGGTCTATGTGGCAATTAGGTGGTATGTCATATAGTTCCCATTACAAACATTTCAAATACAATGCACATCAATATCACTCCCAACAATGCACACTCACATCCATCATCATCTTGATCTCATATGCGAGATACCATTTCATAGTAACAATAATTTGATTACCATAAATAAATACAATTCCAATAGTAATAATCTGTGTCGTGATGATGGGGTGTAGCTGTCACCATAAATCTTTGTCTGACCATGCGGATAATGTGTCATAAACTGCCATTATCAACTCACGGAAGAATCGGGTCTCAGGCCGCTGCGCCCACCTCAATTTCACCTTTGCAGGCGTAGGCTGTTGGACAATCTAGAATAGAAGAACCTCGTCAATATCGAGATTGAGGTTTAAACAACTCACAGACTTAGTTGGAACTGATTATGAGCTAAATAGGCCTACAGCATTTAAATTCTAAAGTGGCCAGGAACCTCCCTAGCGGACTTAACTCCTGTAAAACAAGCCCGGAACACGCTAAATAACATTCCCGATACGATAAATCAAACATCGAGCCGGGCCGCGCGATTGATTTTTGTTGCGGGCTCGTCCCGATCCATCAAATCAAGCAATTTTGTATTATAATATACAATCAATCTTATGTATTTACACTGGATTTGTCTGATACAAGTAACTAATTCAACGTGATGAAATACGGTGGACATTCAGCATATGTTGACGATTAAAATGGAGTTATCGGACAATTACACGATTAGAGTCCCACACGTTTTAAGGTATAGATTCTTTCTGGCTCGAATGCGGCCCAGTCTGCAAATCGAACCACGCGGAGCGGGGCGAGCGTTCTGTCAGAGCAGCTTCGAGGTCGCGCTTGGCAAACGGTGGCGAAAAATTGAGGTGCCGGAATTTGATTCCAAGGACACCGACCCCGAAGCTCAAGGAATTAAAGTGCAGTGGGTTTTCGAGGACGCGGAGTGTAGGAATAGGCCAACGACGCACTCCGGCGAGCTCCACCATCTCCATTCATGGCAAGCGACCGCGGAAGCGTCAATCTAGGGTGAATCCTTAGGTTCTTGGGAGTGAGGAGTTGGTCGGTGTCGATTTAGGCGGAGGTGGCCGGAAATGGCGAAAACGGTCGGCGAGCGGGCGAGGAAGGCCTTGCGGCGCGATCCGGCAGGCGGGTAGCCTCGGCGAGATCAGCGGGGACAAAGGGTGGCGGTGGCGGGGTTGCCTTTTCCGGTGTCGGACGGCGGATCGATGGCGGATATGGTACGGGCCCAGTGGTAAGCGGCCGGAAGGGAGAAGAAGAAGGGGCTGCGTGAAGGAGGAGGAAGAAGGAAGGGCCCAATGGGTGGCAATTTCCCAGTACCCTAAATCCTTCCTTTATTTTCATTACTACAATTAAGTCCCTAATTACACAATTTTAATTTGAGTTAATCTGAAATTAAAACTTAATTAGAATTATTATTAAGTATATATATTTAAGTATTTACTTTATTTTAACACTTAAATTAAGCCATATAACTATTAAAATAATTATCTATATAATTTATATGGCAAAATAATTATTAAGACAAAAAAAAAAAAAACTTAGGGTCGACATAATATATATATAATTAGGAAGAACATATTAATAATCCCGATTTAAAAGCAGCTAAATTTTCGGGTATTACAGTGGAACATTGTACTCATCGTCTGATGTGCCCATAACAACTGGAAACTCTTCCAAAAAGTGCGTAGTAAACCTCGAGGTCTCTGCTCAGACACTATGGATACTGGTACTCCATGTAATCGGACTATCTCTCGAATGTATATGGCGGAATCTCTCAAGGCGAGTCATCCCTTGAGAATTTAGAAAATGTCTTGAAACCGTGAGCGATTAAAACATCACCCACGTCTGCGCGTCATGTACCCTTTGCGATGCGTGGCGAGTGGATCACAAAATCCATCGTGGCGGTGCTCCACTTCCCACTCACGGCCACCCCTCGATGGATGAAGTAGCCTGTTGTACGGTGCTGTTGTAACTTCTGGCGACATGTGAGACATGTCGTCGAACAAAGTCCCTACGTGTCTCTTCATCCCACTCACGATGTCTTGGCGAAGAGATCTGGTACATCTTCGTGCCCCAGATACCACGGCAAATCGAAGCGGTGAAACTCCACGAGAATCTCCTCTCTCCGTCGGTCGGTGGGGAACCACTGCGAGTCCCCATATCGAAGACTACCATGCATGTGAAGGGTCCGGCCCTCGTACCCGTGCTGGCTTGTACTCGGTCCGCGATGGACCATCTGCGTCCTGGCGGGACTCAATCACTCTGCTCAACGAGAGGCGGTGTAGCCACTAAGCTCCCAAGGTACCACGAGTGCGTGGCTGTCTTTGTAGTCATTGTCCCGGATCTGGGCATCAGCCACTCTGAGAAGCTATCTTGGCGACTCTCTCGTGACTTTTGTTTGAGTGTGTCGGCCACCATTGCCTTTATCGGGGTGGTAATGCAAAGTGAAGTCATAATCCTCTAGGAACTCCATCCATCTGCGTTGCCTCATATTGAGGTCTCGCTGTGTGAAAATATACTTCAAACTTTTATGGGTGCAGTGCACTGAACTTCGCCCAGGTATAGTAGTGGGCGCGAATCTTGAGCGAAGACTAGGAGCCTTGACTCCGTATCGGTGTGTGGGGGTAGTGCGCTCGTGATTCTTATTGCAGAGACAAGCTCGCCTCCTGTACGCATCAAACCATCTATTAGGCCCACGAGGCATCACAATACCTTGTGTACCCTTGTCCCTGTCGGAACTATCGAGATGGGAGGTGAAGTAAGTCTCCTCTTGACTCTGGAATGCCTCTCGCATCGGTCACTCCACTCAAAACTTGACCTCCTTAAAGGTCGACCTAGTCATAGGTCTTTGCTATCTGGAAATCCTCGTAGATCTCCTGTAATACCCAGCCAGTCGAAACTACGTATCTCGAGGCCGGCTCCCGGCCCTCTCATGACTCATCCACGGTCTGACCTACTTTTCTAGGTCGGCCGAAGCACTCACGATGCGACACCACGTGTCACAAATCTCGCACGTAAGCCGGAACTCGCACTTGCGAACTTGGCGTCTCAGGTTGATGATCTCTCGACAAGCGTAAGCTTGATCCTGTGGCCAATACTCATGCTCCCTTTACGGTAGGAGTAGATCAAAATGTCATCGAAAAGCTACGACCATTTGATCTAAATAGGGTTGAATATCCTGTATGAGTGCATGAATCTTCTTTGGCGCGATGCGTCAAACCAAAGAGCATCTGGTAACTCAATGTGCCCATAGCGCGTCCTAAGCGTCTTAGGGATATCGTATCCCTAACCCACCAGGTGATAACGATACGAAGGTGCATCTTGGGGTGAACTAGCTCCTCTCAGTGATCAAACAAATCGTCAGTACCGATGTGGAGTGCCAGATTCTTGATCGTACCACATTCATGTCGATAATCGATTGCACGGTCGAAGGGTCTTGTCCTTCTTCTTTGCAAACGAGCCAGGAGCGCCTCATGGTGAAGTCTTTCGGCTAATGAACCTCTTGTCCGATAACTCCTTATTAAGCCCCGGATACAGTTCCTGCTGACTATTTAGTGCCATCTATCTGAGTCATAGAGATGGGTAAAGTACTAGGAATGCCAGTCGATCACAAATCTACAACCCTACGTGGAAGTGAATCCGGGTAATCATGGAAAGACATCCACATACTACTTTACTACCAGGCCAGATCTAGAAGTGCGGTCTCGCCAAGTCCTCTAGGGTAAGGCTAAGCTAGCTAACTAGCGTCACGACACGGACTAAATATCTTGTCTGGGGTAAAAATATCATGCTGTCCCACAGAAATACCACCGCGATGCGAGTCACTGCGTGTGGCGGTAACCACTCCCTACGCTCTGTCGATACTTGATCACATGTTTGTCGGCCCAGTACATCCACTAGGATGACATCGAACTTTGACATGTCCGTGATCCTCGGAGTCGCTATAGTGAAGTCCGAGATCTCCAACTTCCTTGACCGACATATCATCCACTATTCTTGCCTTTAATCCCACAAGGGGAGAACTCACGTGCAAAGGCTCCTTGAGTCTCAACCTCTAAGCCCGACTATCTCTATTGTCGGTACATCCCTGACCATGGAATCCATATCCTGTAGGCGAAGTCCTACAATTACGCTCGAATGGACAACTTCAGCCCATTCTCGAATCTCCCAACCTTAGCGGTTGTGGCCACGTAATCATCGACCGATGGGTTCAGCTGGAACTGATCACATAATCCATCATAGTCATCGCCCGCAGCCCATTTCCTGGGAGCTCGAGCCTTGCGGTCTGCGGAAAGTGCATTACCCGTGAACGACTCACGAAGTGCGCCCATGTCGCCGCCTCTAGGTTCTAGAGGTCCTTGCCCACATTCCACCATATTTGGGCCTCGCCCTCTGCTTCAAATAACTGACCTGTCTGTCGAGGTCGTGTCATAGGTAATCTCCATAGCCTTTAACACTTTCTCGATCTGCATGAATCAATGGTCTACCACCATCGGATCTCCTCCCCCTGTGAATGTCAGAGGATGATACGCTCTAAACCTTTGGAGGTTACTAAGACCTCCCACATTATACTATGCCCGGCTGTCACGATAGCATTATTTCCTCTTTACCTATAACTTCGACAAAGGCCTACTAATCAAATCTGGTAATTTGGTCGAATGTCGGTGGTGCACGGCTGAGTGCCGGGTGGGCGTCCTCTACATCCTCGTCTTCTACTAGCCATCTACACAATTAACATGGCAGTTAAATCTCAATACAGTATCTCTAAGGCATAAACAAGCTCCGAGACACTAATCATACACATAAATCAGTGTATACACATTGTCCTTGCATTTCTGGTGTCAGAGACGTCACGACCCTGCATTTAAAATATTGTTTTCAACAAAAATTTTATTTTCGAAAATTTCATTTTTGAAAATTTTATTTTTCAAAAATTTTGTCTAATTTTATTTGAATTTTGTTTAATTTAATAAAATATTATTTATTTTTTTTCGAAAAAATTTTTGTGATGAACAGTGTTCATGAGCCGTTCTGACAATGTCCAAAATTGACTTAGGAACGATCTCAAGTCAGGCAAGATTGCAAAGTCTGCAGGTGCAATACATAGCTGCCATGTGCCTGTACCAGCCTTCTTCTTCTTGCTTAGCTTACTGCCGTGCCAGCGTCTGCTTTGCCGCTCACCATTGCTGCCTTTCGCCGCTGGCGCCCGTGCGCGCTGCGTGGCCGGCGCTCCTCCACCTGCGCCAGCGCCCACACTGTACCCCGGGTTGGTCGCAGTACAAATTTAGGCGTTAGCCCACCAGGTTTGCATCGATTTTTTCATTATTATTATTTTTTTCATTTCCCCTTAGTTCGGCCTCTTTGGAAATTTTTGAAAAAATATTTATACATTTTTTCTCATTTTCATACTCGAATAAATTTATAAAATTTATTTTCTTTGATTTTCTTCAACTTGAAAATTATTTTCATCACTAATAGGCGAATAAATTTATAAAATTTATTCTTTCTCATTGTTTTTAGTTTTGTCTGCTTGCAAAATTTTCGAAACTTTCCACTACACACAGGTGCTATTTTTTTTAGCACCTGACATTCACATAACATGACATGGTATATATATCATTCATCAAACATTCACATAACGTTTCATCAAATCACACACAAAACACAACAACACATGTATGCAGTGTCCTAGTTTTGTCCCGTGATTTCCTAGGTAATCTCATATCTACACTTATCATCGAACCACACCTAGTGGCGATGTTCTTACACGACATGGCTAAATGACCCTCATTCTCTAGGTTTCCATTCATGCTCTCGTCGACCACCCAGTGGTGATGGATACCAAACAGAGCTCCTAGGTATTCGTATACCTAGCTGATGCAAGCTGTGGCGCCCCAAACGGGGTGTCAGTTGACTACCGTCGACGTGGAATACTTTCGTGAATGTCGGGTGGCCCCAGCATTTTCCACGAAAATCTGAGGCGAAGTCTCCTTTATGCGGGGCTCTACCCCGAATGCAAAACCTACATATCTGTCCCACAAACAGTCTTGATATAATCCAATATATCAATCACATAGGTAATCAGTGACCACTTGGGCGTAAACAATACTCGATATACATACCCGACTATGAATCGACTATATACCCATAGTTACAAGAGTTAATATGTTTTACTCTTATACGACATATATCAAACTTATAGGTTCTAATACATGTTTTAAATCAGGAACCAAAGCCCGCAACTTCGGCATATTACAATCCTTTCAGTCTTTAGGACGAGCCGTCTCCTCGCATGCTTCATGTACCTATAAAATAATATCCCTTGACAGGGTGAGCTAATGCTCGGTAGTGGAATCGCCCTAAGTGGGCTACTCACCACCTAAGTGCAGTGCAATGTTCCAAATTAAATACACATTCAAGCAAATGCGCTGATCTGCCAGATATCTACATGACCCGACTGGATCCGAGTCCTCACCGACTCCTCACACACTCCTTTAAGCCTCGTGTAGAATTTCTTTTTTTGTTTGTTTGTGGACAACCCTGGAGTGTATATATATATCGGGTGGGCCGCTCAAGCCCCGGTGATATATTGTTGTTTAATGGACTACCCTCCGTGTATATATATATCAATTGATGTCTCAGACCAGTTGATATAATGTGTTTATGGACTACCCTCGTGTATATATATATATATATATATATATATATATATATATATATATATATATATATATATATATATCAAATAGTAATCTCAAGCAGTTGATATTTAGTTTGGACTACCCTTCGATAATTTACATTTCTAGACAACCCCTCCGACCATTTTCTCACAGACTCATCCTTGCACTCCTCCACATAATCCTAGAATTGTTCAGTGCATATGAAATGCATGTATGCCGGTTCCAATACAGTCTAATCACCTTTAAATATATATACATGAATACCTCGCATAATTCAAATCACCTGGTCATGTTATGTATTGTATTTTATACATCAAAATTAGCTCACTTGGGCGCTAATGATTAAACCTGAGCTCAATTACTTGAATTGCTTTCGGCCAAAACACATTAATTCAGAAAATATATTTTAGAACAGTTCGGGAATAGTGAAACCTCCCAGTTACTGTTTAGAAAATACAATTCATGGTTCTTTGTGAACCACGGGTTTTGAGAAATGGTTTCACGGTAGTTTTAACCTCGATCAATCAACACGGGATTAACACTTGGATGAAGAATTAAATCCCACTCAAACACGGTGTGGGCGATCACGAGTGCTCCATTTTCTTTACAAAATTTTTATCAATTCGGTCCCAAGTTTTGGACGGATCGAAGCGACCCCTCACGGCTCATTGACTCAAACATTAGTAAAACACTTAAAATGGGAGTAAAACTCAAGTAGGGAGAAACCCACTCTCGGAGTTTGTCAAAACTCTACACAAATCCCAGGTGTCCGCAGCGTAGCCCACTCGCGTCGCGGTTCTCCCTTCTTGTCGAGAAGGCTGAAGCGATCGGATCGCCGTGTTGCAGAGAAGGAAGATCTTCTCACCTTAAGCGCCATTTCCGTTTCTACACGCCCTCCTCGGTTTTTGCTTTCCCGCTTTTTTCTTTTCGTCTTTGATTTGAATGTTAAGGACACCAGAGCTTTGTCCTTTAATCCATTTAATTTATTTAATTCTTTTCGTTTACACGGGACTATTCTGGGCAGTCTACTATCATTTCTCTACTCATACCACTTATGGTACATGAGTACTTGTTATATGTGACTGGGCCGCATCGAAAAATCGCTTTATTTACACTCAAACGCTGATGCCTAAAAATCATCAATTCGACATTATTTCGTAATTACGTGCTAACTAGACTTTTCGAGACGATTCCAACTAAGAAAACTAAGTTTTCTGCCATCCGAGATCTAGAGAATAAATTATGGATTTTTTTTTGCCGAAATAACAATTTTTTTAACGAAATTACGATTGTGCCATTTTTCCAAAATTTGGAATTTCTCAGGTCTTACAACATCAAAATTAGCTCACTTGTGCTAATGATCAAACACGAGCAATTCTACTTGAATTACTCGACCAAACATATTAATTCACAAAAATTATTTTTTTGAGAATCGTTTCTGAAATAGTAACCTCTGTTACTATTCCCGAAAAATTATTGACTAATCTGCCACTTAGGAACCCGAATTCATGGCCATTCCTTTGCCTTTTTTCATATATCAAGTTATGATTTTGATCGCATAATTTCACACAGAAATACTAGTACCGACCTGTCACTGACAAGAAAAATTCTAAAAAATTTCCAACAATTCTGGCCCCCAAGCCGGACCGACCAACGCCCCTCACTTAATTCTTCATTTAGCCTTCAAACATCGACAGCACTTAAAGAAGGAATAAACCGCAGGAGAAACCCCACCTCTCTGAGTTTGTCAAAAACTCACAACCAGACCACGCGAAGCTTCCTCCGCGCAGAGCGTCCTTCTTGTCCCGAAGACTCGACATGGTGACCGCCTGCATTTTTAGAGAGAAGTGTTTCTCTCTCTAAAAAAAAATCTCAGAAAAACCTAATCATTACAAGCCTCCTCATTCTCGCTTCCAGCCATCGCCTTTAGTGACGAATCGTTCATTTTTTGCAGATTGATTTACTTAAATCAATTTCCAAAATGACTACATGCCCTCTTTTCCTGGGGCTTTGACATTCCTAAGACTATCTCTGCCGTCCATTTTCGGCCATTTCTACTCATACCACTTATGGCACATGAGTACATGTTATATGTGACTCACGATTGAAAATCATCAGACAACTAAACTCTCATGCTTCAGCACGGTAAATTCGACTCATTCGACCACTAAATTTTACGTGCTAGCTAGATTTTGCGAGACGATTCCAATGATGCAATCCGTTTCATCTTCCGAGATCTAGAGAATAAATTACGGATTTTTAACCGAAATAACAATTTCAGAATCAAATTACGTGATTTATTTCTTCCTGGGTATTTGAATTTCTGGTCTTACATTCTCCTCCTTAAAAGGAATTTCGTCCCAAACGTACCATAATCACTACACGCATATGCAACGTGCACTCTACCATGCATGTAAACAGTCATTTAAATCTTAAACAACTAAACCACGTACCTTCATCCCTAAATTAAGGGATAGAGGCCCAGATCGCAGCTCCTCGGCTTCCACGTGAATCTCCACCCAGAAAAGCCCATAGTACCCCTCTACTCAAATTTCAGCTGGCCTCATTACAAACCCGATCACACTATCAACACAACACTGGTCCCTCCTCGAAGGTCCCATCCGTGTCAACCTCAATCTTTCCCCAATCTACCACATGAGCTGGATCTGGAGTATATTTTTGGAGCATGGAGACGTGAAACACCTCGTGACACTGACATAGCCGGGCGGCATCGCGAACTCTGGTATCGCACCCAGGCCTTACCTCGAGTATCTCGAAAGGTCCAATGAACCTCGCCCACGTCACAACCTCGACACTCCTCTGGGGCATCACCTTCAAGAAGACGTGATCCCAACCTCGAACTCTAAGGGTCGACGCACATCCGCATGTACTTCGCCGCTTGAAATGAGAAGACGCCGTGGGTATCAAGCTCACCTTTCCTGAGGTGTCTCAGACCGTTGATGGAGCCTTCTCCCACCTCTCGTCCAACATAATCCAGGATTCATGCCCTCCCATACAATGCCTCTACTTGCAGGGCATCCGTGATACCCACCGGTACCGTTGTCGTAGGAATTCCACTAAGTGCTCTTCCTACCTACCCTTATGATCCAGACCATGCCCTGCAAAAGATGTCCTCTCCAACACATGTATAGTCCTCTCGCACTCCACCATCCGTCTCGAGGGTGGAAAGTCGCATCATCGTCACCGCTATGGTCATGGCCTTTTGAAAACTCTTCCAAAAGTGCGCCGTAAACCTCGGGTCCCTATCCGACACTATGGATACTGGTACTCCATGTAGCCGGACTATCTCTCGAATGTATAACCGGCAGAATCTCTCCAAGGTGAAGGTCATCCGCACGGCTAGAAAATGTGCCGATCCACTATCACCCATACCGTCATGCTTCGCTGCGGGCCCGTGGCGCGTGACAAAGTCCATCGTGACATGTTCCCACTTCCACCCGCCCACCTCTAATACCGGCAGCCCCGCCAAGCTCGTGCCACCCAACTCCGCCGACATGAGACATCGTCGAACAAAGTCCCCCACGTGTCTCTTCATTCCACTCCACTAGTACTGGGCGACGAAGATCCTGGTACATCTTCGTGCCACCTGGATGCACGACAAATCGAGAGCAGTGAAACTCCTTGATAATCTCCTCTCTCAAATCGATCAACTAGGGAACCACTACCCGTCCCCTATATCGAAGACTACCATCTATGTGAACGGCCCACCGTCAATTCGTACCGGGATCGTACCTACCCCGATGGACACTCATCTCTACGCCCCGCCGGACTCAATCAATTGCTTCACCGCAGACTGCAGCCACCAAACTCTCCCATACTCGAGTCCTGCCACATCAGAGTCTAAACTGGTCCCATTAGCCTCGAGCATCCGCCACCTGCAGAAGCTATACTAACCAACGCTCCTCAGGACTTCCGATCGAGTGCATCACCACCACATTTACCTTACTGTGATGGTAATGCAAAGTGAAGTCATAATCCTCTAGGAACTCCATCCATCTCGCGCTACCTCATGCTTGAGGTCCCCCGCCGCGTGAAACATACTTCAGACTTTATGGTCCAGCACACCCTCGAACTCCTCGCCAGGCAAATTTCTACACAAATCTTCAAGGCGAAGACTACGACCGCCAACTCCATGTCGCAGGGGTAATTCCCGCCGTGGATTCTTCAACTCGACAGAACCATAAGCTACTACCCTCCCGCATCGCATCAAAACACATCCTAATCCTACCGAGGCATCAATACACCGTGGTACCCCGTCCCGGTTTCTCGACTATCAAATGGGAGCCGGCAAGTCTCTTCAACTCCCGAATGCCTCCGCATCGCCATCCCAATCAAACTCGACCTCCTTCCGGTCAACCCAGTCATGTGTGCCGCTATCCCGGAGAAATCCTCAATGAATCTCCCGTACCTAGCTAATCCCAAGAAATCACAGATCTCGCAAGATCGACTTCTAGCCCCAACTCATCACCGCTCGACTCCGGGTCGACCGACACTCCTATGCCACACCACGTGTCCCAAAAATCTCACCTCGCAAGCTAACTCGCACTTATCGAACTTCATGCATGTGATGATGGTCTCAACAACCGTAAAACGATTCCTCAAGTGATACTCATGCTCCCACTCCGACCGAGTAGATCAAGATGTCATCCACGGTTGACTACAACAACCGGGGGATCTAAATAGGGTCGGGAATATCCTACGCATGAGATCCATGAATGTCGGGGCCGCGCATTCGTTAATCCAAAGGGCATCACCGCAAACTCAAAAGTGCCCATAAAGCTGCCGAATGCCTGCCTTGTGGATATTCAGATCCCTAACCTCACCGATGGTAACCAAAGTGCGAAGGTCTATCTTTGAGTAAACTCGCGCTTCCTCTCAACCGACAAACAAATCGTCAATCCGCAATGGGTACCGATTCTGATCGTGAACCCTAGCTCAACTGTTTAATCAATGCAATACCAAGGGTTCATTCTTCTTTGCAAACAAAACCGGAGAGCCCCATGCGGTGAGGTGCTCTGGCTTAATGAACCCCGTCTAATAGCTCCCAGAATCGACTCAATTCCCGCAACTCAACCTGCGCCATCCGACGCAGAGTCATAGAGACAGAAGTACTGTGGTAACTCGATACCAAAGTCCATCACCTCCGTGGAGGTAGTCCGTGAGCTCATCCGGAAAACATCCACATACCCGCATACCACTGAGGTGCAGATCTAAGTCCGGTCTCTCCTCATCCTCCAGGCGCTCGCAGCCAACCCGCTAACTCGCCCCCGACACTGGACTCATACCGTCTGGGCAAAATGTCATGCTTGCCTCCCCGAATACCACACGAGTACCGCTTCGCTGCGGTAGCAGAATCTCCTCGCAGCCACAATCGATGCTAACGACCCCGTAGTCACAAATTAATCCATCCTCAGATGACATCGAACTCCGACATGTCCTCATGATCCTCGGGTCCATCAGGAGTAGAGGTCCCCTGAGATCTCCAACTCGCAACCTCGACATATCATCCCTATTCTCGCCCTAATCCCTAGGGGAGAACTCACATACAAAGGCTCCTTTAAGGTCTCAACCTCTAAGCCCAACTCTCTCTCTATGGTCAGGGTTGTCCCAACCATAGAATCCATGTCCCGTAGGCGAAGTCCTACGATCCTGCCCCGAATGGACAACTTCAACCCATTCTCAAATCTCCAATGGCAAAGTTCAGGTCACTTAATCATCAACAATCGCTAGCTTTGTGAACCTAGTCACAATCCATCACGCCATCGCCGCTTCACTTCTAAGAACTCCTGCCTCTCGCTAGCCTTCCTCGAAAGTACGCACTCCATGAACAGCCTCCCAAATTCGCCATGTCATCGCTCTAGGTTTCTTTCTAGAGGTCCTCGCCCATTTCCACCATATTTCAGCCTCACCCTCTAGTCGAACGCAGCCTAGTCTCAATCCGTGTCGCGTCGAGGCACTCATAGCCTCAACACCTTTCTCGACCGGTGATGAACCAATGGTCTACCACCATCGACCTCCTCCCCGTGAATGTCGAGACGGCGATACGCTCTAAACCCTCGTAGGTTACTGTGATCTTTCCCCGGCTTTACCTCGCGAGTACCAAATTTCTCAGGCGATAGCAAATGCCGAATACCTACGTACCAAAGAAAGCACTTCATGACAACACGCTGTCGGGGTCAGAAACGGTGGCGTCGACTGCCCCGCACGCCCTTCCGTCTCTCGTCCCTCTACTAGCCATCTACACAATCAACATGGCAGTTAAATCTCAATACAATATCTCTAAGGCATAAACACAGCCCCGAGACACTAATCATACACAAAACCAGTGTATATATATCAAGTCCTTGCATTTATAAACAATGCAAGGCAATCAATTTTGCATTTAAAATATTGTTTTCAACAAACATTTATTTTTGAAATTTTCATTTTTTTTTTTCGAAAATTTTGTCTAATTTTATTTGATTTGATTCTTTTTTTTTTCAAAAATACTTATTTTACTCCATTTTCTTCAATTTTACAACTGTAAACCTAAAATTATTTTCTTCTTTCACTCATAACCAGAATAAATTTCTATGAAATTTATTTTCTTCTACTTTATCATTTTTTTTTCATTTATTTGCTACCGGAGACACAAAAATATTTATTCATATATATATATATATATATATATATATATATATATATATATATATATATATATATATATATATATATATAGTATATATATATATATATATATATATATATATATATATATATTGAATTCATTCTCCAAGACACCTAAATAAATTTATTAAATTTATTTTATCCTAGTTTTCTTTAGTTTTACACTTTGTGAAATGAAAACCAGATTTTTTTCTCTCCTCATTCATTTTTTTTCGTTTCACAAGAAATTCTCCTCATACTCTCGTGATGCTAGCAATTTAAATACTCATCCACACAACCTCAAAACTTTTATGAGTCTCTACTATAAAATCTATTAAAATTTTATTTCCTTTTCCCAAATAAATTTATTATAATTTATTTCATTTATTTTCCTTTTCAGCTTTACTCACTTAAAACCTCAAAGTGTTCTAACACCTTAAAATTTTTATTAAAAAAATTATATTCATTATCCAATAAACCAAATAATTGATTACAATTTATTTCTCATTTCCAAGCACACCGTAAACTCCAAGATTTGTTTTCAACATAATAAGTGCTAATTACCTAAGCACCCAAACATCATAACATATCATGGTACACATACCATTCATCAAACATTCACACAACATTTCATCAAATCACACAAACACACAAAACACGTGCATGCAAAGGGTCCTAGTTTTGTCCCTGATTTCTAGGTAATTCATACCTAAACTCAACATCGAACCACACCTAGTGGTGATGTTCTTACACAACTATGGCCTGCCTAATTCCCTCAAGCCCCAGTAGCCGTATACCCATGCTCGGGATACCAAGTTGTGACGCCCCCAACCCGGGGTCCGTGACTACCCGTTAACTCATGGAACACTCTCGTGGAATGCCTGGTGACCCAACATTTTCGAAAATCAAGCAGTCTCTTTGTACTGGGGCTCTACCCAAATACAAACCCGCATATACCCGTCCCAAATGTACGCAATGCATCCAATATATCCAATATATGCAATCACATGAGTGTCACCCGCCACTGGGCCCACAAACGATCACTCATAATACATACTAACTATGAATTCAACTATATACCAATAGTTACAAGAGTTACAATATTTTCACTTTATAAAATAAGTTATATATTAAAAATTAGACATTTCAATACATATATATCATCAACCAAAGCCACAACCCTACTTTCTTCCAATCCTCAACTCTGGGGGAGCCGTTCCCCGCACGCCCCCCGTACCAGAAATATCCTCGACAAGGTGAGCTAATGCTCAGTAGTGGAATCGCCCTAAGTGGGCTACTCTCCACCTAAGTGCAGTGCAATGTTCCAAAATAAACATACATTCAAGCAAATGCATGATCCTACTTGAATGTCTATATGACCAACTCAGATCCCGAGTCCTCACCGACTCTCTCACACTCGCCTAAGCCCTCGTGATATGAGCACTATTATATTTATTTGTTCGCGGACAACCATGTGTATATCAATCGAACCCGACGATCGATATTACTTGTTTGTGGATTCACCGATAAACATCAATCGGGCAATCCGACGATCGGGATATTTTTTGCTCCGACACCGATGAATAATCGAGCAACCCGACGATTGATATTTTTAATTTGACTACCCGATAATTAATATTTTAGACAAATCCTCCGAACCATTTTCTCTAGACTCATCTCAAGCACTCACCCTATAGTCCTAGGGTGTTCCAAGCACATATGGAATGCATGTATGCACCTAATACGCTTAATTCAGCTGTGTAAAATATATAAACATGCATATATTTACAAAAAATTTAATTCACACAATCAAGGCCATACGTAAATTAATTACTCCATACATCAAAATTAGCTCACTAAGCACGATCAAACACGAGCAATTCTACTCTTGAATTACTGAATTAAACATATTAATTCACAAAAATTATTTTTTTGAGAACACTCGCTTTCTGGGTGAATAAATAAACCCTACTACTATTCCCGAAAAATCACAATTAACTCCGCTCACTTAGGTGAACGCCGAAATTCATGGCCATTCCTGCCTTTTCATATCAAGCACACATTTTAATGCATAATTTCACACACAGCCACTAGGCCCTGACCTGTCACTGACAAGAAAAATTCTAAAAATTCTCCAACAATCTCTATCCCAAGTTCAGGATCCCGATCAAACCAGCCTCACTCGCCTCATTCAACTCAAACATCGACAAAGTACTTAAAGAAGGAATAAAACCCAAGTAGGGAGAAACCCCTACCTCTCGGAGTTTGTCAAAACTCACAAATCCAGACCCACGCGGCCATCCTCCGCGCATCAGCTTCTCCTTCGGTCTCGAAGACGCGACGGCCTGACGCCCTATTTTTGCAGATAAGTCTTTCTCTCTCTAAAAAAAAAACTTAGAGAAACCTAACTGCTGCTGCTCTCCCGATTCTGCTCCAACCACTGCCCCTTTAAAGAGATGACACTGTTCATTTTTTGCATTTAGTGACTTAAATCAATTTCCAAAATGACCATTATGCCCCTTCTTTTCCCAGTTTTGACATTCGACATTATTTCGGCCGTCCATTTTCATTATTTCTCTACTCATACTACTTATGGCACATGATTACATGTTATATGTGACTTTCGTCGCATTGAAAATCGCTTACTAAGACCAAACGATGCTCAAAACGCCAGAATTCCGACCGTCTCTAATTCGACAATTTACATGCTAGCTGATTCATGGCATTCATTCCAACTAAGTAAGTAATCCATTTTGTCATTCGAGATCTAGAGAATAAATTACTGATTTTTAACTGAAATTACAATTTCGTAACCGAAATTACGATTTTGCCATTTTTCCAGAAATTGGAATTTCTCGGGTCTTACAATGGACCCATAACTAGTTAATATTAAACCATCCTGTAAATGGTCCATAATTAACATACATAATTATACAATTGAAATTATAATATAATTATGTTTATTTTATAATTAATAAATTAGTCTTTGACAATATGGTTGAGATATAAATCATGGAAAGAAATTCTAGAATAAATAATTGGTTTAATTCCTCTTTACGTTTTTTTTTCTTCTGTAGCTGTGACTCTTGTCTTGGAGTGTTGAATGAATTGTGGTGACTCTTGTCTTGGAGTGTTGAATGAATTATGCATGGGGTGAGTGACAGACAATGAAATAGATTGTTGAGATTTGATTTTGCAAAAGGCAGCCCATCCTCATTTTTTTTATTAGCCATGAGGGCTTGTTGTCGCCTTATAATAATTATAATAATGAACAATCCATCCTCCATACTAGAGTCCAAAGGCCTACATCTAGGCATCGGAAGTGTACGCTCTCTCATGTAGAGTAAAGGCACCAACTCGCTCCCTATGAAGAGTACAAAAATTATTGAATTACTAAGCATATTTATAAATTTATAATATATAGTTATATATTTAAAAAAATAAATAAGAAATTTAGGATATTTATGGTAAATATTGTGATTGGAGAAGTGAAATTAGGGGTTTTACCAAAAATATTTAAGGACAAAGTGGTCACGTGCTGCCACCCTTATTTCTCTAATCATGCGTGTGACTGCCATGCAAAAGGTTACCCTCTTCCGTCTCTCTTTCTATTTTAATTAATTACTTTATTTGGAATAATGTAATGTATAAATTTTTTTACTGCAATACTAAGTACCAAGTAAAAAGTAATAATTGTACCCAAGAAAATGTTTGTATTTTACAAACCATTTTCGCAAATATTTTTTTTTATCTTATCTTTTCTTTCCTGACAAAGAATGGATAATTTATAAATAAATAGATATTTATTAAATTCATGTATTTTGTATATTTAAGAGACATTTAATAGACTCAAGACATTCTAAAAACAGAATTATTGGTCGAATAAATCCAAGTGGACAATATGTTGTCACTCATTAATTTTGAGAATAATAAAAGTATAAAATCTTAGGAATAGACTTACTAGGTAAAGGTGAGATAATGGGCACGGTTCGATGGGTCGACCCACTTTGACTCATATTTTTTTGAGGGTAGGGCTGAGAAAGTAGAGACTCAAATAAAACTAGGGCCTATTGGCCTAGCCTGAATAGGCAGTAAGCCATTAGGGCTTGGGCTGGGCCAGTCCACTTGGCCCATTTTGACCTGTTTTATTTTTAATTTTTTTAATGATTACTTATTATTTTCTAATTATTAAAAATATTAGTTTTTATAAAATAGTTGTTTATGGAAAAAGAATAGTTATTAAATAATTATTTTTAATAAAATAAAATAATATTATTATAAAAAATAATTTATTTTATATAATATTTTAAGAATATAAGAATAATCGATAAGTATTTCATAGAAACTTTATTTTACAAAATATAAAATTTGTAAAATTGTTATTTATTATTAATTTTAATATTTTAATGCCAGATCCATTTTGGCCCGCGGCCCGCATAGGGTCAGGCTAGGTTAGCAAAAACGGGTCCGAGTAAAAGTTTGTTGAATTGGCTCGACTCATTTTCGCCCGCGACCCTAATGGGCTTGGTTCATTTGGGCTAGACTGAACCATTTCTCACTTATATTACTAGGCACTTAGTTCAAAATATAAGCTGCAGTTTTTAAATCTTTATCTCACCATAAATCAGGTAGTTAGGAATTAATAAGCATACATCGCACTATATAAAAAATAGTGCGATTTCTTCTCTCCTCAATCCCATTATGTTGAGGAGTACTAGACATTGTATACTAAGAATCAATGCCACATTCTTGAAGGTATTTCGCAAATGGTCCAGGGTTGTATCTCATATCATCATATCTACCATAATACTCACCACATATGTCAGAATGAACCACTTTTATCTTCTTCCTTTGTTGGAGCTCAGTTTTTGCTTTGAAAGATTTGAAGGTCTCTAAAGAGTCAGACTTCTCCCGAATAAATTCAACAAAACCATAATGAGAATGATCATCAATGAATGTGATGAAATATTTATGGCCACTTATAGCAGGAGGGGTGAATGGCCCACTGTTGAATTATAGAAAAACAAATTCGACAGCTTCATTGTCAATTAAAGTAGCTTTGATACCCATTGTTGAATTATTTTGTGAGATGAAGAGCATTTATTAAGCTCAAAACAATTGATTAACAATAAAAAAAACCCCAATAAACATATTACAAAATATAAACTTTATTGAACAAAGAAGGATATCAATTTGTAGTGTGTAGAAAAACATACCTGGAACGAATCCGAAATTATTGATTGTCATTTATCTCCAAAGAAATCTGTAGGGGGTAAGAGCAAAGAGAAAGATGACTAGGATTGAAGATGAATATTTCTTTCTCTCTAAAGAGTGTTCTACCAAACTCTTATTAAATTCCATAACTCTATTTTCTTATATATATAAAGCACAAGGGAATAATTGAGGTTTGGTCTAATGAGCTTTGATCGAAGTAAGAAAGAAGATAGAACTATGAACTCATAGTTAGTTAATATTAAACCATCTCATAAATAATTCATAATTAATATAAATAATTATATAATTAAAATTATAATATGATTATTCTTATTCTACAATCAATAAATTAATTTAACATAATATGGTTGAGATATAAATCATGCAAAAAAATTATAGAATAAATAATTAGTTTCATTCATCTTTTACACTTTTTTTTTTTTCTCTTGATACATCTTTTGGAGTGTGAAATGAGTTGTGCATGGGAGAGCCGCGTGTAATTAGATGAGCACAATGTAATCTATTATTAAGATTTGGTTCTTAGAAAAGCAGCCCTATCTACATTTTTTTTTTTTTTTGAAACGACCCCCCACCTACTCTTTTGTTTTTCATATTATAAGTATTTTAATGTTGGTTGCGTGTTCCTTGGTGCACCCTTGGGTGCTGGGTAGCAACCCCACCATATATTAATATATTATCAGTCAATCAATATGGACGATTGGGAATGAAATTATGGAAAGAAATTATAGAATAAATATTTGGTTTCATTGATCTTTACACTATTTTTTTTTTCTTCTTAGAGTAGCAGACAATGGAATCGGATATTGGGATTTGATTCTTGAAAAACGCAGCCTCATCTTCTCTATCCTCACCTCCCTTCATCTTCTCTATCCTTTATTCACTGCACTGCAGCACGGATCGTTCCGCAACAGGTCTCCCAGAAAGTCTAGGATTAGAAATCCAAGAAAGTCCACTCACCATCGTAGAAACCTGGTTCATCTGGGTAAGGAAGTTAAAAAGTTTTGATTTTTAGTTATTTTGAAGAGGAATCTCAAATTTCTCTTAGAAAAGTTGATTTTTGTTAATTTTTGTTGTTGTAATGAATAGAAATGGAGTAAGAATATACTGAATCGGCTTTTTTTTTTCGAGTCTACTGAGTTAACTCAGAATCTCAGCCGAAACATTATTCTCGGCCGAGTTTTTGAACCCTGCAGTCCTGATTCAACTCAAATTCACGACCGTTTCCCCTTGCCATTTGTTTCAAGCAGGATAAGAACCTTGCTCATGCTTATGCTTTTCAACAAAACCAAATTAAAAAAAAAAAACCCATATGTTCTCGTTTTTTGGTCACACTGCATCAAATTATAAGCTTTTCCCTTATGTTGTTTCTCACTTCCCTTCTGTTTTCCAACAAAACCAAATTCCAAAAAAAAAAAAAAAAAGAATCCCATATGTTTACCATATTTTCATCCATTCCTAATTTCACTCAATTTCAATTTCATCGCCGTTTCTCTCCTTTTCTGTTTTCCTACCTACTCACCATTAATTCCTACCATCCCACTGCTGTTTCTCGTTTTGATTTCATTTTCAAAGCCAAATTCCAAAAAAAAAATAAAAAAAAAATTGCCACCTATTGTTTGCCTTCAATTGTTGCTGACTTTTCCTACTTCCCAATTGTTTTCCCAAATCCAAGTAACAGAGACGAAATGGCAGAGATCGTTATTGCCGGGCCTCAAAAGCTCAGCACTTGGTTGCCCCTATTGTACGCCCAGCTCGCTTATCCTGCTTTGCCACCGGTCGCCATGCTGAAAAACTTCACAAACTAAGTTCCGTAAGAAGACGGCGATGATGATCGCAAATAATCCTGATGAAGGCAAGAGAAAAGGGGATGAAATCAGACCAGTTGTTCAAAAGTGGCTGGGTCGGGTTGATGGGATCACAAAGGAGGCAGAGGCAATTGTATTGAAGAGGGATGATCAAAACATGAGCTGTTTGAATGGGTGGTGTCCTAATCTCATCGACGTTAATAACTCACAAGAGAAGCATATGAGAAGGCCTGTGTTATTGTCAGGATCCTAGCAGATCGTAATTTCGATGGAATTTCATACGCTGTCCCTCCACGTACTACGACGCTTAAAGGATACGGTAAAATTTTCACCAAGAGACTCCACTTCAACCAAATCACAATGCCTGAGAGATGATAAGACCAAGATGATCGGGGTATGCGACGGGCGGTCTCGCAAACCATACCGGGTCAAAAGCAAGCAGCTCAACAGTTACAAGATAACTGCTCACCACGCATATCTTTATAGATGTATCATGGACTCGAGACTCGAAAAAAGACGAAGAAGGGATTGCCAAAATTCAGCAAAAAAATCATGGAAATGTCGGGCTACCAATTTGGGCGGACTCGATGAATCCACAAGAGCAGATGAACTGAATAAGAGACTGCAGAAAGAGAATCAACCGGAGAAAGAGAAGGAACAGAAGAAAGAGAAGGAACAGAAGAAAGAGAATCAACCGGAGAAAGAGAAGGAACAGAAGAAAGAGAAGATCCTTATTATCTTGGATGACATTTGGAAGGAAATTAATTTGGAGAAAGTTGGAATTCCTTTCAAAGATGATCAGACAATATGCAAACTAGTGTTGGTTTCTAGAGATGCAAACCTACTATGCAAAGACATGGGAGCACAAAAATGTTTTCAAATTCAACCTTTACAAGGAGAAGAAGCTTGGCATTTATCACTTCAAGAATATAAAGGTGTAATTTCCGTGGAGGGGGACGACCATGACCCATAGCAATTAAGGTAATTTGATGAATGTGGGGTCTACCCATTATGAACAGAACGATTGCAAAGACATTGAAAGATGAAATCATGGTCGTATGGAAGAATGCCTCAGATGAACCGAGGTCAGGCACCACCTTAACATCGTGAGGAATGGAGGAAAAGGTATACTCATGTTCGGGAGTGGAGCTCTGGCTACAAGCGCTTCAAAATGCCAAGTGAAGTCAAATCCTTTGTTCTTACTTGCGGTTGCTTCGAGCTATTGGCGGTGATATTTCAATGGATCAAATGTTAAGGTATGCTAATGGGTTTGAATTTCTTTGACCACATCGATTCAGCTGGAGGTAGCTATATAAATAAACTAGTTACATTGGTGAAACCTCAAAGCCATGCAAGCTTGTTACTCGACGGTGATCAAGATGATGGAGACGGTTCTGGAGTAGGAGCCTCAAGGTTGCTTTTCATGGATGGTGATCATAAGAGTGTCCGGATGCATGATCTTGTTCGTGATGTTGCTAGAATTATTGCATCCAAGGATCCTCATCATTTGTTGGGTCAGAGATGTTCCATCCGATCAAGATCGGATAAAGATTGAAGATGAATCCAAATTCATCTCTTTATATTACAGTAAAGCCAGGTTCGAGCTTCCTCCCTGCCGTGTATGTCCGAAACTTCAATTTTTTATATTGCAGAGCGATAGTGGTGCTTCCTTGAACACTATCCCAAACACGTTCTTTGAAGGGATGAACCAACTCAAAGTTTTAGCCTTGTCTGGAATGCATTTCCCAACACTACCTTCAACGCCCAATCCTCCCCAAATCTTCGAACATTATGTCTAGATAGTGCAAGTCAGAGACATGGCTATAATTGGAGAGCCAAAGAAACTTTCTACAAGTTCTTAGCATGGTGGTTCCTGGAGATCCAACAATCGCTTAGAGAAATGATGCAATTAACCACCCAAGGTTGTCGATTTCAACTATCAGAAGGAGCTTAAAGTAATTCCACAGGATATCTTATCAAGCTTGTCTCGATTAGAATGTTTGTTCATGAAATCTAGTTTTTCTGAATGGGCGGCCGAAGAAGTTTGTGATGGAGATAGCAATGCTTGTTTATTGGAATTGAATAATCTGCGTCGTTTGAGGACGATCGAGGTAAAAATACCAAACGCCAAGTTGGTACCAAAAGCCAACATGTTTGATCACAAGTTAACAAGTTATGCAATATTTATAGGCATTTAATTATCATGTAAAACATATGAAAAATCAAGAACATTACATCTCAAAGGTGGTGACGAAAGCTTACTCTCTAGGGATGAAATTTGCAAATTGTTGAGCACAACCGAAGAACTGCAATTATGGGGATTGGATGTATGCGGTGGCCCAATTCGAGTTAGGTCTTTTGATAACCTAAAACACGCCCCTCGTGTGATGGACTGGGTCATGATCAGAAAATTTCTTCTTACGTTCCATGGCTAATGACCTTCCCCAACTTGAAGAAATGAAAATAGAAAATTGCATTAAGATGCAACAAATAATGGAAGATGGCCATGTTGGGATCAACTTGCAGTTACTATTCCCTAAATTAAGATCCTTGGAACTTTTTTATCTACCAAAGCTAGTGAACTTTGGCTACTTCAGCTCTGAGTTGAAAACAACATCCGAAGCAATGTGTTCCCAAGACAATCCTGATATCAATATGCTAGCTTCAACCAATTTCTTGCATGTTCAAGCTTAATTAATAATTTAATTTCATAGATTTTTACTATAATTTTTTTACTAAATAAATCCAACGGTACTATTTTGCCCATATATATGCTCTTTCAAAATTCCAACTTGTGTGTTAAGAATAGAGAACATGAAGATAAGAAGAGATTTTTTAGTATATCATTTTACTAGAAGATACTCTTTGTAATAAGAAAAAGTCGTCTTGTTTGAATTTTAAAATTTGAAGATATTAGTAATGTTTTATAAGAAAAATATAGCAAAGAAAAACTTGATTAAGATTTAGATGGAAAATGATGGCGAAATGAATATCTATTTTATTCCTTTACTTGTTTTGTTTTATAAAGATAAAAAGTTTTTGTAATTCTCTTTTATTAAAATATTAAGGAAAATATTGATAAAAATAAAGGGAATATCAAAATTTTAGATGAAACTAATAAAATAATATGTAATATATAAACATACATATTATTGAGTAAATTTTGTTTTTGAAAAGACTATTGTGTAAATATTATGACACACTATTAGCATGGTTTGTCAATAATGTAGGTAGGTATGTACGGTCTGCAAATGATATAGTATAAGTTATAATAAGCATAACTTTCAATATGAATTCTTAAAAATGAAAATAGTTTATATGCAGTATAACCTTGACGTGAAATACAAATTATAACCTTTAATAATATATTTTTAGGAAAATAACACTTTAAATCTTGAACTTTCACAATTTTTACATTTATATGCTGAACTAAATTTGTTTTTTGAAATACATGTACTTTCATTTTAATAGCACTTCTAGCCTTGAATATCTCTAATTATAATATGAACCTTGAGAATCGAGAAAATAAATTCATATTATGAATAACAATATAAATTTGAATTTTTAGGTTTTAGAATAAATGAATTTTCATTATAAATTTAAAAATAATCATTGTCAACTTTTAAAAAAAATTTAAATTAAAAAATTATTTATTTATTTAAATAAATAAAAGTAAATTTTAAGTTTAGCAAATTATATCTAATTTTTAGCTTTTGAAAGAATAACTTGATTTTATGAATTAAAAAATAAATCTTAGTTAAAAAATCAATAAGCTTTTTTTTTTTGAAAGGGAAAAAATCAATAATCTTAAAATTCATAATTCAAACATATATCTAAAATTTTTATTAGAAAACTAAAGACTCATTTTTTTAATATTCAACATTGATATTCCTTTTTTTCTAAAATTCTTGATTCAAAATTGTTATTTTAAAGTTAACAACTCAAATTTTGTAACTCTCTCTCTCTCTCTCTCTCTCTAACGTTTGGTACTAGACCAAATTGTGAGATCTTTTAGATATTTTTGGCTATTTATAGTGTGAACACGTGGCTTACATCACACCATGTGTCACACTTCTTCGATTCCGTTCTCACTTCGAAACAATTTATTTCGTCCCGGTTTCAGTTTCATTTATCTTAAATGGACATTATTTAAATATTTGACATTTTTCGATATTTTTCTAAAAATTTCGTTTTTAGGTCCACTGATGTCACGCTCGAATTTTGTTAAAATCTTGATTGTTCTTTAATTCAACAAAATTCGATCGAGTGACTAGATTTTATGGTATTACGAACAAATGTTTTCGCTTTCGCCATTCGAGATTTAGAGTTAATTCCCAATAAAATTACCATTTTGCCATTCCTAGCAAAAATTCAAATTTTTAGGTTTTTCCTGGGTCTTACAATGATTCTTTAGTTTTCTATCACATATTTTAGAAATTGTTTAAATTATGGATTTTTAGATTATTGATTTTTAATTATTTTTTTTAATTCATAAAATCAAATTTGCATTTGAAAAACCAATAATTTGATGCAATTTGCTAAACTTAAAATTTAATTTTTTATTTAATAAAATAATTAATTTTAAATTTAGAATGTAAATTCAGATTTTGAATAACTTTAATTCAAAATTTTTAAAAGCTTGACAATTATAAATTTTAAATTTAAAATTAAAATTCATTTTTTCTAAAACCTAAAAATTCAAATATATTTATTTTATTCATAACATGAATTTATTTTCTCCATTCCCAATGTCTGAAGCTAGAAGTGCTCTTAAAATAAAAGTACATATATTTAAAAAAAACTTTTTTAGTTCCGGATATAGATGGAAATGTGGTGAAAATTCAGGATTTAAATTGTTATTTTTCCTCTATTCTTTGAAATAAAAACTTTGTTATTAAATAGATTTTGGTTGTTAATAAATTTTGTAAAAATAACTTTTTTATTTTTTATTATTTTTTTTGTTTTTTGTAATTCTCTAAGATGTTCACATGATTTTTATAGCATTTGAAAGAGGAGCATATGGTTTAAAAATAATAACTGATTGATAGGAGCTAAAATAACTTATGCCATTAGAATCTATATAATCCATGGTGATTATAAATAGTACATTTTATTCAATAAGTAGTCTATATATTTTCTATTTGCAACTTGATTATTAATTCTTTAAGGGAATTTTGTAAGATTTTACATGATTTTTAAACATAAATAAAGTAATGATGACAACCTCTTGGAATTGATAAATTACATTTACCAAAAGGAATATGTTTATATTTTTTGGCTAATCTCACTGACAGATATGATGCCTATATAATAGGTGGCTATTCCAATTTGGAGATATTGCAACTCTCATGTCTTCCTAAAATCAAAGAGATTTGGCATCATCGACTTCCACACGATTCATTCTCCAATTTACGAATCCTAACAGTGAGAATTTGTGAAAGCCTACTCAATATCATCCCATGTCATTTGATCCAAAGCTTCAAGAATTTGAAAGAGATAAAGGTGTATTGGTGTAGAATTCCAAAACACGATTCGATCTTTCGATATGATACATACATGAGATCCTCCCAAAGTTAGAAATATTGGAGTTAGATGACCTTGAGAAGCTGAAGGGTATTATTATATGCAACAATGAGGAGAATGACGACATAAGAGGCCTTTTCTCTCCTTCCATTCCTATGACTTTTCAGAATCTCAAATGTTTATATATCAATCATTGTAGGGAGGAAGTGGAAGAAGATGAAGTGCTCTTTGGTGAAAAGGTTAGTTTTCTTCAATTTTTTTTTAAAATTTTCTCATACTATTTTTTGAAAATACTAACAAAAACATTCCATAAAAATCTGAAATATTATAGGTATTTTTCTCCAATTTGGAGATATTACAACTCTCCCGTCTTCCTAAAATCAAGGAGATATGGCACCATCAACTTCCACTTGATTCTTTCTCAAATTTAAGAATCCTAAGAGTGGAAAGTTGTGAACATCTACTCAATTTTATTCCGCGTCGCTTGATCCAAAGCTTCAAGAATTTGAAAGAGATAAAGGTGAGTTTGTGTAAGAATCTAAGATATGTATTTGATGTTCAAGGATATGATGACGTAGATCATGTTGAGATCCTCTCGAAGACAGAAGAAACCTTGAAGTTAGAAAACCTAGTCGAGCCAAAGGGTTGTTTATCTTGTTTCGGTCTTGTCGAACGTTCATCCATCTTTTGTCCCGGAAAGGAAGACAAAAATCAAGGGAATGTTAATATTTCAAATCAAGATGAAGTGCACTTCCTTGGAGAGGTTAGTTTTCTCCAATATTCTTTTAGTTTCTTCTTATATTAATTTTTTGTAGTGAAATATTATGAAAAATATTCCATGGAAAATTTTAAATATTATTTAAATACTATATACTCATGAATAATAATAATAATAATAATAAATATACTAAAGTAATTTTAAATTAATTTTACATAATGAAAATGGTTAATAATCCTTTTTTTATAAATGAAAATGGTTAATAATACTTAAATTGTAAAGGAATTGGAAAAAGAATGAATCTAAATCAAAATTTTAATTTTGAAAACAATAGGCGCTAGCTAATAAGACCAAGCTCAAGTGGCTAAGAGTTCAAGCTAGCATAGGGATGAGAGGGGTTAATGAGGTTCGAGTCTCGATAAGAACAAATTTGTGAAGGAACAAAATACTATGATCTAATGCAAAGTGAATAGATGTTTAAATCACAATTAAAATTTAATTTTAATTAAATAATTAATTTGATTTTGTGAATTTTAATTGTGGTTTAAAAGAATTGAATTTGGATTTTTAGAAAATTTGAGTTATTAACTTTAATATGACAATTTTGAATCAAGAATATTAGTAAAATGAATTTTAATTTTGAATATTAAAAAAATGATTCTTTAGTTTTCTATCACAAATTTTATAAATGTGTTCAAATCATGATTTTTTAGGTTATTGATTTTTTAATATTTTTTTAATTCATAAAATCAAATTTGCATTTGAAAAACTAATAGTTTGATGCAATTTTCTAAACTTAAATTTAAATTTTTATTTAATTAAATAATTCATTTTTAATTTAGAATGTAAATTTAGATTTTGTAAAATTTTAAAAAGCTTGATAATTATTATTTTTAATTGTAAAATTAAAATTCAATTTTTCTAAAACCTAAAAATTCAAATTTATTTTTTTATTCATAACACTAATTTATTTTCTCAATTCTCAAGGTTCGTATTGTGGTTAGGGATATCCAAGCTAGAAATGCTTTTAAAATGAATATACATATATTTAAAAAGAAAACTTTTTTAGTTCAGAATATAAATGGAAATGTGGTGACAATTTAGGATTTAAATTGTTATTTTTCTTATATTTTTAAAAATAAAAACTTTGTTATTAAATAGATTGTGGTTGTTACTAAATTTTCTACAAACAACTTTTTTTAACTTAATTGTTATTTTTCAATTTGCAACTTAATTGTTAATTCTTTTAGAGAATTTTCTAAGATTTTTACATGATTTTTAAAACATAAATGAAGTAACGATGGCAACATCTTGGAATTGATAAATTACATTTACCAAAGAGAATATGTTTACATTTTTGCTAACTTTTCAATTGATGATATGATGTACTATTTTATAGGTATTATTCTCTAATTTGGAGATATTGGGTAATCCTCCGATCTTCCTAAATCATGAGATATATACCACCAACTTCCACTTGGTTCTTTCTCAAATTTACGAATCCTAAGAGTGGAAAGTTGTGAACATCTACTCAATTTTATCCCGTGTTGTTTGTTCCAAAGTTTCAAGAATTTGAAACAGATAGAGGTGTGTTGGTGTAAGAATCTAAGCCAAGTATTTGATGTTCAAGAATATGATGTTGCAGATCATGTTCAAGAATCTGAGGTTAGTTTTCTCCAATAGTCTTTTAGTTTCTTCTTATATTATTTTTTTTAGTGAAATATTATGAAAAATATTCTATGGAAAATTTTAAATATTATTTAAATACTATATACTCATGAATAATAATAATAATAAATATACTAAAGTAATTTTAAATTTAATTTTACATAATAAAAATGGTTAATAATCCTTTTTTTTTAAATGAAAATGGTTAATAATACTTAAATTATAAAGGAATTGGAAAAAGAATGAATCTAAATCCTTAAAAATAGTAAGCACTAGCCAATAAGACCAAGCTCAAGTGGCTAAGTGCTCAAGCTATCGTAGGGATGGGAGGGGGTTAGAGTCCCTATGGGACCAAATTTGTGAAGGAACAAAATACTATGATCTAATGCAAAATGAATAAATGTTTATTAATTCCATTATCCCTGAGTATGTTTAATTCAATATTTTTACGTACATTTTTTATATAAACTATTTACAAATAATATATTTAGGTCAATTAGTTATCGTTAAATTGTTTATTTATATTTATTTTGATTTTATAAAATATTTTGATATTAGGTGCCATTTTACTTTCCACAAAAAAAAAAAAAAAATGAAGCAAAAGATGATAAATATATGTTTGAATGATAAGTCATTTTATGGTTTACCTTTTATCTTTTTCATTGAATAAAATAAATTTTAATTTTTACATTTATCAAATAAAAAATTAATCATATTCTTTCACATATTTAAAAATCGATTTTTTAAAAACTTTTGTGTCAAACATTTTCTTATCTCTCTCTCTTTTTCTTCTTCTTTTTTTTTTTAAAGAAAAAAAGAATATATATATTTTACAGAATATGTCAATATGTGGAAGACCAAATCATCATCCTCTATCCTATTTTTATTTTTTTTCTCTTCATCATTTCTTTGCTTTGCCCTACCTATCTCTATCTCCTTTCAGTTTTAATTGAAAAACTAGATTCTCACCATATTCCATTTTAAATTCCACTATATTCATGTGTTAAAAAGTTGATAATATAAAAAAAAAAAAGTTTAGGTTGGATAAAAAACCTTAAAATATTAATAATATTTTATAAGTTTTATAAAAAATAAACAAGATAAAAAAAGAATTAACAAGAAAAAATTAATCAAATGAAATTGGATTTAGTAATTTTTAAATGTAAAATTAAGATAAAAATGAAAATAGAAATAAAAATTTTGTTATTTAAATAACTCATTTTATTTAAAGAGAAGTCAATAAATTCTCTATTAATAACTTATTATTTTTTGGTTAATTTTCTAAGACTTTTATATGATTCTTTTTAGTTCAGTTTAGACTTTTTTAAAATATAACTAATGTCAATAGTTTGAAAATTTATGAATTACATTACAAGAAAGGAATATGTTTATATTTATTACAACTTTTCAGTTGATGATGTCATGTGTGATATTATAGGTTTTATTATCTAATTTGGAGAAGTTGGAACTCATCGGCCTTGAAGAATTGAAGGAGATATGGCATCACCAACTTCCACGCAATTCATTCTCCAATTTAATAACTTAAAAGTGGAAGGCTGTTAAAACCTCGTCTACACGTATCCCATGTCATTCGATCCAAAGCCAAGAATTGAAAGAGATAAAGGTGAGTTCATGTTGGCACTGTAGAGACATTTGATCTTCAAGGATGTGATACATATATGAGGATCCTCCCAAAATTAGAAATCTTGAGTGCTGGGATGACTTTGAGGAAGTCAAGGGTATTATTATGGCGCAAATACTTAAGGAGAATAAATGCCTTTTCCTTCCATCACTCTTCGTAACCTCAAATGTTTATCTATAGATCGCCAGGAGGACGTGGAAGATGGAGTGAAAATGTTAACATTCCCTATCGAAGAACATGAAGTGCTCTTTTGGTGAAAGGTTATTTTCTTCAATTTCATACTATTTTTGTACTAACAAAACATTCCATAAAATCTCACAAATATTATTTAAATGTTATATTTGTAAATAAAAATAAAAATACTAAATTAATTTTAATTTTACATGATACAATGGTTAATAAATGAATTTTTAAAAAAATGAATCTAATTAAACACAATTTTAAATTTAGATATTGAGCTAGACATGTGGACAAATTTAGATAAATTATTTAATAATTGGTAACATAGTAAATAATATTATATACAAATATGATTCAACTTATAATAAAAATGAACAAGTATTAAAAAAAATGAACAAAAATGTGACACCCTTATCCTAGGGGTTCCGTTGACCACCCGTCAACCTGTGGAATTCCTGTGAATTTCGGGTCATTCGATACCACATGGTTGTCTCATTTATCGGGATCCATATTTCCATAAAAATCTGCATATCTCCTTTGTTCTGGTGAGCTCTACCTAACATACAACTTTATAATAAGAATCACAAGAGCTTTATTTCAACACTCTTATAATGAACATATATTAAAACTAGTTTGTTCTAATATAGTTTACCCTGCACTACCTCAATACATCCCTTTACCAGGACCCATTCATTCATATTTAAATTAAAAATATGAAATTTAACAATTAATATCAGTCCATAAGAGTTCGATCACGACCCTTTTACCATAATTACATACCCAACTATTTATATAATAGTCCAAAAGAATTTAATTACAATTCTTTTTACATGCATTAAGGCCACATGTCGACCTTCTTCATAATCATGGTCCTGCCTGAGCTCCGTCCCAGACACCCCACCGAAAGGGGGAATCTCGCCAACTGGGGTGAACAATGTCAGGAAAATTCTCCCACAAGTTATTCGCCTAAATGCACATGAAATGGGTTACATAACACATCAAACCATATTCCATAGAAATAATGCAATCCTATATGGAATGTTCCGTGTTATGCATGAGATGAAACTTCTCATGCCCACAACCCGAGTCCCGACCAACTCTCTCACACCTGCAACGCCAAGTGTGAAAAACTAGTCATTGGTGTTTCACCCAATGACGTAAACCATCGAACAACCCTTCAATTTTTAAATTATCAAATTTCTCGTGGTGTTTATTTGGGCTGCGAATTTCTCGGGGTCTCACCAAGCAGTTTTCATAAACGCCTTCGTACACTTCTCGCGAACTTTCATCGCTAGAGTTATATGTCCTAATTAAGAATAAAATTCCTCAGTATTTACCCCCATAGGATTCGTTTCATCTGTCTACACCCAAACACGTGATTTATTCTTATTATTATTTTTATATAACCGTGAGTCTCGATTTTGGACGTTGTCCCATTTCCGAGCTCACAACTCATTCACCAAGAATGGTGAATAACAGTACCATGCACCCACACCCGACTCTACGCGATGTGACCATGCATATGAAATGCATGATGCCAATGCATTCTCCTTCATGTTACATGTATATATATGAGTGCACATGAAACATTAATATACCATGGACAAATTATAATTTTTACATATAATTTACATCTATGCAATCCAATGCAATACATCAATAATTAGCATGCATCAACATAATTTCACACACGCATGTTATTCATAAAACCATAACATTACAAATGACCCAAATCTCGACTCACATAATACAGGCACCTTCTTAGTCCCTTCTCACTGCTCGGTCAACTAATTATTGGGATACCAAAAATACACTATAAACCCGAAGGCAGAGCCCGCCCCTCGGGATCAAAAAAAAAAAAAAAAAAAACCAAACTCGAACTTAGTCCAAAATGCCCAAAAATGCCCCCGAATTTCACCGGATGGTCCGAACACAACCCGAAAATTCACGTAATGTACTCCAAAATGTACCCCATTCAACCCGAACTCCGTCCGAAACAACCTGCACCCAAAATTCCTACACTCAAATTCAAAAATTGGGACTGGAATTTACAGCCTTCAAGGCCCTAAGCCAATCCCAAGCCATTAAATGACCTTTTAGGCTGGGCACAACACAAGAGAAAAATTCCCTTACCTTAGCTGAGCCATTTAAAGTCCAAGCTTTAGTGTCCACGCATAGATCACACAAGTAGTACCTCAACTTTAGTATTCGGATTGTCGAGCTTCAACCATCGGAGCGCCGAAAAATCCTCCCTTTTCTTTCTCTCGGCTTCCTCCTCTCCCCCCTTACGCTCACACTGCCGTTTCCCTCCCTTTCTTTCTTTTCCTTCTTTATTTCCTACGACCTCTTTTTCCTTCTTTCTTTGTTTTTCTTTCTTTTCTTTTTCTTCTTGCTTTTCTTTCCTTTTTGCTTTTACCCAACGAATTTTTTTTTTTTTTCCTATCTCTTTTTCTCACCATTTCTTTTGGGATTTTTCTCCTCCCTTTGGATGGCCATTGACCGTATGGGTCAAAGGAGGCAATTTCCTCTTCATTTCCTCATGTCAACTTGTGTGGCCATTCTTTTCCTTCATTTTTTCTTTATTTCTTATTTCTTTGGCGACACATTCCCACGCTGGCCATCATGAGCCATCCTTATGAACTACATGGTTCGCTAAGTCATTTCTTTTTGTGATGCCATATGGCATCCCCCAACCATGCCTTATGTCATCCTCGACACCCCATCGCCTCAAAAACGTACTCCGACCGGTCTCTTAATCCAAACGAAATTCAACGTGGTAGCTAAATTTTACGAGATGAATTCAACGGTAAAATCTATTTCGTCATCCGAGATCTAGAAAAATTTCGGTTTTTCTATCGAAATTACTATTTTACCATTTTTCATAAAATTTTAATTTTCTATGGTTTCACAAAAAAAATGAAAATTTCATATAAAGGACAAAAATATGATAATACAATAACTAACATATAAAGATAAAAATGCCTTTGAGGCTTGACTTAAATGGTAAGGGGGGGACATAGTACTACAATTATGCAAAATGAATAGGTGTAAAAAAAAACATATAAAGATAAATATGATCAAATAAATATTTTGATTAAATTCATATTATTTTAATTTAATAATGGAGGGAAAGGAGGTACACTAACATTTTTGATTAAAAAACCAAGTTGAATAAGAGACTTGGGTAAAAGTTCTTGCAGCCAAATCTTTCAGCAAATTAAATAATATTTTTGAAGTGAAGTAATGAACTAAATTAAAAATCGCTCCTAAAACTATTTAGTTTTTTAATAAAATAGATTTTAAAAATGAATTTGTTAAAGTATGTTTATGAATTAATATGAAATAATGAACGGTTGTATGTGAAAAATAGTTATGATATATGAAATAAATGAATGATTGATTGTCTTTGCCAACCAAAGCTCTTGACCACCAACCACGAAATATGATTCCTTTTAATTTGCTTTGTAGAAGTTTTTTATGACCTCGTGTGCTCTACGTATGACAAGAATGAAGATGTGAATCTTTGAGAGTTAATCAATTGTGTTTGAGAAATATTTTTATATTTATCATAAATTTATGACCAATGATGTTATGTATTATGATGTGTCTCTGTTGTAGGTTTCATTCCCGAATCTGGAGGAGTTAAAACTCTATGATATTTCCATGTTGAAGAAGATATGGCATCCCCGACACAGATTCTTTGACAAATTGCGAATATTAAGTGTATGTAAATGTCCACTTCGCCAGCTGGGCCTTATCCTTCTCATTTGATACACAAACGCTTCCAAAAATTTGAAAAAAGAAGGTCGTGGTATAATTGTGCAGTCCTAGAATATGTGTTTGATAATCAAGGACTTACTAGAGTTGATGAAATCCTCCCAAAAATAGAAATCCTAAAGTTAGAGGAACTACCTAAATTGAGGCTTTTCTTTTATGAGGACAAGAATGACAGCATGCCATATCATTTATCTATTTCCAAGTTCACGGTTTTGGAGCATATTAAAGAGCTACATATCGTTAACTGTGGGGAGCCCTTAGATGAGGAGGTTAGTTTTCTCCTATATTTGTTTTGTTTTTTCATATGCCACTTGAAATATTTAGAGACATTTATCATAAATTTATTTATTTATTTTTAAAAAGTATGAGAAGAGGACATTAATCTTTAATAATAATTTTATTAAATTAATTTTAAATAATAAACAATTATGAATAATACGTAAATTACAAATAAGTTGAAAAAATAAAAATTTAAAGTGAAAAATTAATGTTAAAAGTATAAATGTATTAACATAAATAACATCTTTAAAAAGGTAAAAAAAAATGGTAGTTATTATTATAGTTTAGAAAAGAAAAATATTAGGTGCTAATTGAAATATTTGCAATGAATTGGAAAAGAGAATTAGTGAAAATTTAATTCAAATAATAATGTTATATTTTGAATTAAATAACATTTGGGAAAATCAGGTTAAGATGTTATATGACTAAGATAATATTTTACTTTTGAAAATATAAAAAAGAATAAAATATATTTTATTTCATATAAGGAGACTAATTAATTTCAATTTTAAAACAATCACCACAGTTAATAATTTTATAATTTAGTTTTTAAAAACACTCATGGATCATAAATAAAATATTAAAGAGTTGAAAACAAGAATAAAGTTGCAATTCAAATTTTAATTTTAAAAATATTAACACTAATATTAAAATATAAAAAAGGAAGCATTGTAAGTTTATTGTAATATAAATAAATAAATGTTATACATATAGCAATGAAAAACAAATTTAAAAGGGAAATTATTATTATTTTTGTATTAAAGTAGTTGGGAGTTACTGAATTACATAAATGTATTTTAATGTTTATTACCACTATAATTTACAATTATTTATGTCATGTATTATATTGTTTTTCTAATGGTTTCATTCCTTCCTTGTTTGAGATAAAGTTCGTATTTTCTAAAAAGATTTTCCAAGTTGAAGAAAATAGATTTTGGAACCGAGCCAAAATTAAGAGAACTAATATTGAAGAACCTACCTAAGTTAAGCATTATTCGAAGCAATGGTGATGAGAATGCTTTTTTTCCTTTTCAAAAAAAGGAAGAATTTAGCAAGATTTTGTCATCTCCCATGTTCAAGAATTTTCACAATCTCAAAAAGCCGGACATCACTAATTGTTGGATGGAGGAGGATGAGAGAGACTTCCTGGAAGGTTAGATTTTTCTTTTTTAAAATTTTCTTGATACTATTTTATTACTGTTCTTTTAAAATAATGATTAAATTACATTTATTATTGTTATTTTAATATTTTAAAGCATTAAAATCCATATCTAGATATTTGGACACCATTTCTTCTTTTCTTTTCTTTTTATAATTATTTTCAAAGAATATATTATTTTTTTGTGAACATCAAAATAGATGTAACATTTTTAAAAAAAGAAATATATAAACTTTTTCTTTATATCGAATATGTAGTTTTGTAATTTTATAGCCATATGCTTAACTCAGTTAGTAGAACATTCAAAGTTTTAAAAGGTAAGACATCTAGGAAGGGGAGGGGTCTTGGGTTCGAGTTCCACTGGGGACAGTTTATTACATTTTAACCAAGTGATTAATGGTAAAAAAAAAAAAATTCAATTCTTCATACTTTTTTTTAAAGTTTTAAATTTAAATTTTATTTCTTGAAAGATATTAATTTTATATAGTTTTTTTATTTTTGGGGAAATTATTAGAATGAAAATAACTTTTTATTCAATGAATGAAAAAATTAAAAAAAAAAAAATATATATAGTATATATATATATATATATATATATATATATATAGTTATATATATATATATATATATATATATATATATATATATGTTTTTTTTGTGCTCCAAATTTTAATTCTTGTTTTATTTTAGGTACATCTCCAAATGAAAAAACTTATTATTTATATAGCATTTTAACTTTGTAATATTTTTGATAATTTAAACATCTCCTACATATTTGAAGACAAATGAAAGGCCACAAGTTCCATTTTTCAATCATAAGGTAAGCTTTTTACTCTCTCTCCTTATATATATATATATATATTTCTTGATTTTTTTAATATGCACACAGTTTATTGATCATTAATAATATATTTCTTAAACTATTTGAAGTTTTAATCTTAAATGATGTGAAATAGTGAATAATAAATAAAAATGAAATCATGGAATTTAGTATTAGCAGAAAATAAGAGTACAGGTGATTGAAATTAATTTATTATTATGAATAAAAATAATTTAGAGAATGAAAATCTCCCTAGAATAATCCAAGTTGATGAATTATATTTGGGGAATATATATTTATATTTATCATACATTCAAATTGATAATGTGATGTCTTCATATTATAGGTTTCATTTTCCATACGCATGAGGTTGAAACTTTGTATTCTACCAAAGTTAAAGACAAGAATATAGTATGAAAAGGTTAGTCTTCTCCCATTTTATTATTTTTTTGTTTTTTTCTTCGGTACTGTCTATTTCTCCTTATACTATTTTTGAAATCATTAACAGAAATATTCTATAAAAAAAAATAGATAAAAAAAAGTATGAGAAGATTATATTAATTTTAGATATAGTTTATATTAGAGATTAATTATCATTTTCAAAATATAGTCAAATCAACCTTATTTAAAAAGACATAATTTATTTTTAGTAGGTCAAAAACAATTATAAATATTCTATCTATTTGCATCCATATATAATACCCACTTCCTTTCTATAACCAAAACTCCAGCACTTAAGGTAGAAATTCTAATTCTCCTTAATAAGCAAAATCGTACTCGACACAAAATTGTTATTTCGGGCAGTAACCGGAATTAATTCCCCGCATCTCGGATGATCGAAATGGATTGTACCGTTGAATCACCAAATCAGCCTTGCACGTAAAATTCGTAATATTCCGAGACGGTCGGTTGACACGCTGAGGCAAGATCATGCCGTGCCGTGAAAAACTGATTTTGACGCAATAAAGTCACAGATAATACGTACTCATGTGCCATAAGTGGTATGAGTAGAGAAATGAGGAAATTCAGAAAGCCGGTGATAATACTAATGTCAAAATCGTAAAAGAAATGCATAAAATCTGGCCATTTTGGGTACTGATTTAAGTCACAAGAAGACGAAGAATGAATGGGCCTTTCATCTCCTCAAAACTGAAAAGAGACCAAAACGTAAAGATAAAAATCGACAGCGAAATTCGTATTTCGCTTTGTATAGGTAGTAAGACCTCCTTCTCTCTAGGTTATCTCACACCAACCGTTTGAAATTTCTAAGACAAGAGGGAGAAATGCTCACGCGAGAGGTCGGCATCGGATTTGTGGGAAACAAACTCCTTGAGGTAGGGTTTCTCACGGCGCTTTATTCCTCTTTAAATACTTTTGCAAATGTTTGGAGTTGAATGGCCACAGGGGTCGTTTGATCGGTCCTAAACCTTGGGACCGAATTAATATAAAAATTTGAAATAAATGGAGCGTTCTCGTGGTCGTCTGGGTACTACCGACATGTCAAGGTGAAATTGTGTGTGTTTTTGGTGTGTTAATCATGTATTGATTGACAGAGGCCGGAAATGGCCGGGTGGAAACTCTAGTTCACTAAGTGAACCGATCGCTTTTGTGATTTTTCAGAATAAGAAACGAGGTTTCACTATTCCTGAATAGTACTCGCAAATATATTTTTGCAGTGTCATGTTCGGGGCCGAAAGGTTTAGATTAAATTGTTCTGTGTTTGATCACACACACACCCAACAACAAACACAACAACGGGCACCCGCTCCTTCCTTCAGCCCAAGCGGGAGCTAATTTTGATGTGATGAAATGTATAATTACATAACATGATTGTGTGATTTGAGTTATGCGAGTATATTCATGTTTATATATTTCCGTACGCTAATAGATTGTATCGAATTAGCACATGCATTCCATATGCACCTAACATCCTAGACCATAGGAGTTAGTGCATTGAGATGAGTCTAGAGAAAATGGTTCGGAGGGTATTCATAAACTAAATATCAATCGCCTGAGTGGCCCAATTGATATTCATCGGGAGGGTCCAATATCCACCAATATATCACCGTCTGAGCCCAATTCGATATATATACACGTAGGGTTGTCCACTAATAAAACAATAATTCTCATACAAGGCTTAGGCGAAAAGTAGAGAGCTCTGAGGACTTGATTCGAGTTGGTCATGTAGACATTCAAGTAGGATCATGCATTTGCTTGAATGTGTTTACTTTGGAACATTACCGCACTTAGGTGGTGAGTAGCCCACTTGCATGCATTCCACTATCGGAAGACAAATACCTTGTTTATGATACATATTATTTTACGTGCACAGGAGCGTGTGAGGGGATAGTCATCTGTATATAATTCCAGGATTAGAAGAAAGTCAAGTTGTGGCTTTGATGTATACATGTATTAGAACTTTTTTAAGTTTAATGTATGTATTTATAAGAGTAAAAAACATATTAACTCTTGTAACTATTGGGTATATAGTTGGATTCATAGTTTGCATGTATATTGAGTATTGTTTATGGGCCCAAGTGGTCGCTTTGAAATCATAAACTGCTATATTGACCTTTTTGGGATGTGTTTACGCAGTTCTCAGATTGGGTAGAGCTCCCCTGCATAAAAGGAGACTCCCCGCCCCGATTTTGTGAAAAATGCTCCGTCACCTGACATTCACGAGTATTCCGCTGCCGACGTGGTAGTCAACTTAATTCCCGGATTTAAGGTCACAAAAACCTTTGGTGATTGAAATTAGTATAGTATATGATGATGTTATATATGTAATTTAATTATCATAATATAAGACCTCGGAAAAACCTAAAAATTTGAATTTTTGATAGGAATGGCAAAATGGTAATTTTTCCGGAATTCTTTCTAGATCTCGGATGATGAAACGGACTTCACCGTTGGAATCATCTCACAAAATCTAATTACCCATGCGAATTTCGTTGAATTCCGAGACAGTCGGATTTTCACGAATTTTCGAGGCGACAGACATCGAGTGGACCCTGAAAGAGAGATTTTTATAAAAATCCTAAAAAATGTCAAATATTTAAAGAATGTTTATTTAAGATAGATGGAACTGAAACGGGGACGAAATAAATTGTTTCGAGACGAGAACAAACCCGAAGAAGTGTGACACGTGGCGCGATGTGAGCCACGTGTCCATACTATAAATATCCTAAAATATCTAAAATGCAAGGAGATCTCATTTTTTGTCTAGAGAAAAACGTGATAGAGAGAGAGAGAGAGGAAAGAAAAGTTGTGACGCCCCATTCTCGGGGGTTCCGTTGACCACCGTCAACCTGAGGAAAATTTGTGAATGTCGGGTAACCCGACACCACTCCATTGAGTCCCCTTTTTCCAAGACTCGGGATTTAACGAAAATCGGGCAGAGTCTCCTTCGTACGGGGAGCTTTACCCAAAATACAACCTGTCCCAATATTGTACGACCACACCGGGTCCACATACGAGTAAAAATAACCACGTCGGGCCCATACATCCAACTCACAAAATATACCCAACTATATTATAATAGTTTTCAAGAGTTGTTATATCACTCTTAATCAAAACATATATCAAAATTAAAAATTCTAATACATGTTTTACAAAATATATGTCAAAGTCACAATCAAGCTTTCTTCTTAAAAGCAACCTCTAGTGAGTCTGGCCTTCCCGAACACTCCCCCCGGTATTCGAAATAATTTTCCTCTGACAAGTATGAAAGAATGCCCGCAGAGCTTATAATCTTCTACATGGGTTACTCCCCACCTAAGTGCACATGTAATGACAACCAAACACATTCAAGCAAATGCATGATCCTACTTGAATACCTACATGCCCAATCCCATTTCTCGAGTCCTCACCGACTCCCTCACACATGCCTAAGCCATGTATGAAAATCATTTTTCCAAACAAAAATATTTGTTTTAATTGTGGGCAACCCTCCGATGTAAATACGTTGGACAATCCTCCGATGTGAATTTATTGGGTAACTCTCCGAAACAATTCATGGGTCCCTCCGACGTGAATTGTTGGACAATTTTCCCAACACAATTCTTCGGACAACTTTCCGATAAAATTATTATTTTTAATAATTTTTACAAAAGAATTCATCGTTTGGACAACCCGCCGATTTATTTGTCATGCACTCACACTTATTATTCTAGGGTACCCCGGTGCATATGAAATGCATTATACCATTTCCATACAATATATGTTAATATATCAAACATGCATATATTAACAAAAATTTACACACAACACCATGTTATTCAATTCATAGCAATAACACCAAAATTAGCTCATATGGGCTAATAAACAATTTAAGCAATTCATTTTGAACTGCCCAAGCAATGCAAAACCACACACAAGATCACGTGAACAGTAAAACCCTAGGTCTCAAAACTGTTCACGACCACACTAGGGATTTTCTCACTTGGTCCAAATTTGATGGAACCGAAAACACGGCCATTCATGCCTTAACAAATCTCCATCCATTAAAATGGCTCTTAGCCAAAGAATAAATCAAGTAGGAGTACATTCTACCTCCCGAGTCACCGAAACTCCACAAAATTGGTGTCCACGCATAGCCCTTGCAACGTAGATCAACTTCTCCTTTTGCTCCGACGAGAACCGACAGTCCAAATGCTGGGAAATCTAGAGAGAAGTTGGACTTTCTCTCTCTAAATATGATTTCTCCTCGTCACCGTCGGATACCAGGCAAAATGAAGAGAAGATGTCTTTTCTTTTCTTTTCATTTTAATTCCCTTTTTGTCCCTTAGTTTGACTTTAAGGATTCTTTGATATGTGGTTTAATATAAGCCATTTATCTCTATCATCTCACTATTCATGTGACATGTCACATGACAGTACTTAGCAGTGACCCGTCACATCACATGCCTCACAAATTGCCATACGCACCCGACACGGGTGCCCTCGCACGCCGAATCCGACCCGGCCCCAAAATTCGACGTGCAGCTAGATTTCACACAAGACGATCTCCACCTGAAGTCCGGCTTTTGCCATCCGAGATCTAGAAAATTTTGATTTTGACCAAATTACCATTTTACTTTTTTTCAGAAATTAGAATTTTCTTGGCTTTACATGAAAACCTTTCTCCTAAGACAGGTTTCAAGCTGCTTTAACTTTGATATAGATGAGAGTTGTGCTACCACGCCGACAGAGCTATGTGGGTACTGGAATCACAAGATTTTGCCAAGGTTTGGGTTTTCAAGGAAACCGAGAAAAGGCGGTGTCCCAGAAAATCATGCAAATTGAGGTAGGGTTTTTATCCTACTCGGTTTAATTTCTATCTAAGGGCATGTGTGTGTGTGTCAAAGTGGAGAATGTTGTCCAGTTTTTTCCTCCGACCCTATAACTGTGTTTATGCCATAACTTGGCCATACCTTATCCGAATTGAGTGATTCCAATTTCTGGATAAACTAGACTTATAGGAGAACATATCTCCTTGAAATAGGTTCATTCAAATTCACCCCCTTTTGGAATCGTAAATGCATTCAAAGTTTTCATGCTCGCTAGCTTTTCGCTCGTTGGAGACTGCGGATCAGCTACATAATCAAGCCATAACTCATCTGAATTGAGTGATTCTAATTGATGTCAAAACTAGACTAATAGGATAACATATTTCCTTGAAATAGGTCTATCCAAATTCCGACCCCTTTGGACTCAGAAATGCATTCAAAGGGGAGTTATGTTCAAACAGTTTCTGGTTATGTTTGAAAACTGAGTAGTCTCGGTTGTTTAGGACATATCTTGAGTTTTGGTGATCCGATTTGGGTGATTCCAGTTGGAGAAGAACCCTAAGAACTGTATCTTCAAATGAGTAGAAAGAACCAGTGTCAAATTATGGATTAAGACCCCTGAAATCGGGAATCATAGACTGTTTCCAGTGCAAGTAGAGTAAACTAACCAGTTTTGAATGAAAAGGCCATAACATCTTTGTTCGAACTCCGTTTTTGGTGTTCTTAGACTCTATGGAAAGCTCATTGAGTCAAGAACCTAGCCATATGTCTATGGAGGGAAATTGGTATCCAAAACCTTGCTGAAAGTTGGTGTTTGTACCAAGTGTGCATGTGGGACACAGGTGTGACACCCTATCTCGTGGATCCCGTGACAACCTCACAACCTATGGAAACCCTCATGGAATACTCCAAAATCTGATATCACACTCATTTATCTCATATATTAAGACCCATTCCTGCATATTTAATTCCCAAATATACAAAAATATATGAAAGACTGTTTAACCAACAGTCCATTTATACAACAAATAGGTATACATGTTTTGGTTCTGCTCGAATATAATACAAGACAAAAAAAAAAAACTAAACATAACAAAGCCGCATCCGGCTCTCATCCCTCATGTGGTCCCATATCGGGTCAAACGCCTTCACCGGACCTGTACCTGAAAGGGGGTCCCACGATGAGGTGAGCAATGCCCGATAGAAAAATATTCTTACAAGGGTTACTTCCTATCTAAGTGCACATGCAATGACATACCACACATTCAAGAAAAACATGTATGTCCCTACTCAAATGTCTACATGTTATGGATGAGAATGTGACTCACCCTTTCCCACATCCCGAGCCCTCTTTGACTCCCTCACGCATGCATATGCCAAGTGTGAGAAAACATTGTTTTCAAACCAAAAGGTTTTTGTTCTTGAAAACACATTATTTGTAAAACCCCAACCTTATTGAATGTTATAATAGTAGTTTTTGAACTGATTAGAGGTCTAATGATAGAAGCGAGGGTAGATTAGAATTTAGAACGCTTCGGACGTCATTTGGGTATAAAGTGACATTTTTCGAAAATTTTCACCGGATGCCCTAATGAATAGTGATTTTTCTTATTACATTCGGATGGAGGGGTTTGCAGAGGAATTTTTAAGAAATTTCAGTTCCTATGACTTTGAACTGATATTTAAAAGAGAATTGGAGATTTAAGTGAATAGTGATTACTGGGATCGAAATTCGGAGTCACACTTAAATTTTCTAAATCGCTGAAAATATGAAAATGTCCGGAATTAATCATAGAGTCTAACGAAATTGAAACGGAGTGAAACGAGTCCGTTTGATACTTCAGCGATCCAAACGTACTCCGATAATAATAATACGCTATTGTCCCGATTTCTCGATTTTAATGATTTTAAATCCGATTTCTAAGTGGATTTCGCAGCCTGGAATCCACTGTGAAGGATTTAATTAGAATATTTCATGGTCAACTTGAAGTTTAGACGACCATGGAATATTTTTGAAATTTAATCGGTATAAAAGCAGTATAAGGTGAAAATCTGATATAAGGGAGATATTTTATTGTGAGAGCCAATCAAAACCTTTCTTAATGGCTAAGTTATGATTAAAATATCATGAGAATGGACCAATGAGATTCTTGGGCACAAGAGCCAATCAAAATTTTAAGGGCTAAGTTAGTTAGTGACTATGAGAATGGACCAATGAGATTCGTTCAAGGGCAATTTTGAAAGCTGTGAGTCAAAAGCAATTTAAGATTAAAGTGTGTTCAAAAGAGGAGAGTACTAGCCATGAGAGGAAAAGAGAGAAGAAAAGAGAGAAAAGAAAAGGAAAGAAGAGAGAAAGGGGAAGAAACCGTGAGCAGTGTGAGAGGTGAGTTTTTCTCCTTCTTCAAGCTCTTCAAGTGATCTCCAAGTGGTAGCAAGAGAGAAAAGCCAAGGAAAACTCAAGAAACAAGTAAGTTTCTAATGATGGGAAAGTTGGATTTTTATGTTTTTCATGCCTAATGCCTTGATTTTCTTGAATGGATGTGAGATTAGTGGTATTTAAGGTTGAATCATGATGATTTTGATATAAGTTGAGAAAGAAATGGATTAGGTTAGGTTTGAAAATAAAAAGGAGCGATGGTTAGGGTTTGATAGTGCATTTTGTATGACATGTTGAAATTGGTTAGAGATTAGTGAAATTGAGGTATAAGGCATTAGATTGGAGTGATTAGAATGAAGAAAATGGAAGAACAAAATTGAATATGGCTTGTGCATATTTTGGCCAAAAAGGAAAATGAGAGGGGTCAAGGGTAGTTTGGTAATTTCCATGTGTTTTAGGGTGAATATTAACTCTAGAAATGCATTGGAATTAGTTAGAAAAGAAAAGGATTTGAATTTGGAGGGTATTGTTGTCATTTTGTAAAGAAAATGGTATTTTTGGTCATTTCCTTAATTTCAGATTAAGTGTGTGGTTAATGGGATTAAAGTGAATGTGATGTGGTCATGAAATGAATGTGTATGGTGGATTTAAATGGAAGTTATGGTTAATGGAGAACAGGGTTTTTCTTGAAAATGTGAAAATGACTATCTGACGAACGGAATTTGACTCCGAAGCAAGCGAGATTGAGCGGTGAACGGTGAGTATAAAAATGATGTTTTGAAAATTGAGTTTTAAAAGTGACCGATTTTAATGTTAAAATGAAAAGTTCCATGTAAATGCTTATATATGTATATTAATAAGAATGTAGCAAATGTTATATATATATATATATATATATATATATATATATATATATATATATATATATATATATGTTTATCTTGCCTAAATATATGTATTTATATTAAATTATATAGGTATGCATATGTTAAGGCATTATGGAAGTTTAAAATTGTGTAAAGAATGCATATGTATATTTGCGTATATATGTGTTTTAAATGATAAAGTAAAGGATTTAAATGAATTTATAAATGTATTTTGACTAAATGTTTTACTGTTGGTTACCCTAACCCTATATGACTATTATGACTGATATCAGCTGAGGTACCTTAAGCGTGTAAGGATTTAGAGGGAATAGTTATAGGTTTCTAACAGAGGGAGGGAAATAGATTTTTAGTGTAATATCCTTACACGTGATAAGGTGCTATGACTAGAACCCTATGCAAAGCGTGAGTTTCTCCGCTAGCCAGAAGGGGTTATGACTGGATCGGTGACTCCATCCTCACCGTCAAGATTCTGAAACCTGCTCGATGTGTTTCTACTCCCCGGTTCCATTAGAAAGAAAGTTTAAGGTATAAATTGATTTTTAATTTTATAAGTATTTATTACTTTGATATATTGAAAATGTTGTCTTAATGAAAATGTACACTCACCGGGAAAGCCCCTTAGCTCACTCTTTCCGTATAAGCCTCAAAACATTTTCGTGACTCCGAGACAGTGCGCCTCTAGAGAGTAATCTCTCCCCGTAGTGAGCCTGTTTCTCATCAAGGAAACGACGCCCAGGATCGCATTGTATAAATATTTTGCATATTGTATATGTTGAATATTTTGTCATGTATATATGTATATATGTATATATTTTGAAAAGGAACTACGTGGGCTTTGATCCTTAGTGACAGATACGAGGCTAGCCGCTCTTATCCTGGCCAAGCCCACCTTTTATAAACTCCGTGCATGGAATTGGAAGAAATTTGAATGTTTTGATGATTGAAGTAAATAAAGGCATATGTATATATTGTTCTTGATTGAGTTGTGTGTTTAATTGGGTGTGGACGAGGAGTCCAAATGGAAGTTGAGAATTAAAGATTAGAAGTGTTTTTAAATGCTTTTCGTTGTGTTTTGTAAATTTGGAAAGTCCAAAAAATGAGGAAACTCGTCAATTTCGAAAAATCTATGTTTAAAAAGAAAAAAAGAAAAGAAAAAAAATTTTACCACTTCACTTCCGCATTATTTTTCTAAAGATATGTTAAGGATTGCAAAGGGGTTCGCTCCATGGATTTTCATATGATTGTTTTGAGGAAAAGTTTCTATATCCGTTGGAGTGTCAGGAGGTCCCCTCAGGTTCATGAGGTTAATCTGGGTCGGGATCCTTCATTATTCGATTTTCGATCAAATTCTTTTAGACAACCCTTTCTCTCGAACAAATAATACGCCGACAATCCTCCGAGCGACCATTTCCGACAATCCTCCGAAATAGTTCATTGGACATCCTCCGACGTGAACTGTTGGACAACTTTCCAAAGTAATTCTTTGGACAACTATCATTTATAATTTTCTTTGACAACCCTCAGATTTTGTAAGATTCTTCGAGAAATCTACTCCTTGAAAAGTAAGCAAAATCGTACTCTCGATTACAAAAATTTTAATTTCTGCTGTAACCGAAATTTATTCTCTTAGATCTTGGATGACGAAACCGGATTTCACCGTTGAATCATCTCTCAATAAATCTAGTTAGTACGTTAAAATTTCGGTCGAATTCCCAGATAGCTCCGAATTTACACGTTTTTCGAGGCATCGCTGCCGTGTCAGAAACAATTTTGATTCACGAAAAGTCACATATAACGCCGTGATCATGTGCCATATGGTATGAGTAGATAAATGATGAAAATGACGGCGTAGATAGAGTCAATGTCAAAATCGGAAATGAAGGGACGTAATGGTCATTATGGATTTGATTTAAGTCACTGAAGAACAAAACTGCATAGTGTCTTCTCCTTCATTAAGCCAAGAAAAACGTAGGAGCAGAATTTTGCATCCAAAGAGTCGGTTTGCAGAGAGAAGGTCTGACCTCTCTAGAAATACCAAGCGATCCGACCGCTTCTGCCAGCCGACAAGAAGGGAAGCTAATTTCTACGCTGAGAGGGCTTCATGGGCAATGATGGTGGAGTTTCTCAAACTCCGAGAGCTAGGTTTCTCCTTACTTGGGTTTTATTCTTAAGTACTTTACTAATGTTTGAGTAGAATGAGGCCGTGAGGGGTTGCTTGATCGCCCCAAACCTTGGGACCGACTGGATATGAATTTTTGAAACCTTGTTATAGCAAATTGATCGCCACGCTTGCCTGGGGTGTCAATTGTGCTTTTTGGCAATAAATCATGTATTTATTTGAATGAGGCCGAAATGACTGGAAATGCGGGTTCACAAGGTGAACCAATGAATTGTGATTTATTCAGAATAGTAATGAGGGTTTCACTATTCTCTGAATAGTGTTCACAAAATATATTCAGGTGAAAATGGGTTCGGGTCAGAGTGATTCAAGTTGAATTGATCATGTTTGATTATTATTCAAGTGAGCTATCACTTTGATGTTTGAAAATGATAATTACATGACATGATTGTGTGATTGGATATTATGTGGATATGCATGTGATTAAATCAGATTGAATCGCATACATGCATTCCATATGCACTGTAACAATCTTGTGACTATGTGGAGCGAGTGCATGAGATGAGTATAGAGAAAATGGTTCGGAGGGTTGTCTAAAAATGTTAATTATCAGAGGATAGTCCAAATTAAAAATATCAATCGTCGGAGACGGCCCAATTGATATACATCGGAGGGTAGTCCACAAATAATATCAATTTTCGGAGTTGCCCACCCTCGATATACACACACGGAGGGTCAGCCCAAACAAACAAAAACAATAATCCTCATACGAGGCTTAGGCGAGTATGAGAGAGCGCCTGAAGACTCTGGATTCAGTTGGTCATGTAGACATTCAAGTAGGATCATGCATTTGCTTGAATGTATGTTTATTTTGAACATCAGACCGCACTTAAAGGTGGAGAGTAGCCCACGAGGCGATTCCACTAATGAGCATTAGCTCACCCCGTCGAGGATATTATTTTACAGTATAGAAGCTAAGTAGGGACATTCGTCTCTAGGATTGAGGATTAGAAGAAAGCCTGCCAGGGCTGCTGATGATATATACATGTATTGAAATGTCTAATTTTAATATATGTATTGTATAAGAGTGAAAATATTTTAACTCTGTAACTATTTGCATATAGGTGATTCAGTTAGTATGTATTATGAGATCGCTAGCTCAAGTGGCCGATTATTCATGTGATAGATATATTGATATACTGGATATATTGCACTGCTGGGGGACAGTGTACGTGTGTTTGTATCTGGGTAGAGCTCCCGCACAAAGGAGACCCGCCCGATTCGTGAGAAATGCTCGGGTCACCCCGACATTCACGAGCCGCTTCGCCGGGTTGACGTGGTAGTCAATGCACTTCTGCCGGCATCACAGCTTGGTATCAGAGCTTAGTACCTAGGGCTTGAGGGATTCTGGGGCTAAAGCATAGTCTGAGGTATAAGAACATCACCACTAGCGTATTCACGCTGAGTGTAGGTATGAGATTGGCCTAGAGGTAAATCACGGACAAAACTGTGACACCGATGCATGTGTTGGTGTGTTTTTTGTGGTGATTTGATGATTTATTGTGTGATCATGTATGAATGATGTTTATAACATGGTTTGTGATATGTTATGATGTTCGGGGTGCTTAGTAATTAGCACTTATTATGTTGAAAACAAATCTTAGAGTTTACAAAGGTAAATCGGAAATGAAATAAATTGTAATCAATTTATTTGGTCTATTGGATGATAAAATAGAATTTTTAATAAAATTTTAAGATGTTAGAACACTTTGAGGGTTTACAGTGAGTAAAATCGAAAGGAAATAAATGAAATAAATTATAATAAATTTATTTGGGAAAAGGAAATAAAATTTTAATAGATTTTATAGTTGGAACTCATAAAAGTTTTGAGTCGTGTGGGATGCAGATGGTTATCGTATGTAGAGGTAGCAAGGAAGGCTACCGGCGGAGAACTAAAAATGATGAGAGAAAAATTGGTTTTCGCTTTTGACAAAGGTAAAACTAAGAAAACTAGATGTACAAATTAATAAATTTTAGGTGTAATCGGAGAATGAAAAATATATGGATAAGCATTTTTGTGTCTCCAAAAGAGCAAATAAATGAAAAATGATGATAAAGTGAAGAAAATAAATTTATAAATTTAATCAAGCATGAGGTAGAAGAAAATAATTTTTCTAAGGTTTTAAAAAGTTGTAAAATTGAAGAAAATGGAGTAAAATAAGTATTGAAAAATCAAATCAAATCAAATTAGACAAAAATATTAAAATAAAATTTCAAAAATGAAATTTAAATAAAATGTTTGTTGAAAACAATATTTTTAAATGCAATCGATTGTCTTGACACCAGAATGCAAGGACAATGTGTATATTAATCGATTTATGTATGATTAAGGTTCGGGGCCAGGTTTATGCCTAAGATGTTGTATTGAGATTTAATCGTCATGTTAATCAGTAGATGGCTAAGAGAGACGCAGGACGAAAGGACGTCTGGGGCACTCGTCGCACCCACCGATGACTCACCAAATTGGCCTGCATTTGACCGCAGCCTCACGAGGTCAGAAAAGTTTGCAAATGTCGCTATCGCACAAAGCATAGCATACGGTAGTCAGGAGGACCTAGTAACCTCCGTAGATTTAGAGCGCACCACCCTACATTCATTGTGGGAGGAGACCCAGCTGGTGGTAGACCATTGGTTTATTAGATCGAGAACGTATCGAGGCTACGAGATCACCTCCGATACGACTGAAGATCGGGGCCACCGTATCCCAGCCTGGGCGAGGTCCTGGTACTGGGTGAGACGGCCAGTGTGACTCCCTGTGAGACTTAGAGGCAGTGACACGGGCGTAGCTTCAAGAGTCGGCTCACGGGCGCACTTCCAGAGATTTGCAGGGCGCCAAGGCTCGGGAGTTCCTAGAGCCGAAGCAGGAGTGATGACAAGATGAACCACATGGCTGACATTCATGAGAGTTAGCCTCGATTCGCCGATTTGATTACGTGGCCACGCATACGGCCAAGGTTGGGATTCGAGAATGGACCTGGGCTGTCCATCTGGCCAGGATTGCAGGACTCCGCCACTGAGATATGGATTCCACGGTCGGGACGGCCCCGACCACAGAGAGAGAGACGGAGGATGCTCTGAGCACCGATGCGCAGTGTCAAGGGTGTGCGAGAAGGACAAATGGGCCTTCTTCCTGTTCCGTGAAAGAGTGCGAGAGCGCCTACCACGAGGGTTCCAGAGTCACGCCATCCAAAGGATGATGAGAGTTGGCTTTGGTCATGACGATGGCGTGCTACCATTGTCAGCAACATGGACACATGAGACGTGATTGCCCCCCGAGATGGATCTCTCGTGGTTTTAGATTTGCAAAGATAAATCTCCACAAGAGCGTGACAGAGAGGATACAAGATGCTCCTCCACAAGACTGGCATCGGCCGGGAGCGCTCCGGGCTCAGAGCGCCACGTGGGCACCCCACATTTTCACACAAGGTTGTGCCCGAGAGGCTGGGGGAGTATGGGTAGAGGCAGAGGACGAGCCCACAAAGTGACATTAGGTCCATGGCGTGCTCCATTCACACAATCACAGCTAAGTCACAGACGTCGCTATACAGTACGCTTTGCTATCTCGCCTACGTGGGCTAGAGTAAGTTATTTGATTCTAAGAGCCGTGATTCATTCATTGTTGCATCAATGATCGAAGTTGGGCTTAGAGGTCGAGACCTTGGGAGGAGCCTTTGTATGTGAGTTCTCACCTAAGGATTAGGGCGAGAATAGGGATGATAGCTCGAGGTTGCGAGTTGGAGATCTCGGGGACTCTACTTACAGTGGACCTGAGGATCATGGACATGTCAGAGTTCGATGTCATCCTGGGGATGGATTGGTTGATAGCTTACAGGGTCGTTATCGATTGTGAGCGTAGAAGGGTTACCGCCTACACGCGAATGACCCGGCACTGTGGTGGTGTCAGTGAGCACAAGCATGACATTTCGCCTCGCACGCATATAAGTCCGTGTGTCGTGGACAAGCACGGCCGGGCTAGCGAGCCTTACCCTCGAGGACTAGAAGAGACTGTGACTTAGATCTACCCCGAAATAGTATGCGTAGTATGTGGATGTTTTCCGCATGAGCTACCCGGACTACCTCCACGAGGTAGTAGACTTCGCCCGAAGTTACACCGGGTACTTTACCCATCTCTATGACTCAAGATGATGGCACCGGGCCAGTCAAGAGGAACTCGCAGTCCACCATGTGAGCTAATGGACAAGGGGTTCATAAGACCGAGCACTTCACCATGGGGCTCCGCCTGGCTTATAAGAAGAAGGACAAGACCCTTGACTGCGGCATTGATTATGATACAATCGTGTTATTTATCAAGAATCTGACTCATTACCGAGGATCGGGACGGCGGTTTGATCGGGCCGAGAGGAGCGCCGAGTCTTACTCCAAGATAGGCTTCGCACCGGTTACCATCACTTGAGGGTTAGGATACAGATATCCCTAAGACAAGCAGACGCCAAGTATGGGCACTTTGAGTTTACTAAGTGATGCCTTTGATCGACGAATGCGCTCAGCCAGCATTCATAATCTCATGCATAGATATTCCAACCCTATTTAGATCGCTTGTCGTAGTCGTAGTGGCCGTGGATGACATCTTGATGCTCGGTCAGTGGGAGCGCCAGGTATCTTGAGGATCGTTTCGATTGTTGAGGCTTCTCGGTACATGCGCCAAGTTCGATAAGTGCGGTTAACTGCGGGTGAGATTTTTAGGACACGTGGTGTCGGCATCGGGAGTGTCGTCGACCCGGAGGAAGGTCGAGGGCGGTGATGAGTTGGGGCGAAGTCGATCTTCGAGATCGTAGTTTCTTGGGTTCATTTGGGTATTCACAGGAGATTCATTGAGGATTTCTCCCGGTTAGCGACACCTATGACGAGGTTGACCGAGAAAGAGGTCAAGTTTGATTGGGATGACAGAGATGCGAGCATTCGGGAGTTGAAGGAGACTTACTTGAACTTCCATGCGATAGTTCGGACCCGAGGGACGAATTTACACGGTGTATTGTGATGCCTCGAGGCGGATTAGGATGTGTTTGATCTGCGATCTACGGAGGTGTAGTAGCTTATGGTTCTCGTTAGTTGAAGAATCACGAGCAGAATTACCCCACACACGACATTGAGTTGGCGGCCGTAGTCTTCACCTTGAAGATTTAGTGCCACTACTTATACGGCGAGGAGTTAAAGTGTACTTTCGGACCATAAAGTTTAGTATATTTTCACTTAGTGTGCGGGACCTCGATATGAGACAGCGCGGATGGATGGAGTTCTTAGAGGATTATGACTTCACTTTGCATTACCATCCTGGTAAGGCGAAATGTAATTAGCTGATACGCCAGTCGGAAGTCGCGGGGAGCGTTAGGCTAGTATAGCTTCTCGGGGTGGCGGATCTTCCGGGCCAGGTGGGACGGTTTGGAAATTTCTGATGCAATGACGGACTCGGGGCCACATTAAGGGGAGTTTAGTGGCTACACTTGTCTGCGTTGAAGCGGAAGTAATTGAGTCCCGGTGGCGGGGCCAGACGGTGTCCATCGGGGCCCGAGTACGATCAGTGCGGGTGCGAGGGTTGGACCGTTCACGTAGATGGTAGTCTTCGGTATAGGGGACGAGTAGTGGTTCCCCAGTTGACCGATTTGAGAGAGGAGATTCTCAGGGAGTTTCACTGCTCTCGATTTTCCGTGCATCCAGGTGGCACGAAGATGTACCAGGATCTTCGTCGCCAGTACTGTGGAGTGGGATGAAGAGACACGTAGGGGACTTTGTTCGACGATGTCTCACATGTCGACGAGGTTAAAAATTTGAGCACGAAGCGGCGAAATTTGCCGGCCATTGAAGGTGGGTGAGTGGAAGTGGGAGCACGTCGCGATGGACCTGCGGTACGCTTGCCCGCGAGGGCGCCTTGAAGCATGGCGGTATGGGTGATAGTGGGCCAAACTCCACGAAATTTGGCACATTTTCTGCCGTGTGGATGACCTTCTCGTGGAGAGATTACAGGTTGTACATTCGAGAGATAGTCTGGCTACATGGAGTACCAGTATCCATAGTGTCGGATAGGGACCGAGGTTTCTGACGCACTTTTGGGCAGTTCCAAAGGCTATGGGCACCACGGCCCGGCGATGAATTACAACGTTCCACCCTCGAGACCAGGATGGTCGATCACGGAAGGACTATCACAATTGATAGAGGGGCGTGCTACGAGCATGCGTCCTGGATCATAAGGGTAACTGAGAGGAGCATTTTCCCTTAGTGGGATTCGCCTATAACAACGAGTTATCGGTAATTATACGAATGGCACCATATGAGGCGTATGGGAGGCCATGCGGATCACCATTATGTTGGACCGAGGGTGGGAGAGCTCCGTCACGGGTCCCCGATAGATTCAGAGACACCACCTCAAGGAAAATTGGAGCTTGATCACAATGGCGATCACTTCTCACGGCTAGGCGGCGGAAGAGCTATGCGTGTGCGGCGTCAACCCTTAGAGTTCGAAGGTTGGTGATCCGCGTTTTCTTGAGGTGATGCCTGGGGAGTGATCATATTCGACGAGCGGAAGCTGCAGGAGTTTGATGGGCCTTTCGAGATACTCGAGAGGATAGGCACCATAGCGTACCGGTTGGTGTTACCGCCCAGCATGTCAGGTGTCCACAAGGTATTTCACGTCTCTATGCTCCAGAAATATACTCCAGATCCAGCTCATGTGGTGAATTGGGGACAGATTGAGGTTGACACGGATGAGACTTTTGAGGAGGGACCGGTATGTATTTTGGATAGTCGTGATCAGGTTTTGCGACGCAAGACCGTGAGGCTAGTGAGAGTGCTATGGTGGCACTATGGAGTGGAGGAGTCAACGTGGGAGTGCGAGGACACGATGCGGGTCACCTATCCCTTCTTGTTTAGGGATGAAGGTACGTAGTTTAGTCGTTTAAGATTTAAATCACTGTTTACATGCATGATAGAGTGCTCGTTGCATATGCATGTGAGTGATTGTGATTGTTCAAAATTTCGGGAGGAAATTCCTTTTAAGGAGTGGAGAATGTAAGACCTGAGAAATTCCAATTTCTGGAAAAATGGCAAAATCGTAATTTCGATTACAAAATTTTAATTTCGGTTAAAAATCCAAAATTTATTCTTTAGATCTCGGATGACGAAACAAATTTCATCGTTGGAATCGTCTCACGAAATCTAGCTAGCACGTAAAATTTCGTCGAATTCCGAGACAGTCGGAATTTACACGTTTTCTAGAGCATGTGAGTTCGGTCTTAGTAAAGCGATTTCGATTCGAAGAAAGTCACATATAACGCATACTCATGTGCCATAAGTGGTATGAGTAGATGAATGATGAAAATAGACGGCCGAGATAGAGCCGAATGTCAAAACTGGGAAATGAAGGGACGTAATGGTCATTATGGGATTTGATTTAACTCACTAAAGGACAAAACTTGGCATAGTGTCTTCTCCTTCATTAAGCCAAGAAAAAAAAAACGTGGGGGAGCAGAATTTTAGATCTAGTAGCCGAAATGGAGGTTTTTGTAGAGAGAAGGTCGAAACTACTGCAAAAATCTGGCGATCCGTCGACAGTCTGGGGACAAGAAGGAAGTTGCTCTCTGTGAGGAGAAGGGCTTAACGTGGGTGCAGTTTAGGGAGTTTCCTCAAACTCCAAGAAGTAGAGTTTCTCCTACTTGGGTTTTATTCCTTCTTTAAATTGCTTCTGAATGTTTGGGTAGAATGAGGTCGTGAAGGGCCGTTTGATCGGTCCCAAACCTTGGGACCGGGTGTGTAATTTTTAAACCCAAGAGTAGCGGTATGGCCCGCCACGGCTGGTTTGGGGTGTCAAATTGTGCTTTTGCATAATAAATCATGTATTGATTGGAATGAGGCCGGAGGATAGTCCAAATTAAAAATATCAATTGATTGGAATGAGGCCGGAGTGAGTGCATGAGATGAGTCTAGAGAAAATGGTTCGGAGGGTTGTCTAAAAATGTTAATTGTCAGAGGATAGTCCAAATTAAAAATATCAATCATCGGAGACGACCCAATTGATATACATCGGAGGGTAGTCCACAAATAATATCAATCGTCGGAGTTGCCCAATTGATATACACACATCGGAGGGTTGTCCACAAACAAACAAAACAATAATCCTCATACGAGGCTTAGGCGAGTGTGAGAGAGTCGGTGAGGACTCGGGATCTGAGTTGGTCATGTAGACATTCAAGTAGGATCATGCATTTGCTTGAATGTATGTTTATTTTGGAACATTGCACTTGGGTGGAGAGTAGCCAGCAGGAATGATTCCATCTTAGCGTGCTTCATGTTGAGGGGATATTATTTCTGAGTGCGAGGAGCGTGCGAGGGCTGGCCTCGTCCACCAAGGGGATTGTCGGATTAGAAGAAAGCAGGGTTGTGAGCATTTGATGATATATACATGTATTGAAATATACAATTTTAATATATGTATTATATAAAATTAATATTGTAACTCTTATGCTTATTTGGTATATAGTTAGATTCATAGTTAGTATGTATTATGAGTATCGTTTGTGGGCCAAAGTGGTCGTATTACTCATGTGATTGGATATATTGGATATATTGGATATATTGCACTGTTTGGGACAGGTGTATGCAGGTTTTGTATTTGGGTAGAGCTCCCCGTACAAAGGAGACTGCCCGATTTTCGTGAAATGTCGGGTCACCCGACATTCACGAATGTTTCCGCGGGTTGACGGGTAGTCAACGGACCCCCGGGTTTGGGGCGTCACAGATTTTTATTCATCTGTGGACATACTCCGATAATCAATTATGAGTCAACCCTCTGAAAAACATGTAATGCACTCACACCTACAGTTCTAGGGTGCCCCAGTGCATATGAAATGCAATATGCCATTTCGCAACAATTCATGTTAATATATTTAATCATGCATATATTAATAAAATTCACACACAAACAACATGTTATTCATTTTTCCAACAACAACAAACAACATGGCCCAAATCTTAGACCCATAGAAAACAGGGCACCTCTTGGTCCCTTCACGGTTAAATCATAGAATTATTGGGATACCCAAACACCGCCTGAAACCCAGACATCGGTCAGGGATCCAACCAGCCTCCAGTAACTGATCCAGGATTTGCCGAAAATAGTCACGAAAATCTGTCCAGTTGTCGCCAACAATCCCAAAAATTCGAGACCGGTGTCGAAAACAATCACGAAAATTCCTAAAAATTCCCTACCTTTCGGTCCAAAAATTGGGACTAAAATTTACGGCCTTTTACGACCTCTAAGCCAATTCCAAGCCATTAAATAGCCTTTAGGCTAGAAATAACATAAGTAGGAAAATTCCCTACCTCGTGGAATTTGACGAAACTCTAAGATTTTGGTACCCACGCGTAGCCCTCGTTGCGTAGATCAACTTTACCTTCAGCCCAAACAAAAATCTATGGTCTGATTTTCATATATCTGAAAAAGAAACGAAGAGAAGAAAAAATAAAAAATAAAAATCTCTCCCTCCTCGCCAACAATTCCTTTCCCTTTTTTTTATTTTCGTTTTTATATTTTTATATTTTTATTTATTATTATTATTATTATTATTATTATTATTTTGGATACATGATTCATATTGCTTCATTTGGGTCCGTTTATACCCCGAAATAATTTATTTATTTTCAATTCACTTTATTTTAAATGAACTTAGCTCAAGCCATTTTCTTACTTCCGAGATTTTCGTAAAAATCTCGTCCTTGAAGTCACTGACAGCTTATCACCCAGAAAAATCGTAAAATATTCCACTTTTCTCAGAATTCGGCGAAACTTTTATAGGTCACTTGATTTCGCAAGACGAATTCAACGGCGCAGTCCGTTTCGTCACTCGAGATCTAGAGAATTTCCGGTTTTCAACCGAAATTACCTTTTTACCCATTTTCAGAAAAATTGAATTTTTTTTCCCAGGTTTTACATTATTTCCCCCTTAACAGAACTTCGTCCCCAAAATTCACACACAATCATACACAATCACATGCATATGGAACAGTCATTAAATATCGATGACTTACAGCAGTACTCCCAGAGCATGTCTATGACTAGAAGAAGGTCCACAGTGAGCAAAATCCCCGAAGATCCCTAACTCACCATCCTGACCTATCTGATCAACACTCACCCTAGCTCTTAGGGAAGAACTTACATACAGGAGCTCCTCCAAGGTCTCAACCTCTAGATCCAACTCTTTCACAACTGATGCATCGATGAAAGAATGCGATGCACCATAATCAAATAATATCTTTGCCCATATGCGAGATAGCAGAAACGTACCCTATATGACTGGCTGATCCAATGCCTCAGCCGATGGTATGATGGCGTAGACATGCCCCTGAATCCCTGATGTCCTAGCCTGTAGGCCCTGTCCTCGGCCTTGATCCATACTACGGCCCTACAGCACACTTTGTGTAATGGGAAGCGGCAGTAGTAGTACCTTGGGGCCCGATCTTGGTTCGACTGCACTAAGGTGTGGAGGAGAGGTAAGCTAATAATCACGCATCCACGACTAGCGGGGTACCCAGCGTCGGCTTTAGGATCCTTGCCTCTGAGAAATGATCCTCCTCCATATGCGAGGCTGTGTGGAAACATGTCACATCTGCTGTTGGAAGCCACTAGTCTAACCTTGGCCTTTGTTGGCGGGCCTGGAATCCACTGAGACACTCCAAGTAGTAGAGTCTTACGCCTCTTTCTCGAGACTAAAGAAGGTTGATCCCTCCCTCTTCTCACTAGTCCGCGGCTGGATACATCGTGCATCCTCACATCTCTCACTCTACATGGTTAGAATTTGTGGCACCCACATCCGGGGTCAGTTGACAACGTCGACCCTCGGAATACGTGAATCTTCAGTTAGACAGGAAATTCCAATTTTTCTCAAAAAGGGCAAAATCGTAATTTAGGTAAAAATCCGAAATTTTTCCAGATCTCGGAGGACGAAACGAACTTTTCAGTTGAAATCGTCTCGCGAAATTTGGCTACCACGTCAAATTTCGTTGACTTCTGAGGTGGTCGAGATTTCACGTTTTTCAAGGCGTGGGGTGTCGGATGGCCGTAGTAGGTTGGGGGGATCTTGGCATGACGTCACAGAGGTATTGACTTAGCCAATGCATGTGGTGCGAAAGAATGGCTCCTGATGGCGTAATGTGGAAAGAATTCCATGGCTCATATTAAGCCATGTGTGGGATGATGTCATAATAAGAAATTAAGAAATTAAAAGAAAAGGAAGGAATTATGATAGCCATACACTTTGGTTTGAGGAAGGAGGGGAGGAAGTTTCCTCCTTTTGACCGGATGATTTGTTGCTCCAAAAGGGGGAGAGAAAATGACTAAAGGAAAAGAGAAAATGGGGAGAAAATGAAAGAGGATGAGAAGAGAAATGAGATGAAGAAAGAAAGAAAAGCAAAAAGGAAAGAATAAAACAAAGCCAAGAGAAAACGTGGAGAGGAAGAAAGGAAAAAGGAGATGTAGAAGGTTTGTTCTCACATTTTTAGAGAGAGAGTGTCCTTACCTGCAGATTTGTAAACGTCAGGCCGTCGGATTCCTTCGAGACAAGAAGGAAGTTGCCTGCGGAGAGGGCAGCGGGGGACTCAGTTTTAGGGAGTTTATTCAAACTCCTTGAGGTAGGGGTTTTATCCTACTTGTTTTACACTTTATTTAAGTGTTTTGTGATGTTTGAGTTGATTGAGGCCATGAGGGGCCGTTTGATCGGTTCCCAATCTTGGAATCGAAGTGTGGAAATTTTTTGGATATTTTTAGTCGATCGGATTAGTGGGATGGTTGGCTATTTAATATCATAATTTATATAATAAATTGTGTTTTGGTGAGTAGGAGGCCGGAAATGGCCAAGGAAATTGGTTTCAAAAAGTGGGACCGAGGTCGGATGTGTGGGCTGCCGCAGACTGACCCATGCTCTGTTCTGGGGTATTAAAAGCGATCCCAGGGTTGTGTGCATTAGACTGAAATACGTCCATGTGAGATGGCTTGGTATGTGTGGAAATAGATAGGTTAAGACATGATTTAATGTGTTAACACCATGACACAATTATAGGGAATATAATTGTGTGTGTAAGCCATTGGAGATGAGATTATGATTTGCTCAAGTGAAATTTGGGGTGGGTGATGATTGATGTGTTGAATTACATGTGTAATTGTAGTTGATTACAAATATGCATATTGACATATTGTGTAAATGGTTTTGAAAATGGCTTAATGCATTTTCATATGCCTTTGGGTAACCTAGAAGTTAGGTGTGAGTGCATGACATATGGTTTTGTAAACGGACATGGTTGCAAGGGATTTCACGGATGATATTCCGCGGAGGTGGAGTTGGGAGATGGGCGACGGATCATTTCGAATGAGGACCATGAGCTGTTTGAGCTCACCAACCAATTCGCCTCGGAGGTAGTCCCATGTTTTTCTGTTACGTTGGTGTTGTTTATATTTTTCAAGAACAACGAGGTTTGTTTTGAAAATGATTATTTTTCTCATTACATGAAGCCTTCTGAGTGTGGTGAGTCGGTGAGGACTCGAGACATGGGAATGGGCATGTAGACATTCAAATAGGATCAACGTGTTACTTGAGTGTGTGTTTAAGTGGAGCATTGCATACGCTTAGGTGGAGAGTAGCATTTAGGGGCGATTCACGCTGCGGGCGATAGCTCACCTGTCGAGGAACATTTTTTTCGAATGCGGGGTGTTCGAGAGAGCGGCTCTTCTTAGAGCTGGAGTTTTGAAGCCCAGGGTTTAATAACTTTTGATGGTTTTTAGATAATATGTATTAAATTGTAAATTTAATATGTATGTGTATGAAAATATAACTCTTGTTTATTGGAATATAGTTGGGATATTTATTTTGAGTATTGGTTTATGGGCCCAAGAGGCCATTTTTACTCAGGTATGCGTCTCGTGATACGAGATGTATAGATTTTCCGTAGGTTGACGGGTAGTCAACGGACCCTCGGGTTTTGGGGTGTCACAAACCCGACACTACACCATCGTGTCCCCTTTTTCGAGACCCCTGATTTAACTAAAATCGGGCAGAGTCTCCTTTGTATGGGGGCTCTTGAGAAATGCGGCAATACTGATTACGCAGCATGGCTGATATTATACAGCGACCACAGGGTCCACATACGAGTAAAAATGGCCCGCGTAGAGACGTTTATCCATACTCAAACATATAAGCACATGACTATAAAACCATAGACCATAAGAGTTTAAATTACATCACTCTTATACAAATAAATACAACCCATATATATTTACAAAATATATATCAAAGCCACAATCCGGCTTTCTTCATATGTGCGGTCCCGAATGGTCGTAGCATGCACGACACATGGCGAAAGGGGTCCCCTGACGGGAGTGAGCAAAGCCTAGCGATAATCTCCTGAGGGCTACTCCGCTAAGTGCATGCAATGACATCAAACAAACAAAACATTCAAGTGAATCGTAATAATCCTACTTAAATGTCTACATGTCATGAATGAATGTGACTCACTATCCATATCCAGAGTCCTCACAGACTCCTTCACACACCTGATTTGCGAGTGTGAACTCTTTGTCATTTTCAGTGACAACCCAATACTCTTAATCTTTTCATTTTTTCATTTTACAACCCATACGCCTCCCGAGTCCTCACGACTCCCTCGAGCAGCCATATTTCCATGAGATAGAAAACCATTTCCAAACAAAGGTATTTGTTTTTAACCATGGACAACCTGGAAGTATAAATAATTGGGCCGCTCAGATAATATTTTGTGAATGACCCTCCGTGTATATCAATTGGACAGACTCGGAAGCGATTGATATTATGGACAACCCTCAGATGTATATCAATTAGGCGAGACTTCAGACGATTGATATTATATAGGATTAACCCTCAGATATTATAGTGGACACCTCCGTCTAAATAATATTGTTGGTCGACCCCTCGAAACAATTCTCTCAAGAAACCACCCCATGCACTCCTCCCCTATTGTTAGGGTGCCCAGTGCATATGAAATGCAATGAGCCATTTCATTTCCTTAACCCACTCACGACTCATTTGGACGTTTGTCTAATGCGCAAGGCCCACTAATCAACTTCCTCTGTGGTATTTTGATCCACAGCAGATGTACTCACATTTTTACCATCGAACACCTAACAGGTGTTGATCTCAGTATGCACTCTACGCGCCCATGTAATCACGATGTTTTGTGCATGTATATTACAAATATATGCATTGCCTATTCATACCATACTACATATAATGAGAACTATATGTGCATACATACTCATGCATATTTATCCATACATCCATTTGGACATTCATATTAAGGGTTCATACAAATTCCAAATCAAACATACTAATTCAAGCATACATGGACATCACAAGTCACTACCACCCAGGTAATGACACACGTCAATCCCTAGGCCTAGTAATGACACAATTTGTTCCGACTGGCCTCCAGGCGAGCCATGTAATGGCCTCAATCATGTATAACTATGTGTCATTTATTTGTCACACAATGACACACGAACCACTCAATCATATTATTCACTTTCCAACAATAACACACAAAATGGCCCAAATCTCGGACCCATATAAAACAGGGCACCTCTTGGTCCCTTCACGGTTCATCACCGAATATTGTGATACCAAAACACACCACAAAACCCGAAGACATCAGTCCCAAGATCAAAACCAAACCTCGACCATGATCCGGAATTGCCCAAGAAAATAGTCGAAAAAATTCTAAATTCCTATACTCAATCGAAAAATTTGAGAGCGAAATTCTGACCTTTCGCGGCCTCTAAGCAAATCCACGGTATTAAATGCTTTGAAATTTGAAATAACACAAGTGAAGAATTCCCTACCTCGTGGAGTTTGTGAAACTCGAATTTTGGTGTCGTGGCGTAGCTCTCGTCGCGTAGATCAACTTGCCTTGACCAGATAAAACTTACGAGTTCGATTTCCATAGATCTGAGAAAGAAACAAAGAGAAGAAAAATTAAAAATAAATTCTCTCACCGACGCTCTCTCTCTCCCCAAACAAAAAAATGGCCTCCTGCTTTTTTACTTTCGTTTTTACTTTTTATTTTTATTTTTTTTCTTATTATTATTTTCTTTTCTTTCTTGAAATTATATATTCTTTTATTGCATCATCAATCATGACTAATTGTGAGCCATTCAAGTGCACCACATAGCTCTTTCATGTGTCACTCTCTTGAGGTCTTAGTATAGCATCAAACGCCTACGTCTCGAAAAACATGTAATTCGGGCTATCTCGAATTCAACAAAGTACACGGGTAAACAGATTTATTGCGACGAGATTTACTTGTGTGATCTGTCTGATCGTCAGAGATGCAGAGAATTTTCGGTTTCAAATGATGCCCAGTTTTACCGTTTTCAGAAAAATTGAATTTTTCGGGTTTACAAGAGCCGTCAGGCCATGGGCCATGTCCTATAGGCGGGAATCCTCTGATCTTGCCTGAATGAATGACTTGGCTAATTCTCAAATCTCCTCACATTGGCCATATCTGTGGCCACGTAGTCATCAACAAAACGGGCTAACTCAGTAAACTTAGCCACATACTCCATCACTGTCATCGTTCCCTGCCTTAGCTCCAAGGCTCCACAGGCCCTTTGCGTATGCGGTTGCGGGAAAATACTTACCATGAAGAGCTCATGGAACTCTGTCGAGTCATTGCCTCGTAATCACTAAAAGGTCTTGACCAGTCCACTTCCACACTTGGGACCGCCTCTAGTTAGGTGCATTGCTTTGTTGTCGCATCGGAGGTAATCTCCATAGCCTCCAACACCTTCTCAATCTGCCGGAACCAATGGTCCGCCACCATCGGATCCCCTCCCCCTGTAAACGTCCTCGGCCTCTACTTGCCATCTACACATGTCAAATGACAACAAACTTTATTTGTTGTTTAGTCTGCTTGTGCTTTTATGCCAGTACTAGTAGACTTGATGTCCATGACGGCTAGTTCATCACCTAAGTGGTGCTAATTGCCAACCACTCCTTTTATTTTATTTCCATGGAATTAAGCGCTTTAAACTTGTTTCATTTTCGAACCCCCAGATTATGGTTCCTAACCTTAGCATTCCACTTTTTTTTTCTTTTTTATTTTTATTTTTATTTTTATTTTTATTTTTATTATTATTATTATTATTATTATTATTTTGGATCGCCAGTTAAATTGCCGTTAAATTCGTTTGTACCGAAACAATTTATTTATTTTCGATTCACTTTATTTTAAATGAACTTAGCTCAGCGATTTCCCAACACGAGATTTTTATAAAAATCTCATCCTGAGAAGTCATTGTGACATCTTGAGAAAAATCATTAAAATGTTAAAGCTTTCTCATAATTCAATGAAACTTTTTTAAGGTCCCTTTAGATTTCAAGGCAATTCAACGTCGCAATTCGTTTTGTCATCTGAGATCTGGAGAATTTATAGTTTTCAACTGAAATTACCGTTTTACCCATTTTCAGAAAAATTGAATTTTTTTCCCAGGTTTTACAACAGGGGTCATTTCTTGTTTTGTTTGCCTCCAACTTCGGACGATCATATCTTTCACGTCCGAACTCCGTTTGGGGTATTCTTAGACTCTATAGAAAGCTCATTGAGTCAAGATTCTTTACCGATAATGCGTGTGGAAGGCGTGGAGTGTAAAGCCTTCTTGAAAATCTATGTTTTTGCACCAAGTGTGCGAGGGTTATTTGGTTGTGACGATGTGAATACTTAGGGTTTTGATATGATCATTTGCATGGCATACGTAGGCTATTGTATTAGGTATGAATTGCTGCAAAGTTAGCCTAGGAAGGCTATATGACATTACTTGTTTAGTCATGTATTGATGAATCTTTAATATGCGTGATCTTACGATATCTATAAAGATTGACATGAAATGTATGGAACTTATATGCTTGCGATATATGTTGCATGGTACTTGACATGAAATGCGATTGGTTAAATGCTCCATGTAATTGTGCATCATACATGTAACATAAGGGAATTTGCGGTGACATTAGCATTGTATATGCAGGGGGACATCAACATATTGGGTGTGTGTGTGCATGGATATGGTCATTCATCATCGGTGTTGAGTGAATGGGTGAAATGAGCTCATTACTTTGGGTGACTGATCCGATAGATGTCTCACGGTTTAAAACATAAAAATAAATATAAATAATGTGTGTTGGGCGGAGCGAAGAGGCCGTTAACCCCCTCGGATGAAAGCACGGAACATGGGTGTAAGAGACCCACGATGTGATCCAAAAGGTTATGTAACATGGGTGTAAGAGACCCGCGGTGTGATCCAGAAAAGTTACATTGCTGAAGACAACGGTCATGTTTATCACATAGACTTTGGGTTGTGTGATAGGAGTCGGGATTAACTTGGGATTTGTTGCCCATTGGCACTTGCATTGGGTAATGGAGTCGGTGAGGGCTCAATACATGGGTCATTGGTAATACCAGTGATGGTTGTCACATTTAGCATATGCATATGTGAGGCGAGTCGGTGAGTGACTCGGGATATATTACTCAATGACATATTGAGTGATGGAGCCGGCAAGGGCTCGATACATGGGGCATGGTGAGTCGAGTCTCATTCATGGCATGTAGAAATTCAGGTAGACATGTGTATGTTGCACTTGGATGTGTGTTTGATTGTGCGACCATTGCATGTGCACTTAGGTGGGGAGTAGCCCTAGTAGGAGATTATCACTACTGGGCTTTGCTCACCCCGTCGTGGTACTACATTTCAGGTGCAGGACAGTTACCAGTGGATGGCGCTCCTCAGAGGCCAGGATTGAGAAGAAAGCCGGATTGTGGCTTTGATATATATTTTGTAAATATATATGGGTTGTATTTATTTGTATAAGAGTGATGTAATTTAAACTCTTATGGACTATGGTTTTATAGTCATGTGCTTATATGTTTGAGTATGGATAAATGGGGCATATGTGGCCATTTTTACTCGTATGTGGACCCGGTGTGGTCGTTGTATAATATTGGGTCATGTTGCCATGTAATTGTACAGGTTGTATTTTGGGTAGAGCTCCCCGTACAAAGGAGACTCTACTCGATTTTCGTTAAATCATGGGTCTCGGAAAAGGGGACATGATGGTGTGGTGTCGGGTTACTCGACATCTACGAGTATTTCGCGGGTTGACGGGTTGTCAACGGGACCCCCGGGATAGGGGTGTCACCGTAAGCGAGAGCCCGGCTCGAGGTAAAGGGGAGGAAGAGCCCCCTGCATCAAAATTTCTTTCTTTGTTTCTAAGTGGAATCCAATCGGGAAGGAAAATATGCCCCCATAATCCTATACCATTAAATTAAAATGCCCCTTGACTCCCTTTTTATTTTTATTTTTATAACTATTCACTTAAAATTACAACGTTATAGTAATATGCTCTCAAGAAGTTTCGAACCTTATTTGCCTCCACGTGCTATGTTTGGCCTAGCGATTCTTCGCTTTCACTTCCATTCTAGTTCCTACGTTGTAGTTTTAAAGTAATTTTATTTATATTTGATTTTCTTTAGAGTTATGTTTAGTTCCCGAAAATTTTGAGGGAAAATCAAAGGAAAATAGGAAGGAAAAATAAAAGAAAAAAATGAAGGAAAATAAAATAGAATTAAATTTCATATAAAATTTTTGTTGCTACTCAAAATCAATTTTATTTGTTTTAAAACTCATCAATATAAAAGATTAAATAAATTTTAAAATATTTAAATTTATAAGAAATTGTATTTATATATGATTTTCTTTAAAAAAAATTATAAGACAATTATTTTCCTTCGCATTTTTTTTTCTTAATATTTTCTAAGAGCCAAACACAACCTTTTTTTTTACATCGATTCACTTGGAATCAATGTTTTAAAATCTAGATCAGTAGTTGAACTAAAAGGTTACCGTCACTCTGCCATCAAGTTGGACTGGTTGAATCATGGTCGACCGTGATGTCATAAATATATAAGTTATATTTAAAAATTTTAATTTACATAATCTAATACTTAGAATATCATTTATTTATTTTTATATAGTGTTATTAATATTTTTACTTTTATAAAATATAATATTATAATATTTAAATATAAAATCTATTGATAATTTAAAATATAACATTATATATTTATGTTTTTTTGAATTATGATATATAATGCTTTTTTTTTGGTTAGATTTATACAAAACTTTACTATGTAGCCAAGTGGTTAAACTCAATACCACACCTACTCAAAAACCGAGTTCAATCCCCTTTAGCAACAATGAATTTTTGGCAAGTCATCCATTATCTACCAGTACCACATCAAAGAGTGACAGGCTTATAGGCCTTCATATACCCATGTTTTGAAGTTTTTTTTTTCAACGCAACAAATAAAGGCAATTGTTGGGGAAGATTGAGAAAGCAATTTTGAAAGGGTTAATACAGTGTTAAGCTATAAAAAGCTCGTTGAACGAGCTTTTTATAGCTGAACCCATTTTGAAATAAGCAACACAACTTGTAAGACCCAGGAAAAACCTAAAAATTTGAATTTTTGTTAGGAATGGCAAAATGGTAATTTTTTCGGAATTCTTTCTAGATCTCGGATGACTAAACAGACTTCACTGTTGGAATCGTCTCGCAAAATCTAGTCACCCATGCGAATTTTGTTGAATTCCGAGACAGTCAGATTTTCATAATTTTGAGGCGACAGGTGAGTGGACCCTGAAAGAGAGATTTTTAGAAAAATCCTGAAAAATGTCAAATATTTGTTAACGCTTCATTTAAAAAAATGACGGAATCGAAAACTAGACGAAATAAATTATTTCAGAGCGAGAACTAATCAAAGTGTGACACGTGGCGCGCACGTGGTCCACACTATAAATATCCTAAAATATCTAAAATGCAAGGAGATCTCATTTTTTGTCTAGAGAAAAACGTGATAGAGAGAGAGAGAGGAAAGAAAAGCAACCTTTCTCCGATGATTTCACGGGGTTTTTCCGGTCGGAACTCGACAGGACGAGAGTTAAAGCTGCTCTATGCGACTAGAGCTACGCGTGGATACTGGAATCACAAAATTTCGCCAAGGTTCGGGTTTTCATGAAAATCGAGAAAAGGTTGTGTCCTGGGAAATCATGCAAATTGAGGTAGGGTTTTTATCCTACTCGGTTTAATTTCTATCTAAGGGCATGTGTGTGTGTGTGTCAAAGTAACGCCATTCCGCTTTTTTTCCTCCGACCCCCATGACCTGTTTATGCTAACTTGGTCATACCTTATCCGACCGAGTGATTCCACTTCTCTCGATAAATCCAGACTTATAGAGAACATATCTCCTCAAATAGTCTATCCAAATTCGACCTTTAGAATCAGAAAATGCATTCAAAGTGGAGCTATGTTCAGCGCTTTCCCGCTCTCGCTTTGAGACCCCGTGACTGAAGCTTCACATATCCTCGCCATCACCATCCGAATCGAAAGTGATTCCCAATTGCTTTCTAAACTAGACTTATAGTATAACATATTTCCTTGAAATAGGTCTATCCAAATTCCGACCCCTTTGGACTTAGAAATTCATTCAAATGGGAGCTATGTTCAGACAGTTTCTGTTTCTTTTTGAAAAATGAGTAGTCTTGGTTGTTTAGGACATATCTTGAGTTTCGGTGATCCAATTTTGGTGATTCCAGTTGGAGAAGAACTCTAAGAACCGTATCTTCAAATGAGTATAAAGAACTAGTGTCAAATTATGGATTAAGACCCCTGAAATTGGGTATCAATGCATCAAGTTTAGTGTGCTAAAGTAAACTGACCAGCTTCTTTGAATGAAAAGGCTATAACGTTTCGTCCACCGCTGTGTGTTCTCGACTCTATGAAAGCCCATTAAGTCAAGAATCTATCCATATTCCTATTTGGAGGGCACTGTGACGCCCATTTCCTGAGGTCCGTCACAACCCATCAACCTATCGAAAACCCTGCGGTGTTCATATCATGAGACCCGTACATGAGTAAACATGGCCACTTGGGCCCATACATCTATACTCACCAAAAATCTTAACCAATTATATTACAATAGTTCAAGAGTTAATTACATCGGCTTCATCAAACATATATTAAAATTTAGAATTCTAATACATGTTTTACAAAATAATCAATCAAAGCCACAACTGGGCTTCAAAAACGGCCTCTAATGAGCGCTGCCTTCCGAACACCCTCAGACTGGAAAGAGATCCACGACTGGAGGAGTAATGTCCAGTAGTGATAATCTCCTACATGGGTTACTCCTCACCTAAGTGCACATGTAATGGTAAACCAAACATTCAAGCAAAACATATATGTTCCTACTCAAATGTCTACATGAAATGGATGAGAATGTGACTCAACCTTTCCCACTTCTGTGAGCTCCCACGACTTCCACACGACGCCAAGCCAAGTGTGAGAAAACACTATTTTCAAAATAAAAGGTTTTTGTTCTCGAAAACATACTACCGAGTTTCGGTAAAATCTATTGGACAATCCTCAGAGGCGAATTGCTGGGTAATTCTCCGAAACAGTCATGGGCCTCTCCAACGTGAACTGTTGGACAACTCTCCAAGGCAAATCTTTGGAAAATCTTCCTTTGAAATTCCTTTCACAACCATTTTCATTTTTCTTTTATGTCATGCACTCACACCTATTGTTCTAAGTTGCCCCGGTGCATATGAAATGCATTATGCCATTTTCATCCAATACATGCCAATATATCTATCATGCATATGTTAACTGAATTTACATACCAACCACATGTTATTTATTCATAGCAATAACATTACAATTAGCTCACATGGGCTAATAAACAATTTAATTTCCAATGGCTCACACACAATTATATTTCATATAATTCAAACATCATGTTAATACATTAAATTTCATGCATTAACATATTATTTTCCACACAACTCAAGTCATTCATTTTAAGCAAATTCACATGGACGCTTGGGATTCAACCATAACCGGACCGCTTTTTAACAGCCTCCCAAACCGAGCAAAGGCGCTGTGTCCGTAGGCTCTCTCACTAGCATCGGTTCCACTTTGTGGAACCGAGAACCCATGGCCATTTCTGGCCTCACAACACCCAAGACCACAATTTAACACACATGTGAAGCACCCGAGGACCATTTTCATCTCGAGATCGCACCCAAAATGTGGGTCCAAAATTTCCAAAGATGCGCCCCACTCGGATCATCAAACGGTGCCTCCTGCCGCCCCTCACACCATCCAAACCATTAACAAAGCTCTTAAATCGAAAATAAACCGAGTAGGAGAAGACCCCTACCTCCCGGAGTTGTCGAAACTCCTCAAAATCGGTGTCCACGTGTAGCCCTTGCAGCGTAGAGCAACTTTGCCTCTTAGCCCGACGAGAACCGACGGTCCGAACACTGGGAAATCTAAAGAGAAGTTGGACTTTCTCTATGTAAAACCTATTCTTCCCTCCACTGCCGGATCCAGCCATATTTTAGAGAAGAGATGTCTTCTTTTTCTTTTCATTTATTCATCTTTTGTCCCCTCACTTGCCACTTGTCAAATTCTCATTGACTCATTGGATTTTCTTATCCACTTTATCCACCCACTTTGGATTTCCATCCAATTAGGAGATGCCACATGTCCACGTGGGCCCCACTTGGCTCTCCTTGTTAAATCTGCATCGACACTGGGTACACTTGAGCCACTCAAAATGTGCCAAGTGTCCCGCACTAACCTCGTTGCCTCGAAAAACGTGAAATTTCGACCGCCTTTAATCGACGAAATTCATGTGGTAGCAGATACGGCATCTATCTCCAATGAGTCAAGTCCTTTCGTCATCCGAGATCTAGAAATTCCCATTTGATCGAAATTACCATTTTACCTCTTTTCAAAAAATTAGATTTTCGGTTTCTACAATCAAGTCCACGACTGCTTAAAAAGTTGGTATTTCAATTAAGTGTGCGTATGGGACACAATGGTCATATTTCCTCGATCAGGTGCCTCTAACTCAAAGACCACATCTTTAGCGTCGAACCCATTTTGGTGTTCTCGGACTTTATGGAAGCCCATCGAGTCAAGATCTTCCATGTACCGTGGAAGGCGCGGATGATCACAACTATGTCAAAATTCATTTTTTGTACCCGCGTGCGTGTTACTCGTCAGGTCAATGTGAATAGTCGGTTTTGACATGACCAGTGGCAATGGCATGTCAGAGGCTATTTTATTAGGCATGAATTGCCATGAGTTACTCTAAGGAAGGTTAGCATGGCTTTGCTTAGTCGTGGATTCATGGATGCTAATATGCTTGATATGATATCTATATATATTGGCATGAAATATATGGAACTTATATGCTTGCAATATATGTTTGCATGGAAATTGACATGAAGTACGATTGATTAGAATGTTTCATGTAGTGTGCATCATACATGTAACATGAGAATTTGTAGTGACATTAGCATTGCATATGCACAGGGACATCAACATATTGGGTGTGTGTGCATGGATATGGTCATCCATCATCATTGTTGATGAATGGGTAGTGAGATCGTACTTTGGACGACGTCTAATAAATGTCTCACGGTTTAAACATAAAAAGAAATATAAATAAGGTGTGTTGGGCGGAGCAAGAAGGGGACCGTTAACCCCTCGGTGAAAAGCCAGAACATGGTAAGAGACCCGCGGTGTGATCCAAAATTTCAAGGCCTAAAGAAGACACACGGTCATGGTTATCACATGTAATCTCAGTTATGGATGAGCTCGATCGACTTATTAGTTGCCCATTGGCACTTGTATCAGTATGTCTTTATGCCCATATGTGTGTCATTGGTACTACCAGTGACGGTTGTCAAACTTGGCATAGGCATGTGTGAGGGAGTCGGTGGGTGACTCGAGATATGGGCATGAAGACATTCCATGCATGACATACGACATTCATGTAGACATTTTCACTTGGATGTGTATGGGTTGGTTTGATCAATATGAGAACTTAGGTAGAGTAACCCTTGTAGGAGATTATCACTATCGGGCTTTGCTCTTCCCCCGCCGTGAACCCCCTTCGTGCACAAAAAATGTGTGCAAGCCGACCGACCCGCATTCGGGACCGCACATATGAAAAAAGACGGATGTGGCTTTAGACCATATTTTGTATATGTATATTAGAACAATTAGTTTTAATATATCATTTTCTATAAGAGTGTATAATTGAACTCTTGTAAACATATTATTACATAGTTGCATGTATAGTATTCGTGGTGGCTGAATAAATGATACGCTATGACTCAGAATGACTCCTGCGGTGGTATCGAAGCCCGGATGGGTCATTTGATGTGATGAAGAGTAGATGTATTTTATGAGCTCCAGATAGAGAGACTTTGTCCGATTTTTTTGTTAAATTATGGATCTTGATAAATGGGACATGATGATGTGGCGTCGAGTTACCCGATATCCACAGGTTTCCGCAGGTCGACGTTGTCAAACCCGACCCCTAGGATGTAAGTGTTACAATTGGTATCGCAGCGGTAAACGATTACCTAGGGAGCTCGGGAGTGGGTATCCATAAGTATGATTCTGATACTAGCTTGTCTCATCTAGGTATCAAGAGTCTAGGTACACGAGTATCGAGGGTCGACTGACAGGCTGGTCTCAGTCATTAGATTCATTGAGCCCTGTGCTCCAGCTTGCATCGTAACGTAAGTATGTGGTTGCCTGAAAAGGATGGGTACTTATTTAGACCATTGTACGCTTTCATGTTGTGCTACGTGATTGTACGTGTGATTGTGTACTACAATTGCCTGGATTATATACATGGTAGAATGTATATAGGAAAAGATGAACACTAGGGTTAGAAAACATAACCTTAAGAGTTCGAAAAATGGATGAACAGAATAATTCAGGATGTTCATGTCTATTAGTGGTTAGCATGTGTCCTGCTAAATAGACAATGAAAGAAATCTAGATATGGGCTTAGAGGTTGAAACCTTGGAAAGTCGTTGAAGGTGACCACATGAAAGATCGGGATATTGCCTGGGATTATGAGCTAGAATCTCAAGGATTCTACTCTGCGGACCTTCGGGTTGTTACGTCGTAGTTTGATGTCATTATTGGTATGGATTGGTTGACGGCGATCGGGCCGCTATTGACTGCGGATCATAGAGGGTTACCGCCACACATGTGATGGTAGTCAGGAGCTATGTTCTCGGGGGATAAGCATGATGCTTTACCCCAAACAGTGTACGACTCCAGGTGGCACAGACAGTTGATGGGTTGGCTAGCAAGTCTTACCCTAGAGGACTAGGTGAGACAGGATTTGAGTCTACCTCTGGTGATTTGTGAGTACGAGGATGTTTTTCTGGATGAACTACCAAAATTACCTCCGCACAAGGATGTAGACTTTGTTATTGAGTTACACCCTGGTACGTCGCCCATTTCTATGACTCCACATAGGATGGCGCCAATTGAGTTGCAGGAACTCAAGGTCCAAATACAGGATTTATTGGACAGGGATTTCATTAGACCGAGTAATTTCACCAGCCCTTGCTCTATTTGGCGAAAAAGAAGGATAAGACCTTCACTGTATCAAATTTTCACCGACAATCGACATGGTTATGATCAAGAATCGGTATCTATTACCGAGGATTGATGATTTATTTGATCAGCTGAGAGGGGCGCAGGTCTATTCCAAGATAGATCTCTGTACCGGCTATCATCAATTGAAAGTTAGGGAGGCAGTTATCCTTAAGACAATGTTTAGGATGTGGTATGGGCATTTTGAGTTTACAGTGATGCCTTTCAGATTGACAAATGCCCAGCAAAGATTCACGTGGATCCTGCGCATAGGTGTTCCAGCCCTATCTAGATCAGTTTGTAGTAATCTTTGTTGATGGCATCTTTATCTACTCTCAGTTTGAGGAGGAGAATGAGGATCATTGGAGGATTATTCTCCAAGTCATGGTAACACGCTGTACGCCAAGCTCGCAGTTGAGAGTCAGCTTGCTAAGGTGCCGCCAGACACATAGTGTCGACTTCGGGTGTGTTAGTGGACCCCAAGAAAGTCAAGGCAGTTATGAGTTAGGAGAGACCGTCATTTTCGGCATACGTAGTTTCTCGACAATGATATACAAGATGTTATTAAGGACTTCGGGCCGGATATTACGTGAGGTTTATTGAGTGACTTCTCCCGATTAGCTGCGCTATGACTAGATCACCAGAAGAGGTCATATGGTTGAATAGACCCAGGTGAGAGGGCATTCCAAGAGTTAAAAAGGAGGCTTACATCAGCTCCTACTCTGATAGTCCCAAAATGCAACAGGTACATGCGATATTATGATGCCTCGCGACGGATCGGGATGTGTTCTGATGCAACCCGAGAGTGGTAGCTAGGTTCATGACGCTTGAAGAACTCAATGAAAGGGAATTGGCCCCACGATGACATAGCGTTATGAAGCAGTCTCTCACTTTGAAGATATGCTTTTTCACTATTTATACGGGTGAGCAATTCGAGGTATTTTCGACCACAAAAGTCCTGGCGTATATCTTTACTCGCCGGACCTCAATGAGGCAGATGGATGGAATATCCGAGGATTATGACTTCACTTGTAGTACCACCCCGTAAGGTGGTGGTTGATACCAATGAAAAGTCGAGGAGTACTAGCAGGGCTGAGTGAAGCCGATGTCGAGATCACAAGTCACCATACGCAATGCATCGTGGTGTTGGGAGTTTACTCATCGTTTCGCCATGGCATCCGTGGCACGAAGATGTTTCATGATCTTCGTCGCCAGTATTACTAGAGCGGGATGAAGAGACACATTGGGGATTTTGTTCGACGATGTCACAAGTGTCAACAGATTAAGGCTAAGCATCAAAGGCTACCCAGCCATCGGAGGTAGCTGAGCTGGCGGAAGATATCACGGCGAATTTCCGCGACTGACTTGCCAACATCTGGGCATGACGCTATATGATAATAGACCGACTTACTAAGCCGGCACATTTTCTCGTTAAAAGGATGACTCCTTCACACCGAGGAACGCAAGTTGTACATATGAGATATCAGATTCCGGGCCAGATGGAGTGCCACCATAGTAATGATCGATAGGTTGATAAAATTTAGCTTCCGAAGAGTTTCCAGAGAGCCATGGGTGTCGAGATTTAGTACTGCCATCCACATCGATCGGTCAATGCGAGGGACTATACAGTGTTAGAGGATATGCCGAGCATGCGTCTGATCTCGCGATGGGAGGGTTGATCTGCCCTCGTTGAGTTCACTTATAACAATATATAGATGGCGCCCACATACTGGGAGGCTCATGCCGATCTCCTTGAGCGACCGACAGAGAAGATCCACCATGGATCCATATGATTAGTGACACCTCAAATAAGGTGGAATTGATATCGCAAATGTCTTCACGCCGAGCAGGCGTAAGTTACACCGATCAATGCATGACGAATTCTAGAGCTCGAGGCGGGAGATCAAGTGTTGCTTCAGCCCCGATTAGTATGCCTAATTCTATTCCCAAGCCGTAGAACCGCTTATCCAAAGATTGTAATACTGGTGGTATTCCACAGTCATTTCCAATATGGTCTAATTTCATTTCACTTAAAAGAGAGTTATTCTCCACAAAAAGTGTAAATTAAGGAAATTGTGGTTGTGTCATTTTTGATCAAGGATTGATTGATTTGAATGTTTTAGAAAATAGAAGACGAATGTCGGTATTCTTAGGATTCCACTACTTCTCGACCAAACAAATCCCACTCTTATTTACAACCTCATCAGAAACCATTGATAAATGTCTTGATGGAAGATTTATCTTTAAAACGCTCTTGAAAGAAGGATGATTGAATAATGCTGAGCACTTGTTCTACCACGTAACTCTCAGTTTGCATTTGCAATCAAGCATACCAAGGTGATTCCTGCCACACGCTGTCAAGAACAGCCAAACTGTGGTCTTTCATAAATCATCTGCACAAGAATAACATCACCCAATCCATTGAAGTTCAAAAGAATTTGAGGGATTGCATTCTGATCAGTGGTGAGTTTCCACCTTAGAATCCCAAGATTAAGGGCTTAGAAATCCATGGAACTTATAAGAAACATTTATAATCAAGGATGTTAATCATAAAAACAATACTTGAGAAAATCAATTCTGCCACAAAATTCAGAATGAAATGTGAAATACGGCAATGGAAAACAAACAACTGCTCTCGAAAGATTACTAAGTGCTTGAATGAAACACCAAAATGAAAGAGTCTTCAACTGGATCTCTAGAATTCAACTCAAACAATGGAGAGAAACTCCTCTTCTATGAAAAAACTCAACCTGTAGCCAAAAACCGCTCCCTCTATCTTCTCAGCCTTACTCTTTCCAATACCATCTCGTGCTCAAGGATGATTGACAAGTATGCCCTCGTTAGATCACACCGCCTCCATTCCCGCGATTTATACATGTGTACCGCAGACATTTAATGGTGTACCAAGACACTTTCGCATCAAGCCGATTTAATCAGTAACGGTGACACTTATCGGGTGTACCAGACATTCTTGCCCACTCACCGCTAATTTTTGCTGAAAGTGTGTACCGGGTATTACATAATTACAGCCCGCATAATTTGATCCTCTCGCGCTTAACCAAGAGTTCCCGAGACTCACCAATTGTTCGCCCACATCCGTTCCGCCCACATCCTCGCGTTTGTTGACTTCCCTGACATAACCAGACACTTATGTTTTAGACCCAAAGACTCCATGCAAGTCTAAAAACACACAAGAAATTAAAAGTGCTCTATCCTTATACCGAATGTGGGTAATTGTGATTTGATGTGTTTAAATTTACTATACCATGCTCAAATGTGTATTCATCACACTCCCCAACCCGCATCTTGCTAGTCCCTAGCAAGACTTAAATTCGAACTACCCACTGTATGAATCTCAACAAGTTTAAGATAGTTAAGTTTCGTAAGAATCTCAAATAGAAAATTATGGAATAAAATACTTCACCCACTTAGTATGCACCAAAAGATGACTCATTTAAACCAAACTAAGAGTCTTGCATACAATGAGCATTATAATGTGCTAACAAAATCGCTTCTTTAAATAAAGACAATGGAATTTAAGGAATGTAAGGCCATGCAAATAAGAATCAGAGAGATCAGACAAGGGAAGCACCATTTAACATGGAACACATAACCACTCATGCATAATGTCGAAGAAACAATGTTATTACAATTGGAATCAAAGAGGTCTTAAAAGTTTGTAACGACCGTAGGCTAAATGAAAAGAAAAGGTAATGATCAAAATGGGTGGCCGCATAACATGGCTGAGGCTCCACATCTCGATCAAGCCAACACCACCCTAGTCTAGCCTAAAAACAACTATGCAGCCATCCCCATCCTCGCAGAAGAGAATGCGGCCCTCGTCCACACGGGCCATCTAATTCTTCCGAATCCTCTAAATCCGAGAAGTGAAGATCCGTCGCCATCGCCGCCCGTCGAACAATGTGACTCTCAAGCCTCGAGAGACGCTCGATTCAAATGCTGGCTTCCCGCATCGCACTTGAACCATCCCTTTATCCGCTCGCTCCATCCTCTCTTCAATGGCGATGTGCCTGGGCCGGTGTTGGGGTCAGGATTAAGTGATCCCGATGAGGCAATCGAAGGCACCGAGGCCGTGGTCCGGTGTGGATGCCGGCCGCCCGCCCGCCTTTATTAGTTGATAGCCCCACCCGGGCAAGACCCTTTTCTTTAACTGCCCCTCATTCCCGCTCTCCCACAATACTAGTCACAAGCGAAGGAACGGAATATGCCTGGCCATGTGAATATTGTAAGAAACTCATTACGCACCATGGTCATAATGCATAGTCACGAGTTTCCCGCCCGCATAAAACCGGATCTCGTTTCTACGGGGATTTTTCATTTCCCTTAGGCCCAATTCTATCGTGAATGATCTTGTTCATCGTGGCATATTCTCGGGTTTGAGCTTCTGTGCACGAATTCTTTTTCACAAATCCACACCATGGGTACGCGAAAAGTACATAGCCTCAAAGTGAACAACCGGGGCATCAAAGCTCAAAGATAGCCCCGAGTGGATACGGCCGGTCCGGAGCATCATGACATATTGTAAGGCATGCGCTATCGACCGCATCCGTCGCTACCCATAATCGAGGTCTCTAATACGGCCTCGACTCCACGATTCCGGCTGGTATAAACTCCGAACCACCGAAGGTAAATATCCTGAATACCGGCAGCACGGCGTATATTCCCGCTCTCCCCCGAATAATTCCCGATGGATGAGAAGTCACAAAAATGTTCCAATTTTACGCCCTCTCACAAATAAAACCCCTATTTGCAATTGACCGGGCCCATTTTTCTTGGTCTGACTCAGAGTCCTCAGCAAGCATCGCTTCTATCTCATCGCCGCTTGACTTTCGAAGATTCTATCTCGCTTGCCTTCCCCTTTTTAACCTGGTCGAAGAATCTAATTTTTCACTCACTACCCATGAGGAGCTAGGCCTTTTCCTTCCCGATGTTCTCTCTGGATCGTACATGTAAATAGCAAGGATCGCAAGAATGGCCCATGGCTCAGATATATAAGAAAATCCCAAAACTCGTTTTCGAATAGTACCGGAAGCCGACTTCAGGCATATCGACAACACTTTCCTACCCATACCGTAAGTCGGCACTCGTGGAACCACTGAGCGGTGGAACATCGCCCAAATCCAACAAATAAATCCATAAGAAACAATTATACCCAAATGGCAAGGATTGTAGGTGGCTTACCTCAAGTCCGCAGAGCACATCAAAGTATAACAGTAATCCGCCCATCAAAACTCCAAGGCTTGTCCAAGCTACAGAGTTTTTAAAGATAGGACACAACCTGCTAGTGGCTTGCTTGTTGAGAGCGGAGAAGGGCTCAGTCGTTAAGGGTCAAAGCAAAATTGGGGTTTAAAAGCCCATCCGCCTAAAAAATTCGACCGTGTATCGGCACACGTTAGTAGTGTACCGGCATAATATTTGTTATCAAGCCCACTTTTGAGTGAAAAGAAATTCCAGACACATTTTGGGGTACCTGCACACTTTAGCCACGCCTTCGAGCAAGTTTGCACTGCACATCGCCAGGTGTACCAGCATAATTTGTTCCAACCGACTTCTTTTTTTTTTTTTTTTTTTTTGAATATATATGAGCATATATATATATATATATATATATATATATATATATATATATATATATATATATATATATATATTTTTTTTTTTTTTTTTTTACTTCTGGGAACAAAGGGGTGCCGTTATACCCATTTGACTTTCAACGCCTTTCCTCCCAAGCCACTACATGTTCACTATTTTTGTTTAGATTCCACACGACTGCATTTAGAATTAGTCATCAGAATTCATTCGGGATACTTCCAACCTCCATGAGATCCATTGTTGTTCCACTAATCATTCCTAAATTCGAATGGACTTACAACTCTTAAGCTCAAAATGGGTGTAAGGATGAGACAATACACTACAGTGCAAAGAAATGATTACTCTAATCATTTTCCAATTATGCAAGATGTCCATAAAGACTGATACGAAGTTAACATGACCCACTAAAGCGATGCAATAATCGGGAAGCAACAACATGTTAGGATCTGGAGAAAATCTACCCATAAGTCCGTGGAGCCAGGTGAGCAAGAAGGTAGAATGCAAAAAGGGGACAATCCACGTAAGACCACAAAGCTTGTCTGCGGTATGCTTGTTAAGATGTACATGCAATAAGATGATGTAGAGTAAAAGTGAAATCATGGTATGTACATTGCGGTGTGAAACATAATACTCAAAAGAGGTATATTTGAAAATTTCAATTCCACCGAACATATAACGAGCGCATAGTTACGCTCAACCAAAGGTACATCTACTCCGTTAAATGTAAAACAAGCATCGTCCTCAATGCATAGAAACCACGCGGTACCCCCACAAATGTATCTGGAAGCAAAGATGTAAACAAGAGCCCCACATTATATATATATATATATATATATTTTTTTTTTTTTTTTTCTTTTATTTGACTAAAATAAATGAAGTGAAAACAAGAGAAATAAAGTAAGAACCAAAAAATTAAAAACAAAATCAAAACTATATACAACAAGTGGGAAACGAGAGGTTACTTGGAAGAGAGTCCCGGTAGAGTTTGACTACCAAGTTTTCACTACGCCCGAGGATCGAAATGCCCAAGGAATGGCCCGAGGCGCCGGCCATTCACTTCTAAGGATTTTCCAGTTATCCCATTTTTTCAATTCCACATTGTTTGACAAACTACTCCAGAACGATGAATGGGCACCTAACGAGCTGAGCTTCCCTGAACATGCAAGCAGAGCTATACAAAGAAGCACCTTCCGGGTAGTGGTTCAAAGTTTTCCCGAAGGAGCAGGGATTCATTATGGAATAACTTGAGCGCTAGAATTCTGAGCTATACGACTCTCTCCGTACGCTCTTCAGTTCATATTTAGCCGCAACAAAACGCCGCTTACCTACTTTATTAAACTGAACTTAAAAGTTCTAATAGCCCAAGAAGCCCTGTTCCATCTCTATCGGCAAATGGCAAGCTCTCGAGTCGCCTCGCAGCTACCTCGTAGTTCCATCTCCACATCGTACTTGCTCAACTCGTGAGTCGCCTGTCTAAGTCCCCAAATCTATTATGAGGAGTCGCAGACGCATGCACTCGGATCCAAGGCCGCATCCCAGCCAAAACCTTTGCACTCTATGGTTTACTAATCTTGAATGATAGATGGAAACCCAATCTAACGTTCCCATGAACCTTCATAATCCGACCGACATGTTCTTCTCGTTTCTAACTCAAGAACTCCTCAATTTTCGGACCAGACTGAGAAAGAACCCGCCGCGAACTCTTGTTGAAATTGGTCCCATGATATGCCATTATTTACCTTCCACGCGCCCCACTAATCCTTGTTCGCTTTCCATCGAAAATTGGAAACAAGACCTTGCTCATCCGCAGCCCATAACTCCATAAACCTTATTTACTTGGTCTAGCCATAACCAGGCTGCTTCTGGATCACCACTGATGTCATATGGCTTGGCGCCCAGCCTTTTACTCTCTCATCGACTTCCCGTGCCCTTCAACAACCTCTCTAAAGGCAGGAGGTCGCGATCGCCGACGCGTCGCTATGGCTACCATCCATGCACCAGGCCACCCGCCCTCGTGAAACAATCCCGCACTTCAGTCTCTCCTCAGCCTGGGATGGTTCAAATGACTCGGAGGCCGATTCATAGAGGCTGTGAGGAACCAACTATGTAGCTCAATTTCAAAATCAGATCGCCTAAACCTCTCGGGAATATTTCCTAGATTCACTTCGACGTCCTCTCCGCCCGACATAGTGTTGTATAAAAAAAAATCAACTGTTTAATACTTTGAATTACCTCATATGTATGTACTTCCAATTTGAAAATGTGTGGTTACCAATAGTGTAAATTAGTGTATACGAAAACTACAATCCTTAACAACATAGGTTTCCTAAGATCTTGCTCTGATACCACCTTGTCACACCCCCACCCCCTACTATCGGCAGGTGTGCCGACAACTCCATAGAAATCCCCAGCAGTTACCTTTAACGACTAGAGGGTCCCCGTGGAAGCTGCCGCATTGCTTGCCTAATCTCGCATAAATTTTTTTTCTTTCTAAACTTATGATTTTATAAAATTTTCAAGATAACACCGTATAGATACATGTTCCAAACCCAGATACACAATTTTTTACTACTATATCAAACATGGCAACCAACAACCTCCACACATTTTCATAAAACCACATTATGTACATACATATTCCTTTATACGTCTGAAGGTATTTCCTTAAAAATTCCCATTTATACACACTATAATTGATGTCGGACTCCTATCAGGTTCAACGCCCGAGCACTGCACTGGAAAATAGTTTTAAACAAAATAATGAGCTAAACGAGCCTCAAAAGAAGTGTAGCGTTTTTAGAAAATGTTTCGCTTTTAAAACATCTAAAACCCGTGGTGACTCCTTTTACATGATATTTTCCGGGAATATTTTCTTGCTTTGTTTTTACTTTAAAAGTTTCAAAACTTTTATCGCTTGCTTGCTTGGAAAGTTTATAGAACCTTTCAAAATCTCTTGTCATTGCTTTATCTTGGCTTAAAAGTTTCTAAAACTTTTCTTAAATCTCGCTTTTAAAAGTTTCTTAAAACTTTTCATAAACCTTGCGAAAAGTTTCTCAAAATTTTCATAAACACTCCGAGCCTCGGCTCAACCACATGCTTCGAAAAATAAACGGAGCCCGGGAGTCTTGGCTCAACCGCTCGTTTTAAACTAAACTGAGCTGGCTCAACCGCTTGCCTTTAAAACCCATGGAAGCCTAGCGACCGTAAGACCAATGGTTGATTTTTCAAACTCGCACCATGCTTATAAACATCAAATCCAGAGGCCTATTTTTGCTTGGTTAAAATTCTAGTGAACACGAGCCTGGCATCGACCGTAAGCAGGAAGGAGGATCTCGCGGTGTCCGCGATCACCTTTTTCCAGAAATACAGGAATTTGACCGGTCGCCATCACCATAATTTAGTGTTAGAGCTCATAACCTATACTCCCGTATCGCGCTACCTGGCTCTTAAATGCATGATGGGCTGACCCAAGTCATTTCACCAGCAACTACAATGCAGCGTATGAGATCCTAACACCACCGTGCACGCATCTTAATACCTCGAATTTGCCATTGCTTAGAACTGTGAAGTACTGCTTTTCGCAAATATTCTTTGCTTCGCTTGCTTGCTTGAAAATGGTTTAATTTATTCAAACTACTACATTATTTGATTTTCAAAATGGTTTAACTCAAAACCATTCGCTTGCTTCTAATTCATCGGCTGGGCTTCTTGAAAATGGTTTGCAATCAAAACCATGAAATACCAAAGATAAAGTCAATTTATAATAATAATATACTAGTATTTGGAAATGAGTTTAGAACACTCACCTCTTTGTTTCCCAAAACTTGCACCACTCCACTACTTTCCCGCCTGCTTAGCCACACCACCCCAAAATGGCGAACACATTAATCGGCCTATGTATAACGATAAACCTAACGCATTTTGTGAACTTTAGGGTCACACGACATTCATAAAAATCCAAATGAACAAATTACCCTTGAGCACTAAAAAGCCCAGAACAAAAAAAACCACTCATTTTGGCAAACTTTTTCAACAATACTTGCGACTTTATTACCCAAAAAATTATTCAAAAGGTCTTCAAAATTATAAACCTTACATCAGTCCTTTATATATCCAATGACATCTCTTTAAAATTTCAATGTGTAAAAATTCCTTCTAAGGCCCTCAACCACATAACATGCCATAAACATGTTTTTTATTCCAAACTCACTCGAATCACCTATCGTTATCCTTCTTGATTTCTCGGATCTTAACTCCATAAATTGAAATGGATTCACTACTGAATCATGATTCTATGCCTTTATCCAATTGGAATCACTCAATTTGGATCACAAAACTCAAGTTATTGTATTTTACATCTAGATGACTCAATTTGGCATAACAGAATCTCGCACATAGCTCCACTTTGAAAATTTTCTGGGAAATTTTGGCTTTGGCACTCCCCATGCACTTCCTTCAGCTAACTTATTCCCTTGTGAAGTATATTTTACCTGAAATTTTGGAATCACCTAACTTGGATGAGCGAAACCCACTTATACAAAACACTACAACCATACCCAAAACACAGCATAATCTAGCCACACTGAGCTCACCTTTCAAATTGGGAGCCTTAGAACTACAATTTTCTCTTGGTTCCTTCTATACATTTGTAGCCCTATCTCTTATGGTTCTTTACAAATTAGAATCAATTCATTTGGATGATTATAACTTAATCTATAGCCAAAACAAAAATAGGGGTTTTTACAAAAATTTTGACAGCATTCCCTTTAAAAACCCAACATTCTCCTCTTTTTACACCATTCCCATAATACCTCAAACCACACATGAAATCTAAATCCAAAACACTCCACAACACTTGAATTGGTGATTTGGAAATTCATAAAACCAAACCCTAGGTGAAAATCCAAGAATTCAACCCAAGGTCCACCAATTCCTACAAACCATAAAATTATGATGATTCCATGTTTAATTTCACCAATTGGGGTTTTTCTCATTGCAACTTTCATATTAAGAATTCTAGGGGAGCAATGTGATTCTCCACAAAACCCTAGAACAAGGAGCAACTAATTTCCATGGAAATGCATAAACAAAGCTCAAAACATCAAATTACCCATGATTTCAAAATGAAAACTTACTCGTTTTGGCCCTCTGCCTCTTCCCTCTTCTTCCTCTTCCTCTCTTTCTTTCTCTTATTTTCTCTCCCCTTCTCCTCCTCCTACAAGTTGCCCTTAGAAATTTTGAGACCAAAATGTGAATTTTGGTTTGTCTTCCTCTTTTTAAAATCCCATGTTTACCTTAATTGCAACTAAATCCTCATCTCTTTAATATTCGTACATCACTCTGTTATTTGTATAATGGCCCATCTCTACTTTGATTAAATTTCTGTCCTCCATCTTTTATTGTCCGAGCATCAACTTATTATTTACTTGGTATTACCATCTCTCTGTAAATTGTTCCTTTATATCCTTGGGAATTTGTTTACTTTACTCCTTTGCACTAGTACCTCAATTTCCGCAGTCTTACTCTTATCATTAATAACAACTCCCAAAACTATTATAATGGCACTTAGTGCTTGTATACACCCCTACAGTTACATGTATTGTACACCTTTCTCGGGACCGGGGCGTTACATTGGGTGTGACGCCCCAAAACCGGGGTGTCCGTTGACAACCCATCAACCCGCGGAATACTCGTGTATGTCGGGTAACCCGACACCATTCACGAAAATCGGGCAGAGTCTCCTTTGTACGGGGAGCTCTACCCAAATACAAACCCGGTCCCAACACCAATCCCCATGACCACACGGTTCATATACAATTAAATGAGTAAAATGGCCACTGGGCCCCCGTGATTAATACTCATAACAAACATATCCCAACCAAATATATACTACATGTCGTACTCATCCAAATACATTCAACCAATTAGTTTACATGGTTCAAGAGTTATACATTACTCTTAATACAACATATTAAAATCTACAATCTAATACATATTAAACCAAAACCATCAAAGCCACAACCTTAGCTTTCTTCAAATCACCCTAAGATGAACCACTCTCGAACGCTCCCCGTATTCCGCGCTGAAAATATTCCTCGACAGGTGAGCTATCGCCAAAGAGGAATCACCCTAAATGGGTTACTCCCACCTAAGTGCATATGCACATCTAATTTAAACACACACCCGCAAATACGCGATCCCATTTGAATGTCTACATGCCCATTCCCATGTCCCTAGTCCCCACCGACTCCCTCACACTTACCTAAGCCATGTATGAGAAAATAATCATTTTCAAAACAAAACCCGTTGTTCTCGAAATACACTACCGACATCGGTAAAATAGCTGGGACTACCCTCCGAGGCGAATGTGTTGGAGAACTTCCCGAAACAATATGGTCCCTATCCAAAATGATTTGTCGGACCGCTCCCAACCCCCATTCTCCAAAAAATCATCCTGTGAAATTCCTTTCGCAACTATGTTCGTTTTTCAGAAAATTCATGTCATGCACTCACACCTAATTTATAGGTTACCCGGTGCATATGAAATGCATTATACCATTTCAATCATTTTTATACCAATATATATAATATGCATATATTCTCAATTTTATATGATATTTCATAAAGTATAATATGCAAATATTGACTACTCCTCCGAGGCGAATGTGTTGGAGAACTTCCCGAAATGCTATGGTCCCTATCCGAAATGATCTCATTGACCGTCTCCAACCCCATTCCTCCTAAAAATCATCCCGTGAAATTCCTTTCGCAACCATGTTCGCTTTTCGAAAATTCATGTCATGCACTCACACCTAATTTACAAAGTTACTCCTGCGTATATAAAATGCATTATGCCATTTCAATCATTTTTGTACTAATATATATACAGCAATATATTCTCAATTTTACAATTCACACCACATGTAATTCAACAATTTCAACCATCACCCAAATTAGCTCACTTTAGACGCCCCCAAACCCGGGGGTCCGTTGAATACCCGTCAACCATGGACACCTGTGGATGCCTGCAACCTACTCCGACATTCACGAACCTGCAGAGTCTCCATGGAGAGCCTCTACCCGCATATCACCCGGGGTCCTAACATCAATCACATGATACAAATATGGATAAAAACGCCCTGGGCCCATACTAACATCCATCACTATATGATCAAAATTTATACTCATGTTTCCAAGAGTTATTACACATCTCATACAAATATATATTAAAATACTCGACCTCTAATACATGTGGCACACGGTTAACCCCTCAAAGCCACCCACTTTCTTTCTAAATCTCGGCCTCTAGGACGAGCCGTCTCCTCGTGCGCTCCCCGTACTAAAACATGTTCCTCGACAGGTGAGCTTAATGCTCGCAGTGGAATCGCCCCTAAGTGGGCTACTTCTCCACCTAAGTGCATATGCTGCTCCAAATAAACACATTCAAGCAAATGCATGATCCTACCTTAACGTCAAGAACCGATATCTCATACCCCGAGCTCACGACTCCCTCACACTCGCTTAAGCCTCATGAGAAAACTAATTTCAAACAGTTATTTGGTCATATTTGTGGTCTACCCTCCTATCTAAGCAGCGGATTGCCCGATGTTATATTTAGTGGACTACCCTCCGATATATCAACCTGGTCGCTCCGACGATTGATATTTTTATATGTGGACTACCCTCCGATGTATATCAATTGGGGCGCCTCCGACGATTGATATTTTTATATGTGGACTACCCTCCGATGTATATCAATTGGGGCGCCTCCGACGATTGATATTTTTATATGTGGACTACCCTCCGATGTATATCAATTGGGCCGTCTCCGACGATTGATATTTTTAGTATGGACTACCCTCCGATCATTTTTATTATTTAGACAACCCTCCAAAACCCTTTCTGTGATCATCCTGATGCGACTCCACTCTTACCGTGTTACAAAGTCCCAAAGGCATATGGAATGCATGATGATAACGACATAGTTTATAAAATATGCAAATATATAAACATGCATATATTCACATAAAAATTAATCACACAATCATGTTATGTAATTTCTCATTTCATCACATCAAAATTAGCTCACGGGTTTAATGATCAAACACGAAGACTCTACTTGGAAATTTACTTCCGACCAAACATATTACCATTAAATTTATTTTAGAGAACACTATACTGGGAATAGTGAAACCCCTACATCGCTCCCAAAAATCACAATTCATCGATTCACTTTAGAACTCCGACTTCACGGCCATTTCCTACTCATACACATCAATACATGAATTATAGCACACCATCATACATGAACCCATACCAACTGCATCGCTGCCCGCATTTCCCAAACTACTCCGTAAATTTAACACTTCGGTCCCAAGTTTTGGGACCGATTAAACGGCCGTTCAAGGCCTCAACCAACCAAAACATTGAAAAACACTTAAATAAAGTGTAAAACCCAAGTAGGGAGAAACCCCTACCTCACGGAGTTTGTCAAAACTCCTCAAATCCGGTGTCCACGCTGCAGCCCGCCCACATAGATCGCCCCTTCTGTCCCGAAGACTACCGGGACACGTATCACACAGATTTCAGAGAGAAGGAAGACTCTCTCTCACTAGAATCACACCATTTTAGCTATTAGACCTTTTTTCTCCTCATTCACGTTTTTTCCTTGCCTTTTTGAATGGAGAAGAACACTATTCTCTAATTTGGCCTTTTCCAACTTAAAACAATTCAATTAATGACATTTATGTCCTTCTTTCCCCAGCTTGGCGATTCTGCATCACTCTACTGGGCCCATTTTCATCCTTTTCTTACTCATACCACTTATGGCAATATGAGAGTACGTTGTTATATGTACTTTCGTCGCATTGAAAATCGTTTTACGGCACCCGAATTGCGATGCCTCGAAAAACGTGTCGACCCTAATCGCCTGAATTTAATGAAATTTTACGTGCTAGCTAGATTTCACGAGACGATTCCAACGGTGAAATCCGTTTCGTCATCCGAGATCTAGAGAATAAATTTCGGATTTTTAAACGAAATTACAATTTCGTAACCGAAATTACTATTTTGCCATTTTTCCAGAAATTGGAATTTATCGGGTCTTACATTCTCCCCTCCTTAAAAGGGATTTTGTCCTGAAATTCTGGACAATCACCATCACTCACATGCATATGCAACGTGCACTCTACCATGCAGACAAACTAGCCATTTAATTAAATGACTCAAACCACGATCTTCATCCCCTAAACAAGAAGGGATAGGTGGCCCGCATCGTGTCCTCACACTCCCACGTTGACTCCTCCACTCCATAAAGGCCTATAGCACTCACTAGCCTCACTGGGCCTGGGCCGCAAACCCATCACTGCTATCCAAATACATACCGGTCCCTCCTAAAAGGTCCCATCAAGATCAATCAACTGGGTCCCCAATCCACCACATGAGCTAGATCTAGAGTATATCCGAGCATGGAGACGTTGAAATACCCTCGTGACACCGACATGCTAGGCGGTACCAACCCACGGCAGTGTCTATCCTCCCAAGTATCTCGAAGGCCCAATGAACCCTACGATAGCTTCCGCGCCTGTCAACCTCGACTACTCCTCCCAGCATCACCTTCGCAAAATGTGATCACCAACCTCGAACTCTAAGGGTCGACGCCACACACGAAGATAGCTCTTCCGCCCGAGCCGTGAGAAGACGCCGTCAGATCAAGCCTACCTTCCTGAGGTGTCTCTAATCAAATCAGACCGCTGGATGGAGCTCTCTCCCACCTTATCCAACATATCGGCGACCATACGGTCTCCCATACATGCCTTATACGGTACATCTCAGATAATTTCGTGGCCCCGATAACCGTTGTTGTAGGCGACCTAATTTTCAAGGGCAAGTGCTCTTCCCAAATTTCACTCCTTATGATCCAAGACGACAATTGCAGCATGTCCTCTAATACCAGATACCCTCTCAGACACCATCCGTCTAAGGGTGGAATGTCAGATCATCACTTAGCCCATAGCCTTTGAAACTCTTCCAAAAGTGCGCCTGTGAAACCCTTGCCCCTATCCGACACTATGGATATTGGTACCCATGTAAATTTGACTATCTCTAATGTATAACTAAATAGACCCATGATAGCGTCATCCGCACAAAATTTAAAAATGTGCCAACTTCGTGGAGCTGGTCCACTATCACCCATATCGCATCATATCCGCGGTGTCCGCGGCGCGCGGGTCACAAAGTCCACCGTGACATGTCTCACTTCCACTCAAACACTCCAATGGTCGAAGTACTCATTGCTTCCTGTTTCAAAATTTTAATTCGTTAACACGTGAGACATCAATAACAAAGTCCCCTACGTGTCTCTTCATCCCGCCCAAGACACCGACACGAAGATCCCGGTACATCTTCGTGCCACCTGATGCAAGGCAAATCGAGCAAAGGAAACTCCCCGAGAGTCCTCTCAATCGATCAACTGGGAACCACCACCCGTCCCCTATATCGAAGACTACCATCTCGCAGAACAACAAATTTCGCCACCCGTACCGATCAGACACTTCGGTCCCCGATGACATTATCTCGGCCCCGCCACTCGGGACTCAATCACCGTCAACAAAGACGGTGTAGCCACTAAACTCCCTAAGGTACTCCTGAAAGGTCCAAGCCACAGACGATGTACCCCAAACTCGTCCTACGCCTCGTTATCCGCCACTCCAGAGAAGCTATACTAGCTAACGCTTCGTGATTTCCGACCGAGCAGATCAGCTAATTACATTTGCCTTACGGATGGTAATGCAAAGTGAATTCATAATCCTCTAGGAACTCCATCCATCCTCGTTGCCTCATATCAGGTCCCGCCGTGAAAATATACACTACGGTCCGAGTAAAACCTCGAACTCCTCGCCATGGGGTAGTAGCGCCAAATCTTCAAGGCAAAGACTACTTCGCCAACTCCATATCAGTGGAAGTAAATTCGCTTCGTGGATTCTTCAACCGACGAACCATAAGCTACTACTTCCTGACTACATCAAACACACATCCTAACCGACCCGAGGTATCACAATACACTATGTACCCCCCGTCCCTGTCCGGACTATCAAGATGAGAGCCGGCGGTCTCCTCAACTCCTGGAACGCCCGCACGGCCATCCCACTCAAACTTGACCTCCTTCCGGCCAACCTAGTCATAGGTGTCAAGTATCCTAGAGAAATCCTCAATGAATCTCCTATACCCACCAATCCCAAGAAACCATATATCTCGAAGACCGACTGCCTCTCCTAACTCATCACCGCTCGACCTCCGGGTCGACCGACACTCCCGATGCCGACACCACGTGTCCTAAAAATCTCACCCGCAAACCGTGAACTGCATGACGAACTTTACATGCATACCGATGGTCTCTCAACAACTATAAAACGATCCTCAGGTGATACTCATGCTCCCACTCTGACTGGGAGTAGATCAAGATGTCATCCACGAAGATTACGACAAACTGATCTAAATAGGGTTGGAATATCCTATGCATGAGATCCATGAATGTTGTTGGGGCATTTTGGCCAATCCAAAGGCATCAACAAACTCAAGTTCCCATAACGCAGTCTAAAACATTGCCTTAGGATGTCTATCTCCCTAACCCTCAACTGATGGTAACCAGTGCGAAGGTCTATCTTGGAGTAGACTCGCGCTCCTCTCAACTGATCAAACAAATCATCAATCCTTGGCAATGGATATCGATTCTTGATCGTAACCCTGTTCAACTATCTGTAGTCAATGCACAATCAAAGGGTCCTGTCTTTCTTCTTCGCAAATAGAACCGGAGCGCCCCATGGTGAAGTGCTCGGTCTAATGAACCCTCATTCAAGAGCACCTGTGAGCCGGACTCGAGTTCCCGTAACTCAACCTCTGCCATCCTATGAGTCATAGAGATGTGGGTGATACCAGGTGTAACCTAATAATCAAGTCTACATCCCTATATGGAGGTAGTCCAGGTAGCTCATCTGGAAAAACATCCGCATACTCGCAAACTACTCAAGGTAGATCTAAGTTTGGTCTCACCTCGTTCTCTAAGGTAAGGCTCGCTAGCCAACCCGCTAACTATCCCTGACACCTGGACTCATATACTGTCTGGGGAAAAGTCGTCGCTTGGTTCTCCCGAAATACCACACGAGTAAATTGGCCCTCTGCTGTGGTCGGGGCGGTAACCCCTCCTACGCTCACAATCGACAATGACCCCGTGTCGTCTGCACCAATCCATCCACAAGATGACATCGAACTCCGACATGTCCATGATCCCCTGTCCACCGTGAGTAGAGTCCCCGAGATCTCCAACCGCAACCGCGACGATATCATCCCCTATTCTCACTCTAATCCCTAGTGGGAGAACTACATACAAAGGTCCTAAGGTCCTTAAGAGGTCCTTGCCCATTTCCACCATATTTGGCTCTCACTCTAGCCGGAACACGCCTAGTCTATCCCGGGTAGCATGAGGTAATCTCACAGTTCTAACACCCTCCTCGACCAGATGCAACCACTCCATTCACACCACCTGACTTCCCTCCCCCGTGAATGCGTCGGAGGATGGATGCGCCTCCTAAACCTCTGGAGGTTACCAGACCTCCGTCTACTTCTATACCAGCCCCGTGCGATAGCAGCGCCGTGAATACCCATGCCTCGCGAGTCCCACTGATCAAACACTGGTGGTGCCTGACCAATACCCCGTGGACGCCCTCTACGTCCTCGTCCTCTACTAGCCATCTACACAATTTACATGGCAGTTAAATACAATACAGCATCTCTAAGGCATAAACACAGCCCCGAGATACTATTCATACTCAGAATATATAGTTCATATTCTCTGTCCCCGCATTTAAATGCAATGCGTGACAATTAATTCACATGTCAAATCAAATTTTTTTTTTATCAACAAAAATTTTATTTTATTTTATTTTTTGAAATTTTTTTTTTTTTCTCATTTTATTTTATTTTATTTTCAAAAAATTGAAATTATCGCTCACAACACTGCTGATCAAGCATCGTTCTCACAATGACCGTTGATCATTACTATTCATAGTTTGGACCGCTTCGATCAAGCATCAAGTATCGTTGGTCACAATACACTCCACTCTATTGCAATACAATACCCTATTCTTCAATGCCTCCTGGTCACAAAACAATAGGTGTCTTGCAATACAATTTACCCACTGCACTACTAAGCTGCAATACAATTCGTTGCCTACTGCAATACACCTCCTGGTCACAATACACTTGTGTATTGCAATACAACCCTTGCCAAGCCTCGCTATTGCAATAAATTTCAACCTACTGCACTCTCTATTGCAATACAATGCAACCCCTGCAATACAATTTTCCCCCAGGCTACAATACAAAACCTAACCACTACACACCTGTTGTACAATTTGTTGTATTTGCAATACAACTTCCAAATTCTCAAGTCTTCTTTTCTCTTCCTCGTAATATTAATAATTGTATTGTAAATACAATTTTCCAAATTCTTAGCAATGAACTTAATTCCTGCAATACACCAAATTTTTGCAATACAAATTTTTTTTTCACAACAAAATTGGCAAGAGTCTAACCGATTCTCGCATAAAAATTTTTTCATTATTATTATTATTATTATTATTTTCTATTTGTTCCAAAGAATCGGAACACAAAAAAATTATACACCTTTTTTTTTTTTTTCATTTCAAATTATCGAAAATTAAAAAATATACATATACTCATTTTTTTTCATTTTCCATAATACTCAAATAAATTTATAAAATGTATTTTTACTCCATTTTCTTCAATTTTACAAACTTGTAAAACCTAGAAATTTATTTTTCTTCACTCTATAACCAAATAAATTTATAAAATTTATTTTCTTTAATTTCTTCCAGCTTTATTAATCAGAAAATAATTTCTCCACCTTATTTATTTATTTATTTATTTTCTCATTTATCAATAAACCAAATAAATTAATAAAATTTATTTTGTTTATTATTATTATTATTTTTCATTTAATTTCCGAAAATGTATCTGCACTTCTCAAAGCCTTCTTCTATAACACTAACTCTAGTGTTCAATCTCAAATTTATTAAAATTCGATTTCATTATCCAACACTCAAATAAACTTCTAAAAATTTATTTCTTTTATTTTATTCTTCCAGTTTTACTCACTGTAAACTCCTAAAAGTTGTCCTATGTGCTAATCACTACACACATACACAATCACAACACATCACAAACCATGATCACACCTCATTCATGTTATGCATATTTTTTCATTAATAACATAATTTATAAAATCAATAATAAACACCTCAAACACATATGCATGCAAAGGTCCTGGGCTTTGTCCCGTGATTTTGTGGTAATCTCATACCTAAACCGAACATCAAACCACCCTAAGTGGTGATGTTCTATTTCAACTATGGCCTACGCCAAATCCTCCATTTCTAGGTTTCCATATACTATACTCTACATCAACCAATCTAAGTGGTGATGGATACCCAACCCGAGCTCCCTAGGTATTCAGATACCTAAACTCTCGATATTGCCAGGACGCCCTGATGGGGTCTGTTGGATTACTGCCAACTCGCTGAATACAGTGGATGCTGTTAGTTTACGCCACTTTTCGTAGGTCGATTTTTGCTGGAGCTTCACTAAAATATAGACACCAAGATGAAACATGTCCCCAGCACCCAACATAATCCACACAAGAGGAAAAACATTTGGAACTCTTAGAACTATCGATATAGCGAGATGTTTTTATGAGTATTGTTTATGGGCCCACGGCCGGCTTTACTCATGTTGTGATTATATTGACCCGCTGGGACTGTGTTTCATGCTGTGTGTGTATTTCGGGTAGAGCCCCCATACAAAGGAGACTTTGCTCGATTTTCTCAAGGGCTGCAACCGACATCCACTGTATTCGCGTGCCGACGGTAGTCAACACCCCCGAAACGGGGCGTCACACACTTGAGCAATCTACGCCTCATCTCCACGAAAGTTTCACACAATTATGTTCCATATAATTGTGACATCATGTTAACACCTCTGCTTATGCATTAACCTATCTATTTCACTCAACTTCCGCTTATCTTATTTCACTTCATAAACACCACACATGGACGATTTGGTCCAATTTGCACAAACCCGGGATTGTTTTTAATAAATTTCCAAACATAACAAGTGGGTCATTCGTGTCTAATTTCCAAACGTTTGCCTTCTCGTGGAACCAATCTCGTTGCCCATTTTCGCCTCCTACTCACTAAAACACAATTTAATGCATAATTTCCAAATATAAACAACTCCAACTGGCTTGACTGTCATGGATCGGTCTAAAATTGTCTCCAAAATTTCAGCACTTCGGTTCCAAGATTGGGATCCCACTGTACCGGCCACTCAAGGCCTCAAACCAACACATCGACAAACACTTAAACAAATGGTAAACAAGTAGGATAAAACCCCTACCACTGAGTTTGTCGAACTCCAAGAAACTCCAAACACACGGAAGTGTGGCAAAAGTGTCTACGCGTTGCCCTCACAGAATACTCTCCTTCTGGGTTCAAGAACCGACGATCTAATCAATCGATCTTAGAGAGAAGGTGCTCCCTCTCTCACTAGAAAATAAAATCCAGCCAACGCCTCTATCCGCCCAAAGATTCTTCCCGTTTTTGTGCTCAAATTCAAAAGGAAGAGGATGACACTATTGCATTTTTGTCTTTTTTCAATTTGGGTCAATTTTAATAGTTCCATCATGTCCCTTTTCTTGATTTTTGACATTTTGCAATTATTTCAAGCATCCATTTCCATCATCTCTTACTCATGCAAATACGTGGCAAGAATACATGTTATATGCGACTTTTGTCACATTTAAATGTCATTTTACTAAGACCAATACTGATGTTCGAAAATGCAGTAAAATTTCGACTATCTTGGAATTCGACGAAATTTATCGGTGGAGGCTGGATTTCATGGTATCGAGATTCCAACTGAAATCAAGCCACGCCATCCGAGATCTAGAAAATTGGGTTTCTCAATCAAATTAATATTTTGTTTCTTTTTCGTAAATTGGAATTTTCTCGGGTATTACATTCTTCCCTCCTTAAAAAGAATTTCGTCCCGAAATTCCACGCACATACACATCCAACCACGTGCATATGTAACCTCACCCAATTCCAAGACCGAGTCGGGTATGACAACCCGGCTAAGGTCCCAAATACTGACAACCCGATAGCTGTCAACTCATCCAAGTCAAGAATGACATCATGTTCCAATATGTTCACACCCGGCGTCCACCATGAGCGTAATCACCGAGATCCCCGACTCACGACCTCACACATCCGACCAACTCTCACCCTACATCCTAGGGAAGAATTTCCATCATCTCTTTAAAGGCCTCAACCTCTAAGCCTAAATCAAATCCTTTCTACACAAGATGCATTAACAACGAACATGATTTATCCACCAAACGCTACTCTAATCAACAAGTGGAAGAGTAGAAACGTACCCTACATCCGGCTAGTCTGAACGCTCACCACAGACTCATGAGACCTCTCGCCCTAGACAATCTCGCCTCATATGCCCAGTCGGGCGGATAGCTGAGTGGCGCATTCGCCTAGCCCATCGTGAACTCTCACCGCAATCCCGTCTCGACCCCAACTCAAGGCCTCGACTCCGCCTATGTGACCCAGATGCGAAGAAATAGGTGTCGTGCTGCACCCGAACTCGACATCGTTCCCCCACCATACGAAGCGGAGGAACAACCGCGGTCCTCTCTCGCCCCATCACACCGGGACCGCGCCATCCCAAAACCCCGGGATCCCGTCTCTCGGGGGCAATCCTCCTCATATGTCCGGGCCGCAGCAATGTAGCACACTATCCACTCCATCCCGACCGGCAACCCTAACTCGTCTCACCGATGACTGGGACCGAGCCGAGCAACCTTGGGCAGACTCCCCGCCTCCATGGACAATCCCGTCGAAAGTGTCCGTGACCAATGGTTTAAATAACATATCATCCGCCCGCCCGACTAAATGTCCCATCCCTGCCTTGGTCCCGATGACCCTACCGTCCCGATATCCTTGCGAAACGTAAGTCTTCGCTTCTTTTCCCTGGTCGCATTTGGATCTTCCTTCCTCTTAGTGCCAACACCCATCTCTGATGCCTCAGATGTCATCTAATCACCTCCCTCCGTCAAGAAGTTGTCTCGACCTCTAGAGTCCACTCCTCTCTAACCATTGGAAGATGATACTTCTAAACCGGAGGTCGTTCACCCGCCCCGGCTCACTATTGCATATGCCCCGTGCACAAGAACACCGCTATCCCTACGCCTCAAGAAAGGCCTCGCTGTCAAAAGTCGATGGTGCCCGACTCAAAGACTCCAGTGGACGACCCCTACGTCCCCGCGACTAGCCATCTACACAAGTCAAATGATCTAGTTAAATTCTAATACAAGATTCTAAGGCGTAACCAGTCTCGTAGACATTATTCATTCGTAAAATTTATACACTAAGTGTCCATGCACTTTAGGTAATGCAAGATATAATTTCATTTTATTAAATTTGATGTTTTGAACAAAAAATTTCATTTTGAAAATTTAATTTTTTACCAAATTTTATTTCATTTTATTTTATTTTATTTATTTTATTTATTTTTTCTCATTCCTTCATGCTATTGGAAAACAAACTACCCAAAAAAATACGTTATTATTATTTTTTTTTTTCTCATTTTCCAGTAAATCAAATAAATTTATTAAAATTTATTTTTATTCATTTTTCTTCAATTTTACACACTGTAAAACCTTAGAAAATTTTCTTCACATTTTTTTCCCAATTAATGGAAACCACCAAAAATATACATATATATATTTTTCATTTTCCAATAAACCAAATAAATTTGTCAAAATTCTATTTTATCCATTTTTTTTCAATTCTAATTCGACTATTTGCCCAAAAATTCTAGAATTTATTCTCACACTAACCCCGATGTTCAACATCATTCCATGTTATTTACCAACATACAATTTCTCAATCACACAACACTTAACATTTCATGTTAATGCACGTCATTCCCACATCAATCATAACAATCACACAATCACATAAAACACAGTGCATGCGGTGTTCTAGTCATGTCCCGTGATTTCCTAGGCAACCACATACCTAAACCCTAACATCGAGCTATACCAAGCGGTGATGTTCTTATCCTCAATTACCATGGTCTAAGCCCAAGTCCCTCAATCCCTAGGTTTTCATATACCTAAGTTCTACACTGTAAGACCGTGGCCTAAGCCTGCGTCCCTCTAAGCCCTAGGTACTGTGGTACCTAAGCTTATGATACTGCTTCGTGACGCCCCAAAACCAAAGGTCCGCTGACAACCCGTCAACCTCGCGGTATACTTGTGGATGCCTGCAACCCGACAATTATCTGACAAAAACGGTAGAGTCTCCTTTGTACTGAGTCTACCCAAATACAAACCCGTCCCAGCCTAATCTCAATCTCATGACCACATCGGGTTCATACAATTAAATGAGTAAAAATGGCCACTTTAGGCTCCCCGCATTAATACTCATAAATTGTAACATATCCCAACCAAATATATACTACATGTCATAATTATCCAAATACATTCAACCAATTAGTTTACATGATTCAAGAGTTACAGCGACATTTTAATACAAATACATATTAAAATCTTACAATTCATACATATTAAACTAAAACCATTAGCTACAACCTGGGCTTTCTTCAAAATCACCCTAAGATGGAACCGGTCTCCTCGACCGCTCCTCGCACCAAAATATTCCCCGACAAAAGGAGCACGCCCCGCAGTGGAATCACCCTAAATGGGTTACTCCCCACCTAAGTGCATATGCAATGCTCCAATTTAAACACACACTCAAGTAAATACTTTATCCTACTTGAATGTCTACAGGCCCATTTCCATGTTTCGAGTTATCACCGACTCCCTCACACTTGCCTAAGCCATGTATGAGAAAAATAATCATTTTCAAAACAAACCTTTTGTCCTTGAAAATATACTACCGAATACTTCCAGAAAAGGCGGGACTACCCTCCGAGGTGAATGTGCTGAAACCCGCTATGGTCCCCATCCGAAATGATCTCACTGGACTGCCTCCAACCCCATTCTGAAATGATCCCATGAAATTCATTTCGCAACCATGTTCGCTTTTCGTAAAATTCATGTCATGCACTCACACCTAATTTTACGTTACTTTGCATATGAAATGCATTATGCCATTTCAATCATTTTTATACCAATATATATAATATGCATATATTCTCAATTTTACAATCACACCACATGTAATTCAACAATTTCAACCATCACCCAAATTAGCTCACTTGATCAATTCACAATCTCATCTCCAATGGCTTACACACACAATTATATTCCATATAATTGTGACATCATGTTAACACCTCAAGCTTATGCATTAACCTATCTATTTCCAAACAACTCAAGTCATTCATTTCACACAATTTCATACACACCACACATGGACGTTAGTCCACTTCCAAGATTAGAAACCCTGGACTGCTTTAATGGCCCGTAACAAAAACAAGTGGGCCGTCCGTGCGTACCCACTCTCCAAACGCTGGCCTCGTGAACCGAATTTCATGCCCATTTCCTAGCCTCTCACTCACCAAACAATTTAATGCTTAATTTCCAACACAACAGCCCAATCAGTTTCTAGACTGTCACGGACTGTCCAAAACGTCTCCAAAAATTTTCACACTTCGGGTTCCAGAGATTGACCTGATCAAATCCGGGCCACTCACAAATTTCTCTAAACCAACACAAGCATCCATAAACACTTAAACAAAGGGTAAAAAGGCAGGATAAAACCCTACCTCACGGAGTTTGTCGAAACCCAGAAACCGGCGGTCTACGCCGCTGCTCCTCGCTACAGAATGCCTTCCTTCGCCCAAAGAAATTCGACGGTCCGATCGCCCGGGATCTTAAAGAGAAGGTGCTCCCTCTCTCACTAAAAAATAAAAAATCCAGTCACTGCCCTATCCGTCCAGCATTCTGCATGTTTTTGTGCTCAAATTCAAAAGGAAGAGGATGACACTATTGCATTTTTGTTTTTTTCAATTTAACAATTTTAATAATTCCCATCATGTCCCTTTTCTTGATTTTTTGACACTTGGCACTATTTCGACCATCCATTTCCATCATCTCTCTACTCATGCAACATGTGTCATAAGAGTACATGTTATATGTGACTTTTGTCACATCAAATGTCCTTTATTTAAGACTGATACTGATGCCCGAACGCGTAAATTCCGACCGTCTCTGACCACTTCAAATTGGACATGTAGCTAGATTTCGCATGACGTATCTCCAACGGCAAAATCCATTCGATCATCCAGATCAGAAAATTTCATGTCTTTGGATTCAAAATTATTACTTTAGTTCTTTCGAAAATCGAATTTCTCTGCTACACGCTGGTCCAAACCATGGCCGAAAATCTATGCTGCACCAAGTGTTTAGGTTATTTGGTTAGGTCGATATGAATAGCTCGGCTTTGACAATTTACCATTGTATGGTATGTTTCTTTAGGCTATTGTATTGCATGAATTTCATGAGTTAGCCTAAGGAAAGCTAAGGTGTGACATTACTTGTTTAGTCAGCAATGATGAATGCTAATATGCATGATACTACGATATCTATAAAGATTGGCATGAAATGTATGGAACTTAGTATGTTTCAAGGGAGATATAAGGTATGGTACTTGGACATGAAGTACGATTGATTAGTCGTTCCATGTAGTGTGCATCACAATGTAACATGAGAGACTGCAAAGGACATTAGCATTGCATATGCACATGGACATCAAATATATCGGGTGTGTGTGCATGGATATGGTCATCCATCACACATGATGGTACTCTAAGAAGAGTTTACTTTGGACGACAGTCCCAGCCAACATTCAATGTACTAAAACATAAAAAGAAATATAAATAAGGTGGGTCAATATAAGTAAGAATCAAAGAACTCTGTGTGAAAAGTCTAGATATTGGTAGATCACTGTATCCGAAAAGTTCTTGCTTGCCCAAAGAAGACACGGTCATGGTTATCGTTATTGTGACTTCGAGTTGTGTGAAAGAAGTCGGGATTGACTGATTAGTTGCCCAGCTGGCACTTGCATCGGGTATGAGCCGGTAAGGCCCCTGGGAGGAGGTAGCTATTGGTACCATTATGACTGGTTGTCACACTTGTACAGTATGTGAGGGAGTCGGTGGGTACTCCGATATGGGCATGAAGACATTCCATGCATGACATACAACATTCATGCAGACATGTTCACTGGATGTATTGCTGGTTTTACTATTGCATGAGCACTTTGTGGGGAGTAACTGTAGGAGATTATCACCACCGGCTTCTCATTACCCTGGCCATGGGACCCCCTTCAGCACAGGCCAAGTGTGCGTGCGATCGACCGCATTCGGGACCCGCACAGTGAAGAAAGTCTAGATGTGGCTTTAGACCATATTTGTATATGTATATTAGAACAATCGCTTTATTATATCATTTCTAGATAAGATATAATTGAACTCTGCAAAACATATCACTACATATTTGCATGTGCTAGTATTCATAAAAAGGGAAGTTGAATTATGTCGATTGGTCGCTATGACTCATGAATGACTCGGTGTGGTATACTAAAATCCGATTAACATTGTGTGATGTATTGTTATACGTAGATTATTGGATAGAGTTTCACACAGAGGGTGACTCTACCCGATTTTTTTGTTAAATTATGGATCCCAGTTAAATGGGACATAGATGATGTATGCTGGTTACCTAATATCCATGTGTTGATTCGTTGTCAACGGACCCTTGTGGATAGGGGTGTTACATTAACTATTGAGAGGATATATATATATATATATATATATATATATATATATATATATATATATATATATATATATATATATATATATATATATATATATATATATATATATATCATTTAATACGTCATTGCATCTAAAACCTTAAAAAATAACTTCGTATAGGTTTTAATCTAATATAAAATTATGTTATTTGGATTTATTTCATATTGCATATGTCATCGAGACTGACGAAATCGCATCGGGTAAATACTCAAAGGCAGTCCAATAATAAAGTGAACTTTTTTCCCAAGTAATGTATGATTGGCCCCCACCCTAACTCTAGCCAGATCATCTCATGGGAATCAAGTCAATAAAATAAACAAATAAAAAGACATCCCTTTATTTCCGTAATGCAAACCCGAGAGAATCCAATTTCGGAAAATGGCAAAATCAGAATTTCAGAAAATTCAAATTTTTCTAGATCCTGAGATCTAAACGGACTCTCCGCTGAAACTGCCTCGAGAAATCTCCTCTCAGGTAACCACGTCAACTCTCAGGCTGGATCTCCGAGGTGGTCGATCGCCAACGCGTACGCCTGACGACACATGACAAGTCGGGATGCCACATGGCACCTCAAGAGTGTGATACCTACGCTAAAATAATGACTTCCACATTGAGCTATACATGGTGGTATGATTCCATGGCTCATATTAAGCCACGAGGTATGATGTCATAAAAAGAATTAAGGAAATAAAAAGAAAAGTAAAGAAATTGAAGCCACACATTTGGGTTTGGTAAGAGTAGAATCTTCTCCTTTGACCCATACTACAATGTTCCAAAAGGAGGGTATAGAACAAAAGATAGCCGGTTGTTCAGACGCAAGAGTCATCTAGTGATTTTTTTCTTTATATAGAAGACTCTTCTCTGTGCTCCCGCACCCGACCGTCGCATTTCTTCTAATTTGCGCTGTGCCGTTTACTCAACGAGAGTCACAGGCAATCTGGGCTGGGGTTTTTGACAACCCATGAGGTAGGGGTTTCATCCTACTTGTTTTATTCGGTTAAGTGTTTTGTTGACGCTTAGGTTTGGATCAGGCCGTAGCAGCCGCTGACGGCCCCAAATCTTTGAACCGAAATGTTGAAATTCTCAGACCCATTTGTGCATTCAGAGCGCTAGGACTGCTGGTGTTGTGTGATGATTCATTACATAAATTATACTTGATGGTCAAGGAAATTGGTTGTGGTGCAAACTGGTTTCAAAAGGTGGGAGCTGAGAGTCGACGGGGTGGGTCCCCGCCCAATGCACAGCCCACATGCCTCGTTCGATCCAAAATTAGTCCCTGTTTGTGAGTTGACCAAAATCGTCTGCTATGTGGTGTGTGCTTGAATTTGTTGAAATGAATGGCTTGGCATGTGTGGAAATAGATAGGTTAAGATATGATTTTAGCGGGTTAACACAATGACATAATTATATGAAATAAAATCGCTGCAGTAAGCCATCGGAGATGAGATTATGATCGGCTCAAGTGAGCTAAATCTTTGGGTGATGGTTGATACGTCAATTCATGTGTGTAAATGTAGTTGATTGAAAATATGCACATTGACATATTGTATAAAATGGTTTTGAAAAAGGGCATAATGCATTTTCATATGCAATCGAGTAACCTAGAAGTTAGGTGAGTGCACAGATATGAATTTTCGAAAAACGAACATGGTACGAAGGAATTTCACAAGATGATTTTCTCCTGGATAATTTGCCGAGATGGGCCAAATGTGATCATTTCGATGAGGACCAAGGATCGTTTTAAAGCTCACCCAACCAATTCCGCCTGAGAAGGTCCACATTTTTACCGACACTTCGATAGTATATTTTCAAGAACAACAAGTTTTGTTTTGAAAATGATTATTTTCTCATACATGGCTTAGGCAAGTGTGAGTGAATCGGTGAAGACTCGAGACATGGGAATGGGCATGTAGACATTCAAGTAGGATCACGTATTTACTTGAGTGTGTGTTTAAATTGGAGTATCAGACAGTACACTTAGGTGGAGAGTAACCCATTTAGTGGTGATTCCACTACTGAGATAAATCACCCTTCGGTCGAGGGAACATTTTTCGTAATGTGGGCGTCGAGAAGACGGCTCTTCTTAGAAACCGATGAAAAGAAAGCCAGTTGTGGCTTTGATGTTTGGATAATATGTATTAGAATTGTAGATTTTAATATGTATTTGTATTAAGAGAAATGAAATAACTCGACTATTGGAAATATAGTTGGGCACATGTTTGATGAGTATTGATGCAGGCCCAAGTGGCCATTTTTACTGTGTATGCCTCGTGGGATACTCTAGACGTGATAGATTTTTCGCAGTTAATCTGCAGTCAACTAATTTCGCTTCTCAAGGTCATACATAAACCCGAAAATTCTAATTCTTCGAAAACGTAAAATGGTAATTTTGATCAAAATTTAATTTTCTAGATCTCGATGATCAAACGGACTTCATCAAGAATCGCCTCGCGAAATCTAGCTACCACGCCGAATTTCACACTCGAGACAAATGAATTTCACATTTTTCTAGTAACTCGTGTGCTCAAAAGTCAGATGACGTTGTAAGACCCGAGAAATTTCAATTTATGGAATAAGAGCAAAATCGTGACTTCGATTACAAATTGTGCATTTCGGCAAAAATCCGGAATTAATTCTCTCTAGATCTCGATGACGAAACAGATTGCACCGTTGGAATCGTCTCGCGAAATCTAGCTAACACGTAAAATTCCGTAAAATTCCGAGATAGTTGGAGTTGACACGTTTTTCGAGGCATCACGGTTCGGGTGCCGTAAATCGATTTTCGATGCGATAAAAGGCACATATAGCATGTACTCATGTACCATAAGGAAGAGAGAAAATGATGAAACGGACACCTAAGTAGTGCCGAATATCGATTCTCGGGAAAAGTGAGGGACATAAACGCTATTTTTGAAAAAGATTTAAGTCACTGTTATCAATTGTAATATGATCTTTCTTCATTGAACTGAAAAGAGCAAAACATGATTTGAAACCAGCATCTTCCAAGATTTCACTTGAGAGAATGTATATAGAAAATATTTTCCTCAGAATGAAAACCTGCTCCTGCTTAGTCTTGACAAGAAGGAAGTCGCTTCTTACAAGGGAGAGGGCTTCAAGGTGGGTACTGATTTAGGAGTTTCAAACTCCTTGAGGTAGGGTTTCTCCCTACTTGGTTTTATTCTCTCAAGCACTTTGTGAATGTATGAGTCGATCGGTACAGTGAGGTTGGCTTGGATCGTTCCAAATTCGGGAACCGAAAGCAGTTAGATTTTGTACCATGTGGACAGTCCGTGACTGTCCACGGGCTGACGGTTGCTTAATGTGAAATTATGTGTTACTGCATGGATTGGTTCTAGTAAAGGCCGGAATGACTTGAAATGCGGGTTCACAAAGTGAACCGATAAATTGTTGAATGTTGGAACCTCCAGAACATATCCAATGCTCCTAGGAATAGTGATACAAAAATATATTTTTGTGAAAATATGTGTTTGGTCGAGTGATTTAAATTAAATTGCTCGTGTTTGATCATTAGCCCAAGTGAGCTGATTTTGATGTATGAGTTGTAAAATTGCATAACATGATTGTGTGATTTGAATTATGCGAGTATATTCATGTTTATATATTTGCATGTGATTAGACTGATTGAACCGCATACATGCATCGCATATGCACTGAACACCCTAGGATTATAGGAGTGAGTGCATGAGATGAGTCTATAAACGGTTTCTGAGGGTCAAGCCTAAAAACACAATTACTCCGAGGGTAGTCCAATTAAAAATATCAATCACTCGAGCTACCAATTGATATTCATACTCCGAGGTAGTCCACAAACAATTAAAAATCAATCGCCTGAGCGCCCAATTGATATTCATCTGAGGGTAGTCCATTAAACAATTAATATATCAATCGTCGGTTTTACCAATCGATATATATACACTCCGAGGGTCATTCCACTAATAAAACAATAATTCTCATACAAGGTTTAGGCGAAAGGGAGAGGTGAGTCGTGAGGACTCGTGATCCGAAAGGTCATGTAGACATTCAAGTAGGATCATGATTCGCTTGAATGTGTGTTTACTTTGGAGCATTGCACTCGCACTTAGGTGGTGAGTGTACCTAATTTGGGCATTCTCCCATCGAGCTTTAAACACCACGATCCCCTTTTAAGGTGTACAGGAGCGTGCGAGGACGCTGGTCTCTGAGGTCGCTTTTAGAAGAAAGTTTTAATGTGGCTTTGGTGGCTTATGTATTAGAATTCGAAAGATTTTAATATATGTATAAGAGTAAATATTCAACTCAACGGCTGGATATAGTCGATTCACAACTGGTATGTTTTTATGGATATTGTAGTATGGGCCCAAGAGGCCGTTTTTATCCATATTTGTATCATTGTGATTATATTGGACTGCTTGGGACAGGTTTCATGCAGGTGATTTATTTGGGTAGAGCTCCCCGTACAAAGGAGACTCTGCCCGATTTTCTGAAGTGGCGTCGGGTAACCCGACATCCACTTGTATTCCGCGGGTTGACGGGTAGTCAACGGACCCCCGGGTTTTGGGGCGTCACAGCTTGGTATCAGAGCTTAGGTATACGAATACCTAGGGAGCTCGGGTTTGGGTATCCATCACCACTAGGTGGTTTGATGTGGAGTATAGGTATATGGAAACCTATAGATTGAGGAATTTGGGCTTAGGCCATAGTTGAGGATGAGCATCACCACTAGGTGTGGTTCAATGTTGAGTTTAGGTATGGGATTACCTAGGAAAATCACGGGACAAAACTAGGACACTACGTGCACGTGTGTTGATGTGTTTTGAGTGATTTGGTGAATTATTGTGTGAATATTTGATGATTGGTGTGTATACCATGTTATGTTGTGTGTTTGGTGTGCTTGACATGTTTTAGGTGTTGAGATTGTATGTGTGCTTGGTGATTAGCGCATGGAAGTGTAGAAAATATTTTAGAAAATATTTTGAGTGGTACAGTGTACAAAACTGGAAATGAAATAAATTGAAATCAATTTATTTGGTTTATTGGATGACAAAATAGAATTTTTAATAAAATTTTAAGGTATGAGAACATTTTGGGTGTTTACAGTGTATAAACTTGAACCAAGGAAATAAACAAAATAAATTCGCAAATGTATTTGGTTATAAGAAGGGAGAAAATAATTTTCTGGCATTTTACAAGTGGTAAAATTGAAGAAAATTGAAGAAAATAAATTTTTATAAATTTATTTGAGTGGAGAAAACTTTTCAGTGAAAAACTAGAAAAAAAAAAATTTATAAATTTATTTGGTTATGAGGTGAGAAAATAATTTTCTAAGGTTTTATATGGTGTAAAACTGAAGAAAAATGAAGAAAATAAATTTTTTGTAGATTCATTTGAGTGTTAAAGAAATGAAAAAAATTATTTTTAGTGATTTTAGTGATTTTTTCCAATTGTTGGAAATAATGGGAAAATATATAAATATATATTATAATGAAAAAATCAGCAAGTGAACTGCTGGGCTACGCCTGCATAATATTGTGGGAAATAGATCTTGTATTGCAATACACCATTGTATTGCGTAGATTTTAGCCGGAAGCGGAGGTCGGTTTAAAGGAAATTTGTATTGCAATACAACTGGGTGTATCAGTAAAGAGGTGGCCGACATTTGGTTAAGGAAATTGTATTGCAAAATAGTGGCCTTAGGGTGGGCTGCAGATGCTGTATCAGAATACCGACATTTACTGGGTCGAGGGACAGAATACAACTGGGTTAACCTCAGATAGAGGGAGATTCGCTCTGTCGCGGGACACAAATAAGTTAGCAAATAAGGCATAGCACGGGCACAAGGACAGTACGGGCGAAGTGCGCACACAGAAGAATAGCACAGCGGGGCGCGCGGCAGCGGGCGCGCGGTGCGCAGGGCGCAGCGCGCCCGCACCGGGCGCGGCCACACGAGTCACCCGGCCCGTTGATCCGGTCGAATTTCTGTGATTGTTCCTCAGCCGATTGACATTATTCGTAAACCCGGTTCATGAACACTGTTCATCACAAAATTTTCCGAAATTTTTTTTTTTTATTAAATTAAATAAAAATAAAATAAAATCAATTAAAATTTGACAAAATTTTCGAAAAATAAAATTTTCTCGTAACAAATTTTCTAAAAATAAAATACCTTTGTTGAAAACAATATTTTAAATGCAAATGGATGTCTTACGTTCCAGTGAATGCAAGGACAATGTGTATGCACTGATGATAAGAATAAACTAATATGTCCAATGGAAGGTCTAGCGCCCCAGAGAGTCCCATATTGATTGACAACTTTATCTTCCAGATCCATAGCACACAAAGAGACAGGCAGATCCCCACTGGCATCCAAGTCAAAAACAACCCGCATCCCGGCCCACAACCCAGATTCATACACGCTCCTGTCAACTGAAGAGAAGAATGCTATCGCACAAGCTGGTATAGCAGGTAGACAGGAAGATCCTAGTAACCTCCAGAGGTTTGTGTGACGCATCATCCTCCTCGATGACCACAGGGGAGGAGATCCACAGGCTCACCATTGTCCATGTGAATCGAGAAAGTGCTAGAGGCTTCTGAGTCACTCCGACGCGACCTGACAGACCAACTGCTCCAAAGTAGAGGATGAGGCCCAAATAATATAGAAATGGGGTGCGACCTCTGTAGACCTTAGAGGAGCCATTGTATGTGAGTTCCTCCCTGTGTGGATTAGGCCAGAATGGTGGATGATAAATGAGGTTAGAGTCGAGATCTCGTGGACTCTACTCACAAACTGACCCGAGGATTATGACATGTCGTAGTTCGATGTCATCCTGGATGGATTGAGAAGCTTACAGATCGTTATCGAACAGGCGAGAAGCGGTTACGCCTATACGCAGGATCTGCACTGAGGTATTTTTAGGGGACAAGCATGACGTTTACCCCGCATGCATAATGAGTCCAAGTTTCAGACAAGAAGGGTTGGCTAGCGAGCCTTAATTTCTAGAGGACGAGAGAGACCAGACTTGATCTACCCCGAGTCAGATGAAAGGCTGGATGTTTTTCCGTATGAAGTTAATTGACTACCTCCACATGTGGATGTGTGACTTCAGACGAAGCTACACCTGTACTCACCCATGTCTATGACTCAAGACAATGACACCTATTGAGCTAGAACTCGAGTCCAAATTTACAAGAGCTACCGACAAGCGTGGGATTTATTAGACTGAGCACTTCACCATGGGGCGTCCGCTCATGTGCGAAGGAGTATGACAAGACCTTCGACCGTATCGACAATGGCTGTTAAAATGTGATGCAAATCAAGAATCGATACCCATTATCAAGCATTTACGATTTATTTGATCACTGAGAGCTCTGAGTCTACTCTAAGATAGACCTCTGCACCGGCTACTACCAAATTGAGAGGTTATGGAGACAGATATCCCTACACGCTAGACGCTGCTTATGTGCACTCAGTTTACTTTTGATGCCCTTGATCGACTTAATGCAATTCAGCAGTATTCATGGATCTCATGCATAGGTATTCCAACCTTATCTAGATCAGCTTTGTCGTAGTCTCGTGGATGACATCTTGATCTATTCCTGGCCAAAGGAGCATGAGTATCACTGAGGATCACCTTACAACAAGTAAGAGACCACTGGGCCAGACGCTAAGTTCAAGAAGTGCGAGTTTTAGCTTACTCGAGGGAGATTTTGGGACACGTGGTGTCGCATCAAGAGTGTCAATGAATCTGAGAAGGTTGAGACCGATGAGTTGGGAGAGACCGACGTCAATCTTCTAGATAATGAAATTTCCCCAGACGGCTAGCATTACGAGACAGCTTTGTGAATGGCCGGTTGTCCATTCGACAGATCGTAGGACTTCGCCTACGGACATGGACTCCATGGTTGGGGCGGCCCTGACCATAGAGAGAGAGATTGAGTATACTTGGAACACTCCGATATGGCAGAAGAGGGAGGATCGCTTTTCTGTTCGGGGAAGAAAGTAAGACTTCGTCATATGAGTTTCAAGACCAGTAGCTGATCAAGTGTTAGTCAGCAGGCAGTGATATGTTATTTCACGACAAATTTAGGCATATGAGACGGATTGCTCTTAGAGACAGGATCCTGCGCTGACAACACAAATCCCGCCGAGCAGAGGGACAGAGAGTATATTAGCCCATTCCTCCACCCTAGAACTGGCCGAGGAACCTGCAGCTTGGGTGCTATACAAGCACTTCCAAGAATACGTATAGCCGAGGGGCTTATGTGGGCCTCCAAGTCGTGGGACAGTTCGAGTTGCGCAATGCAAGCATGGTGGACCCAGGTGGCAGAATCTATTGGTTGTTGATTGTCAGGCTTGACATGGATGAGTTGACAACCATCGGGTTGTCAATAATTGAGACCTAGGCCGGGTTGTCATACCCGACACGACATTGGATTTGGGCTTAGAGGTTAAGGCCTTTAGAGAAGCCAGGTTTAGATGTTCTTCCCTAGGATGTAGGGTGAGGGTTGACCTGATAGGTCGGGATTATGAGCGAGAGATCTCTCGTATTCTTCAATGGTTATCAATGCCAGACTAGAATTAAGTGATGTGAGCCTGGGGTGACTCGAGTTCGATACCCCATGGAATTACATCAAGTTGCTGCTTCCAAGAAGGGCCCTGTATAGGGATGTCGGGTCTCAAGACATGGACTAGGTTGACGGTCCATTGGATTGAAACACGAGCAATGACCTTTGGGAAGGCCACGCTACATACCAAGTAAGGTCAGGCAGTGGTTCATACGTTATGCGATTATATATTGTGTGTTAGAGGACATGCTACGAGCATGCGTCCTGAATCATAAGGGTAGCTGGGAGGAGCATTAGCCCTTAGTGGAATTCGCCTACAACAATAGTTATCAGGCGAGTATACGAATGGTACCGTATGAGGCACTGTATGGGAGGCCATGCAGGTCACCGTTAGGTTGGACCGAGGTGGAAGAGAGCTCCATCACTCCGGTCCCGACTGATTAGGAGACACCTTAGAGAAGGTGAGCTTTACTAGGACAAAGGCCTTTCATCGCTTCAAAGCCTAAGAGTTATGGATGTACGACGCCGACCCTTAGAGCTCGCAGCCGGGTGATCACGCTTTCTGAAGGTGATGCCTAAGAGAGGAGGGTCAGTTCTGGCAGCGCGGAAGCTATCGCCAAAGTTATCGACCTTCGAGATACTCGAGGATAGGCACCATTGCATACCCTAAGAAGGCACGCCTAGCATGTCGTGTGTCCACGAGGCAAGCTCACGCCCACGTTCCTAAATATACCCGCATCCGCGCCTCTGCGTGATCGGGATAGATTTAGTCGACAATCGGCTGACCTTTCGAGGAGGACCAGCAGCATTTTGATAGCCGTGGATCAGTTTTGCAAACGCAAGACCGTGAGGCTAGTGAGAGGCATGCACTGTGGAGTGGAGGAGTCAACGGGGAACGCGAGGACACGATGCGGCCAATTTATCCCTCTCTTTGCTTAGGACAAGGCATGCGGGTTTAGCTCCTCGTTTTAAGATTTAATGGCTATTACATGCATGATAGAGTGCAAGAAAAGTGCATGTGAGTGATTATGATCGTCCGTACTTTGTGACGCAAATTCCTTTTAAGGAGGGGAGAACAAGCACTTAAATTTCCACTTATAATAAGGCAAAATCGTAATTTCGATTAAAAAATTGTGATTTCGGTTAAAAATCCAGAATTAATTCTCTAGATCTCGGATGATGAAACGGATTGCACCGTTGGAATCGTCTCGCGAAATCTAGCTAGCACGTAAAATTTCGTAAAATTCCGAGATAGTCTGAGTTGACACGCTTTTGAGGCATCGCGGCTCGTGTCAAATCGATTTTATGCGATAAAAGGCACATATAGCATGTACTCAGCGCACCATAAGTGGTAAGGAGTAGAGAAATGATGAAATGGACGACCAAGTAGTGCCGACATCGATCTCCGGGAAAAGAGAGACATAAACGTCATTTTTGGAAAAGATTTAAGTCACTAAAAGACGAAATTGTAATAGCGACTTTCTTCACAAATCAAAAGAGCAAAACAGATTTTTGTAAACCAGTGTCTTCCAAAGAGCTTTCGATTTGAGAGAAATTTGTAGAGAGAGCACTTCTCTAGAATACCTAAGAATCCACCGCTCAGCCTTCTGACAAGAAGTGGTCGCCTTCACACCTTATGAGGGCTTCGTGGGTACCCCATTTCTTAGGAGTTTCCTCAACCTCGAGGTGGGTTTCTCCCTACTTGGTTTTTATTCCCTTAAGCACTCATGAATGACGTTTGACCGATACTGTGAGGGGTTTGCTTGACGGCCTAAATCTGGAACCGAGCTGCTAGATTTTGAAACCCATGCGGTCCTGATCAGTCTACCGCTGATTTGGGTTAGTTTATTATGAAATTATGTGCTACTGTATGGATTGGTTCTAAAAGGCCTAGAAATGGCTTGAAATGCGTTCACAAAGTGAACCGATAAATTGTTTGAATGTTGGAACTGTGAACCCTGCAGTGGTTTTACTGCCTTGTGAATAGCGATACAAAATATATTTTTGTGAAAATATGTGTTCGGGTCGAGTGATCAAATTAAATTGCTCGTGGTTTGATCATTAGCCCATGAAATGATTTTGATGTATGAGTTGTAAAATTGCATAACATGATTGTGTGATTTGAATTATGCGAGCATATTCATGTTTATATATTTGCATGTGATTAGATCAGATTGAACTGCATACATGCATTCCATAGCGCACCGAACACCCTAGATTATGTGAGTGAGTGCATGAGACGAGTCTGTGAGAAAAATCTGGCTCGAGGGTTGTCTAAAACATTAATTATCGAAGGGTAGTCCAAATTAAAATATCAATCGCCTGAGCGCCCAATTGATATTCATCGGAGGTAGTCCACAAACAATTAAAGATCAATCAGCTTCTGAGTTTTTACCCAATTGATATTCATCTGAGGTAGTCCACAAACAATTACGGCATCAATCGCTGAGCGCCCACCCGATATATATACATCGAGGGCTGTCACCAATAAAACAATAATTCTCATACAAGGCTTAAAGAGTGAGAGAGTCGGTGAGGACTCCTGATCCGGAAGCTACTGTCATGTAGACATTCAAGCAAGATCATGTATTTCGCTTTGAAATGTGTGTTTAGCATTTCTGAGCATTGTAATCGCACTTAGGTGGTGAGTGAGCCCACTTTAGATCTATCTCTCCCATCGAAAGTTTAGCTCACCCCGCCGGGATTCCCTTACAGGTACAGGGAGCGTGCGGAGACAGTCATCTCGAGGTCGCTAGCCTGAATGTGGCTTTGGTGGTTTACATGTATTAGAATTCGAGTATTTTAATATATAATAGAGAAGAGTAAATATTTGAACTCTAGAACTATAGGATATAGTCGATTCATAGTTGAAGGTGTTTCTATAAATATTGTAGTATGGGGCCTCCAAGAGGCCGTTTTATCCATATTTGTATCATTGTGACTATATTGACCGCTTGGGACAGGATTCATGCAAAGATTCACTGGGGGTAGAGCCCCCGTACAAAGGAGATTCCGCCTCGATTTTCTGGGTGGCGGCTGCAACCCGACATCCACTTGTATTCCGCGGGTTGACGGGTAGTCAACGGACCCTCGGGTTTTGGGGCGTCACAGACAGCTTGTGAGAGACATGTGATATGATAAAAGTCACCTACTACACGTAATCTACGCGACATGTCGTATGAAAGAGCGAGAGGATGTAGATAAATGACTTAGATTAGTTAGTGTCAAAGAGCCCTTAAAAGTCAAACCAAAGACAAGGAGGAAATTAAGTGAAAAGAATAAAACAAAGACTCTTCTCCATTTTTTTGTCGGAAACGTGCAACGAGGGAAAACTAGTTTGCAGAGAAAAAAGTGCAACTTCTCTCTAGGATTTTCTATTGCTCGCACTACCTGCCTCGCTCCCGCCACCAAGAAGCAAAGTTGATCTACGCTGCAAGGGCTATACGTGGACATCGGTTTTGTGGAGTTTAGACAACTCCAAGAGGTAGGGCCTCCCACTTGGATTTATTCTTAGCTTAGTATTACCTTATGATTAATTGTATCACTTATGTTCATTTCAAAGATTATCGAGTGGTTTATCAGATCTAGTTCTCTCACACCACTGATTTATGTGTGATTTATGTCGTTCATGATCATTGAATTGCTTGAATTGTTTATTAGCTTATGTATAATTTCGTGTTATTGTTACGAATTGAATAACATGATACAGGAGTTAATTTATGTTAGTATACGCATGATTTATATATTAACATGAATTGTTTTGAATGGTACAATGCATTCCATATGCAAAGGGGCATCCTAGAATTGTAGGCGCGAGCGCATTTATTAATGAAGAAATTAAAAGGAAAATTGTAAGACCCGAGAAATTCCAATTTATGGAAAAAGGGCAAAATTGTAATTTCGATTAAAAATCCAGAATTTATTTTCTATATCTCGGATGACGAAACGGATTTCACCGTTGGAATCGTCTCGCGAAATCTAACTAGCACATAAAATTTCGTCGAATTCCAAGACAGTCGGAATTTATACGTTTTTCGAGGCATCGCGTTCAAAAGTCAGAAATTTAATTTCGATGCACGAAGTCACATATAACAAGTACTCATGTGTCATAAGTGGTATGAGTAGAGAAATGATGAAAATGACGGCCAGATAGCAAACAACAAACCGAATATGAAGGGACATAATGGTCATTTCTGGAATTCGGTTAAGTCACAAAAGACAAGATAACGATAGCCATCTTCAAATTCAAAAGAAGCAAAAACGTGAATTGATAACTAGTAGCTGCTACAGAAACGAAAATGGAGGTTTTTGGAGATAGAGCATCTGACTTCTCTCTAGAATATCGGGCAATCCGACCGTCATAGCCTTCGTGACAATATGGTTTTTACGTGGGAGCGGCTACGCGGTAGACATCGGATTTGAGGAGTTTTCGACAAACTCCGAGAGATAGTTTCTCCCTACTGGGTTTTACACTTTATTTAAGTGTTTTTCAATGTTTCATTGATCAGGCCTCGAACGTCAAGCTTGATCGGTCCCAAAACTTAGGACCTAATTGTTGTAATTTTTTAGAGGCTCAAGCTTCTCGCACATCCGCGGGTAGGGGCTGCTCGGGTTATTTGTATGTCGATTATGTATTAAATGGTGCTTTGTATGTATAGGGTCGGTAGTGGTCAAAGAAAAACCCAGGTTCACTAAGGAACCGATGAATTTGCGATTTTTCGGGGAATAGTAATGAGTCACTATCTGAAAATAAATGTTCTCAAAATATATTTTGCATCAATGTTCGTTGAGTGATTTAAGTCGAATTGCTCGTGTTTGATCATTAGCTCAAGTGAGCTAATTTTGATGTATGAAATGAGCAATTATATAACATGATTGTGTGATTTAAATTATATGAATATATGCATGGTGATATATTTGCATGTGTTATATGAGTTATTGAAATGGCATCACAATGCATTTCATATGCATCGGGTAACCTAGAAGTTGGGGGTGTGAGTGCATGATATGGTTTTTGTAAAATTATTGCTATGAAAAGCGACTTCATAGGACGATATTCCGAGAATTGGGCTTGAGATGGGCCAACAGACTATTTTGGATTGAGGACCATGTGATCAGTTTTAAAGTCAACAACCAATTCCTCCCTGGAGGGTACGTCCCATATTTTTACCAAATATTTCCTAAGAGTATATTTCAAGAACCTAATAGATTTTGTTTTTGAAATGATTATTTTCTCATACATGGCTTAAGCAAGGTGAGAGAGCCGATGAGGACTCCGAGACATGGGGATGGCATGTGCACGCTCAAGTAGGATCACGAATTTGCTTGAATGTGTTTATTTCTGAGCATCGTATATGCACTTAAACGAGAGTGTACCTCACTTAGGCGAGTCTCCAATTAATGAGCATTGAGCCTCACCCCGCCGAGGGATATTTCACGTACAGTGGAGCATTCAGGGGACGGCTCGTCCTAGGGATTGAGGATTAGAAGAAAACCTGTCATGGCTTTGCTGATGATATATACATGTATTGAAATGTCTAATTTTAATATATGTATTGTATAAGAGTGAAATATTGTAACTCTTGTAACTATTTATATATAGTTGGATTCATAGTTAGTATGTATTATGAGTATCGCTTTTGTGGCCTAAGTATCGATACTCATGTGATTGGATATATTGATATGTTCTGATTATATTTGGACTCCTTGGGACAGTTTCATGTGTGTTGTATTTAGAGCTCCCCGCACAAAAAGGAGACTCGCCCGATTTTCTCATGGCGCTTCTGCAACCCGACATCCACTTGTATTCGCAGTTGACTAGGGTAGTCAATCTTGACCCCAGTTTATGGCATCACAAAAATGGTTGTGAAAGGAGTTTCAATGGAAGATTTTTCGGAGAATTGGGTTGAGAGATTGTCCAACAATTCATGCCTAGCCTATGAATTGTTTCAGAGAGTTATCCAACAAATTCGCCTTGGAGGATTGTCCAATATTTTTACCAAAACTCAGAGTACGTTTCGGAACAAAACTTTTGTTTTGAAACAGTGTTTTTCTCACTTCGCTAGGCATGAGGAAGTCAAAGCGTTGGAGGTCGAGACACGGGATTGGGTGGGTCACATCTCATCCATATCATGTAGACATTTGAGTAGGGACTCTATGTTTTACTCGAATGTGGCCGGTTGGAACCACAGATGTGCACTTAGGTGGGAGTAACCCATGGTGATAATTCCACCGGGCATTACTCACCCCTGTCGAGGAAAATTATTTCAGTACGTGGAGTGTTCGAGAAGACTCGCGCCACGAGGTCGTTTTTGAAAAGAAATAATCGTGGCTTTGATATTCTCTTTGTAAAACATGTATTAGAACCCTTAATTTTGATATATGTTTTGATTAAGAGTAATGTAATAACTCTTGAACTATTGTAATATAGTTGGTTAGATTTTTGGTGAGTATGATGTGTAGGCCAATGTGGCCATTTTTACTCATTTTTGTATGTGGACCCGGTGTGGTCGTTGTACAATGTTGGGACATGTTGTATTTTAGGTAGAGCTCCTTGTACAAATGAGACTCTGCCTGATTTTTCAAACTTCTAAGTCCCGAAAAGGGACTTTACTGATGCCTAGTCACCCGACATCCACAAATTTTTTCAAGTGTCGACGGTGGTCAACTGGGACCCGAGGATCAGGCGCCACATTGGCTCCCCTTGAACTGACATGTTTATGGAATTAACAAATAAAAAAACATCCTTTTTTTTTTATTCCTCAGAAAGTGATTGCCATGGTTTCGAAAAATCAAATATTATCAATTCTCATGGTTTCAAAATCGATACTAAAAACAAATAAAACACATAAAATATAAAAAAAAAAACAAATTCGAGAGCTTCATTATTGTCTGCATGAGCTGTACGCAATATTAGATTGATTCTATAATTAATCCTAGAAATCTTGTTAGTTGACCAATCTTGTATATAAATATAGAAACAATTTGTTTTCCTAATTTAGGACCTAATTTTTAGGATGTAATTGTATCTATATATTGCCATTTTTGTGAGAAGAATACATCTCTTTGAAATATTTCTCGTTAAACTCTATTGTTTGACATGGTATCAGAGAAGGCTTGATTCCAAAGAAATCTGCAATAAACAATCGTATAATGCATTTTCCTCAAATTCATCACCCTCATAAGTCGCGATGAGTTTGATGGCGCCTCACTACAGTGCATCAACCGAACTTCTATCCCAACACCAACACACAACAGATTATCGTGACACCAAGACAATTTCGCTTCCAACCGTAATCATCCCCGATGAGACCAATTACCATTATGGTCTCAACCATGGAGACGCCAGACGCGCCTACAACAGCCGGATATCTCACCAGAAACGAAAAACCGTAATCCGAGATCCCAATCTTGGAGCATGGATTAGTGAAAATCACAGAGTGAAAAGTTGTGGCTCATTGACTCAATGAGTTTGTCGCTAATGCAACGATTTATTCGCCTCTCCACCGCCAAAGAGATATGGGAAGCCATATCAAAAACGTTCTATGATGGATCGGACGAAACCTGTATTTTTGAGTTGAACCAAAGATCTTTTTCTACCAAGCAAAATGGTCGACCATTGTCAACATACTATAATGAACTTGTTGCTATTTTCCAAGAAATTGATCATATAACTACCTCTCAAGAAGGAACAGTAGAAGGGGTAATCCAGTTGCACTCCGCGATGGCTAGGCTTCGAGTTCAGATTTTTCTAAGTGGACTTGACTCTGAGTTTGCTCAGGTTTGTGGAGAAATCTTGCGAAAAGACCCAAAACTTGATTTGGAGAGCACATATGCATATGTCAGGAAAGAATATCAATAGAGACGGATACCGGGAGCTATCGTCCAATCTCTCGAGAACTCTACTATGCCGGGCTAACCAAACTCTCGATTAAGGATCGCCGCTCGTATCATCAACCAATCGAACAATCAATCAGCTCGAAAGCGCCAACAACTTGGTATGCACTCACCGTGGGGAAAAGGGTTCATTCACAATGTGTCAAGGTTACAAGATTATTGGCTATCCAGAGTGGTGGACTTCTCAAAGAAACCTCGTAAAAGATTGCCGGAAAGCTATGATGACATCGCAAAAGAAAATCGCCACGCCACTGCAAATGTTGCCCATCCAAGTATTATTGGTAAAATGATCTCAGATTTTCAGAACTTCTAAGAATAACTTGGATTATTGATATAGGTGCATCGTATCACATGACGAGGGACCTGGGCCAAGAAAACTGCTCTCCCTTCTTCTCAATCGCTTATTTCCACCGCTAATGGTAGCACTTCATTACTAAGTGAAGGATCACAGTCTTGTCTAACACTCTTTTCACATTAGATACCGTCCAAGTACTGCCTTTGAATACAAACTTTGTCTGCTAGCCAAATTACTTCAACTCTCGCTTGTATTGTAACCAGCCCTCATTTTGTGTCTTTTCAGACATTCTAACTCTAAGATTCGTTATGGTGTTGGGAGTGGAGCAAACTTTACTACTTGGAGTTGACAGAGAATGGGGGATCGAAAATCACAAAGTAAATCAAACTTAGCAAGAAGGCAAGGCTCGAAAGCAACTATATGGTTATGGCACCGTAGATTAGACATCTTTCTTTGGTTATCTTAAGAAATTGCACCACAACTTTTTCAGATTGAATGATGTAGAATTTTTGTGACACTTGTGAAGTTGGCTAGAGCCACGTATTTCTTATTCACAGTGCGAATAAAAGTTCGGGAACCTTTTGAAGTTATTCACTACGATGTTTAGGGTCTGCCAAGGTTCCCTACATATCTAGAGCTCGTTACTTTGTGACATTTGATGATGAATGCACTAGAATGACTTGGGTGTCCTATAAAAAGTGATGTGTCACAGCATTCGAATTTTCACAAAACGGCTTTGATTATCAAAACCATATTCGTGTTGGAAATTTGACAATGGTACTAAGTTTATAAATGCCTCTCTTGGTAATTTTTTGAGCAACCATGGAATTAGGTCATCATACTCTTTTTATGCTCATGACAAAATGGATTGGCGGAGAAGAATGGTGCTTTTGGAGGTAGTGGGTGCTTCTCTCTTGACACTGAACATGCCTCGATTTTATTGGGGTGAAGCTGTGAAATCTGTTGCCTACCTCATCGATTGAACACCTTCTCGAGGTAATAGACTTTCAAAACTCCTCAGCAAAAATTTCAATCCTTGCTGATTCCCATGCTTAATTTGAGCCTCGAGTTTTTGGATGTCACAGGTATATGTTCACATCCCCAAAAAATCTTCTGAAATAAACTTGATCCATGTAAAACGATGTGTTTTTGTTGGCTATTCGAGTTTCAAAAGGATATCAGGTGCTATGATCCTGGAAACCTGAAAGTACATGTGACTCACAGATGCCTCTTTTCGAAATTAGAGCCTTATTGCTCGAGGTCTAGAAAGTCTCTTTAGGGGAGGTTCAAGTGAAGAAGAATGAGAGGTGATTAGTTTATCGAGGTTAGAAGAGGTGAATGAAAAGAATATTCAGCAGAGAATGGCGGAGGTGATGAGTTTATCGAGTTAGAAGGAATGAATGAAGAATATTATGAGAGTGGCGGAGGTGATGGTTGTGGTTGGAAGAGGTGAATGGTATTTCAAGCATGTTGTGCAACAAGGTTGTGATCACAACCATGAAACCGAAGTGAATCATCGATGCCTGAGTTGCCCCGTCTACGCCCATTAGCAAGAATCGGCCAGGAATGTTCGCCGCCAGTAAGTATGAATCCTATGTTTGGAGAGTCTAATGAAACATATGTTCTGTGAGAAAATACAGCTCTGAAATATCACAAAAGATTGAATAGGGGAGTTCCAAAAACAATATGAACACGATCTGAATCTAAGACCAAATACGATTAACCACTATGTGTCATCTCATAGGTTGGCGAATCGTAATGCATTTCTTGTTAATCGATTGTCCCACAGTTTCTATTCCCCAGTAATGTACGGGGATGCATTGGGCGATCCCAAAATGGAGAAAGGCGATGAGTAGAAGATAAGATACAATGCAGAGACTTGTTCCACTTTGCCTAAGGAATGAAGCCAGTGGATGCGGGTGGGTGTTCATGGTGAAATTCAAACCGGATGGAGTATTGATAGATATAAAGCCAGCTAATTGCAAAAGGGATATCTGTGAGGTATGGGATAGGCCCCATTAGGATGCTTTTTCATTAGTGGCTAAGATCAATACAATTCACATTCTTATATCTATAGTAGCAAATCGAGACTGGCCTCTGCAACAATTTGATGTTAAAAATGCTTTCCTCTATGGAGATTTGGAAGAAGAGGTCTACATGGAGCTACCACTCGGAGTTAAAAATGGTTCTTCATGTAAAGGTGAAGTTTGTAAATTAAAGAAGTCATTGTATGGGTTGAAACAGTCACCTAGAGCATGGTTTGGGAGATTCTCGACTACAATGAGGAGTTCGACTATAAGCAAAGCAACTAAGATCACACTTTGTTTATAAAACACAACGAAGGAAAAGTAACAACTTTAATTGTGTATGTTGATGATATGGTCTTGATAGGAGATGACCCATGCGAAATGAAAGCTTTACAGGAGTATTTAGCCACTAAATTTGAAATGAAGGATCTCGGGCAACTTAAATATTTTTTGGGAATTGAGGTAGCAAGATCGAAACACGGAGTCTTGCTTTCATAGCGAAAATATGTGTTAGATCTTCTAGCAAGCAAGAATACTTTAAGTTGCAAACCGGTAGAGACGCCAATGGAAATGAATCATAGCTCGAGTTCTCCCGGACCAAGCCCAAATTTGTAACGCCCCAAATACCCTTGGGACGTCATTACATACTATAGCCATTTACACACCATGAGAGCACTAATAAAATCCATAAATGATCGGGGTCACAATTTAACAAATTAAGAGTCTCCTTTGTTCGGGGAGCTCTACCCAGAAAACACAACACGTGCGATTATAATACATCCTTACATTGGCCCATTTATCCATAAAATATTTAATATTGTCCCAAAAGATTTCCATTCACCGTATGAAATACTCACAATGACCTTCAAAGAACTAAGCCAAGCATGACCACAATAACAAGAATATCTTGGCTTGATAAGCATTTACATTTCCAAAAATTAAACTATGATAGCAGGCGGAATAACAAATGCTAGACTTTACATGGTTTCAAAATAATTTCTCTAGTCTAGTACCAAAGAAGCGATAGCTCTACATGTACTCCTCGGAGTTTAGATTCCCCTCGGGTTGGAGGCCTCCCCCCGTGCGCGGGTTGCCGGCTCTACCACTCTCAGGTAAAATGCGAAAGGGATCTTAAGTAGGGGTGAGCCTGAGGATGCAGGAAAATCTCGAGAAGCTGACAAAGGTTTAGAAAAGTATGAAAAACAATCGTTCTCATTTTTTTTATAACATATCATAAATCATATACATTTTACGAGAGAAAACAGGACATTGAAAAATAGATCTGAGTTTATATGAAAGCACTTAAGTAAATGTACACTTTCAGCAGCGTAAACAAAATTATAAACATTTTCACCAAATACCATTTCCAACCGTTATTTTTGTTTCTCAAACATCCTTACAATAAACTTCTCATTCATCATAGTAGTGTTTCTCAAGCATCCTTATAAGGAACCTCTTGAGTATAGGTATAGGTTGAGCATCCTTATAAGGAACCTCTCATATATCATAGTAGGGTTTCTCAAGCATCCTTATAAGGAACCTCTTGAGTATAGGTTGAGCATCCTTATAAGGAACCTCTCATATATCATAGTAGGGTTTCTCAAGCATCCTTATAAGGAACCTCTTGGGTAGCGAGTTATAGGTTAGACATCCTTATAGGAACCTCTCATTTATAGTAGGGTTTCTCAAGCATCCTTATAAGGAACCTCTTGAGTATAGGTATGGGTTGAGCATCCTTATAAGGGAACCTCTCATTTTATAATAGTAGGGTTTCTCAAGCATCTTATAAGGAACCTCTTGAGTATGGGGTATGGGTGAGCATCCTTATAAGGAACCTCTCATATATCATAGTAGGGTTTCTGAGCATCCTTATAAGAGATTTATCTTGAGTATAGAGTATGGAGTTGAGTAATCATATAAGGAACCTCATTTATAATAGTAGGGTTTCTCAAGCATCCTTATAAGTAACCTCTTGAGTAATAGGTATAGATTGAGCATCCTTATAAGGAACCTCTCATATATCATAGTAGGGTTTCTCAAGCATCCTTATAAGGAACCTCTTGAGTATAGGTATAGGTTGAGCATCCTTATAAGGAACCTCTCATATGTCATAGTAGGGTTTCTCAAGCATCCTTATAAGGAATCTCTTGAGTATAGGTATAGGTTGAGCATCCTTATAAGGAACCTCTCATTTATAATAGTAGGGTTTCTCAAGCATCCTTATAAGGAACCTCTTGGTATAGAGTATAGGTTGAGCATCCTTATAAGGAACCTCTCATATGTCATAGTAGGGGTTTCTCAAGCATCCCTTATAAGGAACCTCTTGAGTATAGGTATAGGTTGAAACGTCAGCCTGGGAACCTCTCATTTATAATAGTAGGGTTTCTCAAGCATCCTTATAAGCGACTCTGCGATTATAGGTATAGGTTGAGCATCCTTGTAGAAACCTCTCATATATATCATAGTGGGTTTTCTCAAGCATCCTTATAAGGAACCTCTTGAGTATAGGTGTAGGTTGAGCATCCTTATAAGGAACCTCTCATATATCATAGTAGGGTTTCTCAAGCATCCTTATAAGGAACCTCTTAAGTATAGGTATAGGTTGAGCATCCTTATAAGGAACCTCTCATTTATAATATAACAATCCCCCATGTTATGTAAAAATCCCCCATAATATATAATAATCCCCCATGTTATGTAAAAAATCCCCCATGTTATGTAAAAATCCCCCATATTATGTAAAAATCCCCATAAAGAAAATCATTTTCGAGTGAGTCGGAACTAAAGTCGGAAACAGGTCCGAGTTAGTCGGAATCGGGTAGTGATCACCATAGTAGAATCCCCCAGACTATATAAAAATCCCCCATGTTACGTAAAAAATCTCTCATAATATATAATAATCCCCCATGTTATGTAAAAATCCCCTAGGTTATGCAAAAATCCTCCATATTATGTAAAAATCCTCATAAAGAAAATCATTTTCGAGTGGAGTCGGGCACGAAGTCGAAACTTGGTCGGTGGTCGGAATCGGTGATCATATGGTAGAATCCCCATCTGTATAAAAAATCCCCTATTGGATTCCTCCAATCACATACCAGAAGAATTTATTTTACCGACCAACAATTTCATAACCAATCATTCCATATGTCTCAAATTTCTTGGAAAAACTACAGAATCATGTGTCGTAAAGCGGTCGAAATAGTTAGAAAATACGAGAGATCATACCACGGTATTTTCTGCTCTGAATCACTAAGAGTTAGAAATCAATCCCCGAAGAACTTACATTTAGAATAAATTCCTCGTTCTCACGTGCGAAGAGAGAATGATTTAGTCTTACGAAAAATAGCATTTATAGCCCCAAAACGTACATATATATATATACCCTAGCCTCAATGTAAGTGAATGGGAGAAAACCCTTAATCTTTGGTACGTATGGAGATCTTAAGCTTTTGTATCACATTTGCCCTTAAATCTCCTAGATCGGCCTTCCTTCCTTCTTCTCCAACGATCCCTAGGGCTTCAAGAGGTGTGGGGTGTGCGTGGGATGGAGAGAATATGAGGAAGAGGAGAAAAGTTTGGGTTTTAATCCAGCTGCCCCGAAAATCACTATTCATGGGGTATTTTTGGTTTTTCTTCAAAATTACAGTTTTGCCACTACACTCTCAAATTTAGTCTATAGGACTATTCTAAAGTTTTTCGACGTTCCGGATTCATTTTTAATGTTATTTTAACCTAAAAACCTTTATTTCTATGATTTACGTAACCATTTTTATATTTATCATTCTTATGCTTTGATTTAAGAGGTAAAACTAATTGGACGATAATTGATATTTACACGTGTAGAGTTGTAAACAAACAAAGTGCGTTATCGTGATTAGTTGGAAGATTAATCACTTATCACACCTGAGGCCGGAAGTATAGCATATGCGGTGGCGTTGTGAGCTAGTTCATGCATGCACCGAGTGAAGAACATACAATGGATCTTAAGAACTTAAAGAGTGCTCTAGGAAAAGGTTTGTTGTTCTCAAAAAATGGTATCTCTAACATTGAAGGATACACATATTCTGATTTGGCAGGTGATCAAACAACCAGAAGGTCCACATCTAATTACTTTACTTTTGTGGAAGGTAATCTGCTTACTTGGAAAGAAGCAAAAGGTGCAAGATCAAGTGTTGAAGCCGACTCGAGGTACGGCTCGCGGTGTATGCGAATGATGCGGATAAGGAATACACTGAGGACTTGGGGATTGAATATCATGCTACACCTATGAATCTCTCCACCGTGATAATAAGGCAAACGCATCCAAATTGCACAAAACTTATTCAACATGATCGCACTAAACATGCTGAAGTTGATCGTCATTTCATGAAGAGGAACCTCGATGAAAAGATTATGCACCCATTTATTCAATCCCAGTCAATCACTGATATACTCAGCGCGCTTTCAGAAGGTGTTTATGAGTATACTGGGATAAGTCAAGCATGATAGACATCTATGCATCAACTTGAGGGGGGAGTGTCTGCATGAGCTGTATGCAATATTAGATTGATTCTGTAATTAATCATAGAAATCTTGTTAGTTGACCAATCTTGTATATAAATAGAAATAATTGCTTCTCGCACTTAGACCTAATTTTTAGAATGTAATTGTATCTATATATTGCCTCTGTTTTAGAGAATAATACATCTCTTTGAAATCTTTCTGCAGAAACTCTAGTGTTTGACAATTATCAATTAAAGTAGTTTTGATACTCATTGCTGAATTATTTTGTGAGATCAAGAACATTTATTAAGCCCAAAACAATTGATTAACAATCAAAAGATATAATAAACAGATTACAAAACATAAATTTTATTAAACAACAAGTATATTAAGCCATGGGTCCATTAGTCCATTACTAGTTATCATTAAATCATCTAATAAATAGTCCATACTACATGAACAATTATATAATTAAATTGTAATATCATTATACTTGTTCTATAATTAATGTAATTATCTATGATTATTATTGTTGAATATAAATAATGAAAAGAAATTAGAACAAATAATTACTGTATTTATCTTTACACATTTTTATCTTCGTACGCTTAATTATTGAGTGTGAAATGAGTTGTGCTTGGGTGAGACGATGTGATTAGATGAGTGATAGACACAAAACTTAGCACTTCATTTAGATTTGATTATTAAAAGGCGCCACATCTTCATTTTATAAGCCATGAGAACATATTGTCCCCTTTATATATAAGTTTTAATAATTATAATATAGAATAATCCATACTCCATGACAGAAAGGTCCAAAGGCCATAAAATATTAACATCCTAAGATCAGGTAAATTGTTGGAAGTCTATTATATCTTAATCACTGGTCTCGACTTCAAATAATGGAAATGCAATTGTGTTATGTGGTAGACTTTTATTGGCCCTTGTGGTCCCTTTATATGGGATTAGCTTGAGTAAGCATTAAAAAACACATTTTGAGTGTGCACAAACCAAAGCCTTAATACATTCGTGCATCGAACAAAAATAAATTACTTGTTTTTGTTGAAACCCAAATGCTTAAATACCTCTCTCTCATTAGCTCATGTTAGATCACATCTCCTCTCCACTCTTCACATTGCTTAACACTCGAATATACCTCTAAAGCGCTTGACTTGTTTAGGGTATATTAAAAGCTACGCGAATTTTCGAAATAAATGAGACCCTAATCAATACATAGAGACAAGGAAAGTGGTCAATTTCCACTTGAGGACCCAAGGGTAATAAATAAAGATAATATGTCAAACTAGAATTTGGAAGAAGTAATGGATTCAAGGCAAATAGAGTTATTGAATAGAAATGAAGAGAATGTGACCAAGATGCAATTATGAAAACTAAAGCAAAATGGATTTTTACTGCCAAACATGGCCTATAAACATGGATTTAAGACCTGTACCTGTCCTCATTTTTTGAGGAGAACAAACTGTAGGGAGAGAAGAGAGAAAGAGAGAAGAAGAAGAAGAAGAGGAAGAGAAGAAGAAAGAAAGGTAAGAGAAGTTCAAGCAAGTTAAAAAGGTATTGAACTATCAACCTTGAGTACGGATCCTCGGTTTTGTTTGGTTAATGGTTATTTGTTGCACTAAACCTAGGGTTTGTTAGGATTTCATCCCAACCAAAGATACAATTGTGGTTAACAAACTCTAAATGGCACAAGAAAAACATGCAACCCTCCTCCTGAGGTCTGATTGCTTACAGACCACAGAGAAAAAGGAAGGTTGAACAAACCTCGGTCAAAATTGTGTATTTGGTATGTGTAAGGTTAAGACCCATTAGAATGGTTTTTAAAGAATCATGATGTGTCTTGAATGAAAGAAGGATTGAATGATAAATTGAGTAGAAAAGAGATCATAAGATGAATTTGAAGTGGTCTTGAAGTAATTATGAGGTATAGAGTTGACTGGGTTGAAACATATGGAAAATGGGAGAAAATACACAATCAAGTATTTTCAGGACTTGCACCCCAGACAGCTGAAGAACAGATGTTGAAGCACGGCACAACTTTGCTTCTCGGTCATTTTAAGCCGTTGTCTTCGGTAGCTAAGTCTACCTGCATAACTTGTTCCTCGGTTTTCTCCCGTTTCGACCGCTGAGTTACGATAATCTTGCTTATTTTCTTATCCGATTTGAGTGATTCAAGTGGCTACGCAAATAGACTTGAAGGAGAACAAAACTTAAAGAGGCACGCCAAAGCCCTGATCCTAGGTAGTCAAAATTCACCTGGGTGGGCCATGTGCAAGCCAAATTCGTTCCAGCTTTGAACATAGAGAAGTCCGGTTGTTTCTCGACGTATCTTGAGTTCCTGTTCGGTGATTCCAGCTTGGAATAAACCCTTAGCACCTTAGCTTTAAATGATTACAAGGACTTATTGTCAAAATATAGTTAAGACTCTAAAAATGAGTAATACCAACAGTCCCGAGGGCACTCCAGAACTGTAACGTCGTACGAAAAATGCCATAATCTCAATGACGATCCGATTTGACATTCTGTACTTCTTAAGTAAGATATAGAGACTAAGAATATAGCAATTAGGTGCATCTCATTATCCATCTATACTTCAGCGTTAGAATATGAAGTTCCATGTGTAATATAATGAAATTAAAGGAAAATGTAGAAAATGAAAATGTAAAGATGCCCATGTTTTCATGAAATGATTATAAATGAAAAATGAAATGAATTGAATGATGATTTGAATGCGAGTAAATATGTCATTTAACATCGCAAAATGGTTAAGTTTATATTATTATTATCACATATAACCGTGTAAATGATACCAAATGATGTGAGTATACATGAATGAATATGAATGAGTATACGTGAAATGGCATACGTAAATGAACTTATGAATGAGTATATGAATGAGCATACATGAATGAATGTGAATGAGTGTATGAATGAGTATACGTGAATAAGTATACGTAAATGAATTTATGAATGAATATACATGAATGAATATGTGAATGAGTGTATGAATGAGTGGCATGAATAAGTATACGAAATGAATTTATAATATATACATGAAATGAATATAAATGAGTGTGAATGAGCATAATGGAATAAAGTATAAGAATGAGTATACTTGAATGAGCATAAGAATGAGTATATATAAATGATCACATGAATGAGTATGATTGAGTATATCTTTGAAAAGATAATAATGAAGTGTGTGAATAGAAATCAAAAATGTGATATTCAAAACCGAATGAACGTGAATAATAATAAAGACTGGATTCATTAAACTAACTGGGCCGTAGTTCGAATTGAATGATATGAAGAACGACCGCCCCGACGGATGTAATTAAACGGCATCCGTTCAAGGCACCTCAATGATCCACGTCCTACTTCGCGGACGCACCACCCAAGACCGCGCATTATAAGACAAGAAATGTCCCACTTGGCGATTCACCAACCGATCCCGCCATGATGGCGTATGACATTTAATTGATACCACGCGTTCGACGCACTAAACGCATCCCGGCATTTAATGAGATCGAATAATCGATACCACGGCTCGGGATGCACCAAACGGTCCAGATGATGGGAGACCACTAATTGATGATTACCGGCTCGGGATGCACCGTAAACGCATCCCAAGATGATGGGGAGACCATGAATTAATACCATGTCGGGCGCATCAAACAAAGATCCGTCACGACGGGCACTCAATTGTAAAATGTGCACATTATCGAACGATCATAGCGCTGGATTCATTAAACGGAATCCACGAATGAATTAATTGAAGGTCAAAGTGAAATAACCGACAATGACGGTGTAAATGGGATTTTTATGTGTATGCTTAAATCTCATAGATTGAATTGTGAATTGGATTATTGTATCAAACGTATGTTAGATATTATAAATGATGTGTAAAAAAATGATGAAAGCATGCGAAATTAATAGCATGAGTTTATGTGGATAAAATGGTATTATTTAGTAAATGTATTAAAGCATATGTGAATGTTATTGTTCTTTTGAATTCAGAACACATGGATTGCCCAAATATGCTGATTAATTAAAAGGTCTTAATAATACAGCAAACAAATGTTTTTGGAAAGATATTGAAAACGTCAAAGAACTGCCCACTGATTCGCTTAATCGGGTCGGACCGATCAAAGTGATGATGGCCTATTTATTGTTATTTACTTTAATTTTATTTTTTCTCATTGTTTAAATTACGATTTGGCCATCAACTCTGATATTCCATAAATGATCTCTAATGTGAACGCTTGCATTGATCGATATGTAATTGAAAATAAACAGATAACTTAAAAATTATAAAATTATTAATGTATATAATAAATAAGTTATAAATTAATAAATAAATTTTACTTCATATTTAATACTATTTAATAATTATATCATATTAATTAAAAGAATTACAAAATTACAATACACTACATAAATACAGGATTATTGAATTAATTAATTTATTTTAATAAAAGTAATATATAAAAAGAATATATAATTATTGTAATAATTTATGTAAAGATGTTAATATATAATATATCTATCATTCTGCCTTTAAATTAATTTAATCAATAATTATTATAACTTTCATCCAAATTTGTTATTAAAATGCTATAACTAAATTAAAATTTTAATATCGTGAATATAAAAAATATCAATATTATATTAAATATTACACATATTAATGAAATAGACACTAACTTCCTCATTTAATTAATATTCCTAATTTCAGGAAATTGATAGAATTTTCACAACGCTTCATTCCCTTATCTTCCTTTTCCTCGCCTCCCTTCATCTTCTCTATCGTCTAATCACCGCACTACTCAACGGATCGTTCAGCCGCCGCCGGTCTCCCAGAAAGTCTAGGATCTGAAATCCTAGAAAGCCCACTACCATCGCGGTATCGGCAAGGATTAGAAATCTGGTAAGAAAGTGAAAGTTTTGATTTCAGGAAATTAATAAAATTTTCTCTACAACCCTTCTCCTTCATCATCTCTGTCGTTATTCATTGCACTCAATCATCGCGGCATCGGCAAGGATTAAGTTTTGATTCAAAACATGGTTCATCTCGGTAAGAAAGTGAAAAGTTTTGATTTTTAGTTATTTTGAAGAGGAATCAGATTTCTTAGAAAAATTGATTTTTTTTTGTTGTAATAGGTAGAAATGAGTAAGAATATACTGAATCGGCTTTTTCTTTCTCTAAGAAGAACGAGTTGACCGGAGCTGGATCTTCCGAATCTTAGCCGAAACATCGGTCTTTTTGAACCGTGCTCCGACTCATCTTCAAATCACCGTTTCATTGCCATTTGTTTCAAGTTATGATAAGAACCTGCTTCTGCTTCTGTTTTTCAACAAAACCAAAGCTCCAAAAAAAAAAAAGAGCACTGATTTGCGTTTCTATTCATCAAATTGTGTTTTCCTTCTCTTGCTGGGATCTGAGTTATTTATTTGTTTGTTTTGGGACTTTTGGCAGCAAAAAGGTGCGGAGGGAGGTAATTTAGTAATCGAAATGTGGTTTCTATTTTCTTTCATGTTATTGGAAAGGAAATAGAGGGTTAGACATATCAAAAAAGGATATAGAGAGTCAAATTATCCTGATTGCTATCACAGTTTTCAACTACGGGGCTTTTCTTAAGCAACCTTAGAACTATTGTTATTTCTGATTAAATTAACAGTCTAGCAATATTTTATAAAAAATAGATTTAGTTTTAATAGAGAAAACATTAAAATGTTAATTAGAATTTTGCAGTGTAAGATTTTTTACAATAATGATTTGAGTCATAAAATTTTCAGACCAATGAGGCCTAGATGTTTTTAGCCAAAACCTCAGGGAGGTGAATGAGCCTAACTCTTCACTTTATAATTCAAGTAGAATTATAAAATTGCATAACACATTGGCTTTCCTAAATAGATTTTTTTCCCTTTACTTGCACTGTTTTGTGAGATCCCGGACCAATGCTGAAGTTAAAATCTGCTTAAGAGGGTTCAAATAAATATTCTTGGTCCTGTAAACATATCATACAAGTTATGTACTTCATATAAGAGAATGTATGGGACACTTGATCTTGCCGATTTTCACTACATAATCTCCACTTATTATACATTCCGGATTTATAAATTTATTTTGGCTGAGCTGGAACTCAGCTCTTCTTTCATATGTTTTTCCTGCTGTCACTCTTTTTGGAAAGTTTGTTATATTATTTTTAAATCCAGTGAGAAGCTTGAATTTTTATCCTAATAGAATGTGCTTGACTTTTCTCCCTTTACTTTGGAAGAATTAGACTTGCAGCTGTTGCCACTTGGAAGATTGTTACAGAGATTGCAGGTGATATGTTTTAGTATGTCTCAGTTTGTCTAGTTATGTCTTTAATGGCACAAAACTATGACTGTGTTTGAAGTCTTTGTGGTTGCAAGCCAGTGTCACTATCTTTCTTGAATCAGACTTGCATTTTGTGTAGGGATTATGATGGCAGTTGTTGGTGATAAGTCAATTCTACGAAGCATCTTGAAACAGATTTTTAGGTCTCAATAATAGCATATATGTGGTATATGTTGACCCCCAAAGTGGGAAAGAAGAAACAGCCTGAAACTGGAAACTAACATAGCCAATTTCAGAATCCACCACCACAAGACCCCTAGTGAAACTAGAAATCAACCACCTTACCATCCGTTTATTTACTGAAAATCCTGGAGAAGTTTGCAAGTCTGTTGGGAGAGGTTTCTGCCCATACCACAATATCTGCATCCAGTCTTGAAAGATGGGTGAATCTATACCATCCATTTTGAATTACAACTTATTGTGTTTTGTTAAAGTGCTGGATTTATAAGCTATGCTTCATATGATAAATTGTATGTGCAAATTGTTTCTGTTGTGTTTGATAAGAAAATTCACAATCTGGGCAGAGGCATTCAATTTGAACGCTTGGCTGTTCATTTGCTTGGAGCATCCTGGTTTAGTAGATGAAATCCCTTGGAACAGATGGACCCAAAATACACATCATAAATATTTAGAGTAAAGCTCGTCATTTTTCTTTTGTTCTTATTTCGATTGTTATTATTATTATAATTATAATTGTAATTACCATTAGTAGTATTAGTGTTAATATGTAGTTAATTTCCTTTCTTTTTCTCTTTCTTTGTGTAGACATTTGGAGAAGCAAAACGACCTTCTTATGGATGCTTATAGATCAATGTCACATGAATTGCATAAACTTCAGGCAGTTCAAGTTTAATTATTTTTGTCTTTCTAAAAATGCCTCATGATAAGTATACGTTGAAATAACTTTAAAGAAACATTGATCAAGATAACTGAAATACTCAAATAAATTTCTTCGACATAGATTCTAACCATAGTTTTAAAAGGCACTCTTAAGGGGTGTTGAGGTTTAAGGCACAACCACTCCCTAGCTGTAGAGCCTTATCTTCCAAGACATGTGCATTATTGGAGAAGTGCGCCTTGTAGACTATAATTCTCATTTTTTACAAACACTTTTATTCTTTGAAATTTATATGTAAATTTATATAATTTTATTACTTTTTATTGAATTTTTATTTTAAATATTCGAATCTTAAACTTTTTATTAATACAATCATATTTGTAACATTGATTTTCTGTATTCTCTAATTCGTTTGGTGGACTGGTTTGTTTTTGTTTCAGCCTTTGTATAGGCTTTTGGTCCCCCTTTGTATACTTTCTATAGGGGTGTCTTCGTAGTTTCTTTTTGACGAATATATATTCTCTGTTTATCCATAAAAAAATATTTGTAACATTGATGTGCATCCAAAGTCGCATTTCACTTCACTTAGGCACGCCCCTTGTGGTGTGCCTTGCACTTAAGCCAAGATAGTAAAGTTTTTTGAGCAGTACTCCTGCTGTAAATCAAGCTGGGTTTGCTTTACTATACTAAAAAGCCGGATTACACTTTCAGCTTAATATTAATTTATTTAGCAACAATAATGTTAGCCATTTCTATATTTGGTATGTTATTTTTGTTTATGATGATGCAATCAGCGAGGTCATTATCTGGTCTCCTTGATAATCATTGAAACTAAAAGGAAGGAATGTTGAGTGTGAACTTAGACGCAGTAAAACCATATTTTGTGTTTTTAGGCCATAATTTATCATAAATAAAAATATAACGTATGAGGTGTTGTCATTTTTGTTCAACTCTAGTAATTTGAATAGCTATTTCAAATTTCATGTGTTATGATATGTGTGTAGAAGAAGAAATGCTCATGCACAAGTTCTATGAATCTGGTTAAAACAAGTCGAAAGCATCAAAATATAGAGGTATTTTTCTTCTCCTAGTTTTTATTTCATCGGAGGACTTGCGATAATATTAAATATGTATGCATTGATCTTAGTATTATTTTTGGGTGTTCCAAAAGAACTTTGAATTCATATCTCAACAAAATAAACTATATTTGATATCGAACTTATGATATGAAAATACACATACATCCAATCCTTTTCTCATCTTTCACTTTTCAATCTTTCGCCTTTAGATTTGTTACGACACTAAATGTCATCAACTTCAATCTTTCTAGTAGCCAGCTTGGTTGTTTCAACAAGTTAAGCAATCCTCTTCTTCTTTTTTTTGTGATGTGTCACGACCTTCCTTGTTTACTCCTTGTAGACTTCAGGTTTGCCTTTTTGGATTTTTTAATGAAGCTTGCTTTTTTGTCTAGCCAAAAAAAAATGAGAACTTCAATTCTATGTGAAACCCATCTAACTTATTAAAGGCAAGAATTGCAAGTGATAGGCGCTTACATTACCTATTGCTATTAGTATGATATACATTCAACAGAGCAACAAAGAGAGGACACAAGGTGAGATGAGGGGACGATAATGCTGGCGGTCATGGAGTTGAATTGATTTGCAATCTGTGGAGTCGAGGCAAGTAAGAGGAGTGATTTTGGAAAGAAGCAGATTTGTTGTGTGGGTAGAAGTCTTAGGTGGTTTGGTTTAAGGCGTGGAGTGTTGTAGACAAGTAAGGTGTTTAAAAGTTGGGAGGAGGAAGGAAGAAAATATCGGTTGAAAAGACACGTAAATGGAGCAAGGAGGTTCATCTTGTGTTTTATGGTGGAATTGAGAGCTAAATCCCAAGAAAGGGGGAGTGAAGGATTCCAAAAATTTTAGATCGATAAACTTGGTGGGAGGGTTGTACAAATGGTCAAAAGGTTTAACTAATAGATTTTAAAGAGTGTTACTAACACGTGTCCCTGTTTAATTGCTATTGATTAGATATTGAGAAGCAAATAAGAGAGCGATTCTTGCAAGTTTGACATCAAAAAGGTCTATGATCATATCGTCCTTTCTATGCTCGACGCTGGAAAATATGGGCTTGGGGAAAGTGGTGGGTGGAAAAAGTGGCATTTCCACCGTGAGTAGTTACTATTTTATTTTATTTTATTTTTATTGATTAATGGGAATCCTTATTGGTTTCTTTTGGGAGCTCTCGGGGCTAAGGCAAGGTGGCCTTCTATCACCTTATTTATTTGTGATTATAATGGAAGGTTTCAACGAACTGATTGAGAAGGTAGTTGTGGGTGGTTAAGGGTGGGAGAATCACATTAATTGGAAGCATGTTGTTGAGTTTGCCTCCTTATTTTATGTTTGCTCTTTTACATGCCAAGGAAGGTCAAGTTAAGGCTCGACTGCAGATATCCTTAGGAGGTGGCTCTATAGATTGTGTTTCGCACTTAGTTAAGTGACAACTATCTTTTGGATAATAGGAATGGGGGTTAGGTGTGAAGAATCTTTGGGCATTTTTTTCAAACTTGTATTAGATCGGCAATTTTTTTATTTATTTTAAAAGTACTATTTTGGGACAAAACTCATTTTATTAACATGGCCAATCATTGTGAAATTTCAAAACTTTTTTTGGGTGTTAGTGCTTGTAAGCTATGTTTAATAGATGTTTACTTTTTTTTTTTTCTCTATTTCTAAAATAAAAATAAAATAGAAGATGATGTTTAAGTAGCTACACCCTTTCACATCTATGAGCTTTTGCATTCACAAAAGCTACAAAGTTGTTCAGTTAATCCTTGGTGTTTGCTTTGATTGTTTTATTTTTGAGTGTTATTCTGCTTAGGGCCCGCTTTGGAACCCTGGGAAAGTACTAAAAAAAGAAAACAGAGAGGAAAATAAAGAGGAAAATTGGAAGGAATGAGAATTTGGAGGAAAATAAAAAATAGGTTTACACTTAATAGATTAGTTCTATATGTTTATTCAAACTTATTTTATTTGTTTATCTCTATTATATAAGGACTAAGAAATTTGAAAAAAATGTAAAATTTTGAGGAATTTTGATTATATTTGATTTTCTTTTATATTTTCCACCGTGGAATCAAAACATTTAAAATAATTTTTTCTCAATGATTTTTCCTTTCCTTAGTATTTTTTGGTTCCAAATTGTTCTCAGGTTCGCTTGATTCTCAGCATTTTCATGAAAGTAACATAGAAAAGTAATAAAATAAAAATGTATTTAAACTTTAATAAATTAATTTTATATATTTTTTCAAAACTCATTTTATTGGGGCAGCAAAATATTAAGCAATTCAAATTTTAAAATCATGAAAAGATTATGAACGGAAATTGACTAGTAATTATTTTTAGTAATTCATAATCTAAATTAAATATTTTGCAGTTAGAATAAGCAAAGAATTTTGAAAATTGAATATGAATAATCTTATAGTCGACAGAACATAAGATCGAGAGAGCCAACCACAAAACACTCTAGTGTGCATGAAGATGTTGAAGCATACAATGAGATGATCCAATAATTCTAATAAGAAACAAAATATTAAAGTCGATCAGAATTAAATAAGAAAGTACCACAAAATATACCTACCACATTGCAAAACCATATCACAAATTGTCTCCTGATGATTCCAAGTTTTGTATAAGAATTGACACCCACACAATACTAGCTACAAGAACTCATATGATTCGGGACATACTGCTTATTTTCCTAATGGCAACCTAATCCGTTGGTTTCATGTATAAGTCCGGGAAGATAGCATTATGGGCCCAAACTCAAACAGCTTAGGCTTCTTTAGTAAAGTTGGCAACCACATTGTATTAAACTTGATGTCTCGAAGCCTGTCTTCTATACTACTATCCCTCCCCAAAAGCTAACATGTAAGGCTCTCATACATTATTGACACAAATTCTAACCATTAAGGCCTTTAAAATCTAATAACTTAACACCTAAAATAAACAAAAGTTCGCTAAGTGTAACATGAGAAGCTTGGACATGGACCAATATTTCTAAATTTTAGGTTCCTTTATCATCGTAGATCAATATGTGACCAAGCATGATGAACAAAAACAACAAATAGAACACATTTCTAACATTCAACATATACAGCAACCATCTTCTTCCAAGAAGATGGTTATATAATATCTATGCATCTAATATATATGTTCACATACTTTTTGAGAAAACAAAGTTATTTTGTTGTGTGAACTGTATTATGTTAATAATAAAAGTTCCTTTCAAATAATCATAATTTTTTTCTACTCTTTACATAAGGGAGCTTAAAAGTGATTTTTTTTTCTAAAAAAAATTTGGTGGATTACCAAAAAGGTCCATGTGACACCACTAACAATGATAGCACTTTCTAACCATTTGTTTACATTGTTAAAGGATTGTCATCCTTCTTGTATTTATCTTTAAAAATGATTGAAGATGCTTATTTATGTTTAAAAAACTAAAATGTAAAAGGAAAATAAGATTACTATCTACAACTATATGGATAATATTGGTAAAGGAGTTCTATGTCTTCTTTCCTCTTAGTAAAATGTAGATTAAGATTTGAGATTGCCTATCATGGCTTATAAGGGCCTACTTGATAGAAAAATGAAGTCACATTAACAAAGGCTCCTTGGATAAACTGGTCAAGTGGCATTGGAGTTCATTGGTGTGTCTCTTCTTAGTGATGGAGATTTAAAATCATTGCTCTATTACAGCCTTGTTATGTTTAGTCTCCTAATCCATTTTAGGATTCTTTTTTTCTTCTCTCTTTAGTCTCTTAATTGGACTTCTAACTTTTGTTTCCCTTTTGCCCTAACACTGCAGTGATAAATATATACGTGTCATCCTTTTCAGAATTAATGAGAATCAATGATCTTTCTCAACATGGCACGAGCCATAAAAGAGCTTGAATGCTGGGGTTAGGGTTTCGACTTCAGGTCAACTCCTAGCAACCCATCCAAAGACCGGTCACACTTCTCTATTGCAGCCATGCTCTCACGGCCTCACATAAGCCAAATCATCGTCGAAACACCTCATTGTCGATTGTCTCATAGTTTATTTTCCTACGACCTCCATTCCAAATTAAAAGCACACCAACAGAGCGCCTGATATCTAACTTTCTGCGGAAGCTCACGAAAATAGCGACTAAGATTTTAAGGTTATAAAAGTAAGGGGTTATTTGCAAATAACTTTTTATTTATCCCTTTTAAACCAATTCCTTAATTTTAGAGATTATCTTGAAACCTCCGGAGGCGGAGATATTGGCATTTTGAACCAAAAAATTTTGTGGTTTTTATTTATTTTTTCTCCATTCTTGCTCCGTAGCCAAAGAGACAATGTAATTAGAATGCTTTTGAGTTTTCAATTTAGAGTTTCTCTCAGAACATATGTGGAACTATTGCCAATCTTAAGTGTTACACCGCATCAATTATTTGAAACATGGATTGAGGGTCTTGGTTGCTTGGGAATGATTTCATCTATCAAAATTGATTTGGTTTAGATGCAAGAAAATATGGGAAAAATGCAATTTAAAATGTTGAATTATAAAATTTGGCCAATGATGATTTTGGCAATACATCTCATCTTTTCTTTCTTTTTTTTTTTTGTGGGAAGAAAAAGATGTTAATTAACTCTAGGTTTTCTTAGGAAACAGGCTATAGGGCTAGGGTTTCCTTTGAAGGCTTTTAAATTTTAACTGTCACTGCTGTTTAAAAATTTGAAATTGAGGGCTTCCTTCCAGACAAAGTAGATAAGAGAATAAAATATAGTTTTCTTTTGTTTTTCCTCCTGAAATCAAATAATGGTAGAGGATCAGATCTCATAATGCTTTGTAACTTGTGGAATGCTATTGCGGGAGTGTTTTGGAATTCTAGGGTTTCTTGAAATGCCTGCTATGGAACTATAGCAAGTCTGAATTTTGACTGGCAGCTTGAAAATTGTTAGATTGATGGTTTGGAATGCTTTCTTACCATAGAAACATCAACAGTTTTGATGAGTGGTTGCACCAAATCATTGATATTTCTTCACAGTTATGATTTATCAATATATATATATATATAGATTTTCCTTCTCTATAGTAGTATAGTAGATGCAGTAGTAAAAGTGGAGCTAGACCCTTGTAGGAGATATACTTCATGAATTGCAGTAGTTACATTTGATTTTATTACCTAGCATGCACTTGCATTTGGTATTATCAACCACGAGTTTCGTTGATTTCCCCTTAATCAAGAAATGGTTCGCCTTTATGCTATAAAAAGGGCACAAGCGAAAGCAAAGGGAAGGGAACTATGACAAAGTGGAAATAGAACAATTTCTAGAAGAGGATGCAGCAGCAGCAACAGCCTCACAAGATGAGGATAAGGCTGAAGAAGTCACCAAGTGAACTTCCCCGGAAAGGGCTTGTCGTGAAGCTAAAGTTGGAAAGGTAATTAAATTCTAATTTCTCTCTTGTTATGCATTAATTCATTTTGCTTACTTGTTCATAAAATAAATTTCCCTCCCCCTTTCTAATTTATCTTCTAAAATTTATGTGTGTTTATGCGCTTGAAGAGTGTAAAAGGAGTAGGATTTCTTTTGCTAATATTGTGTCAGTGAAACCTTGATCTTTGCCGGCCAATTATCGAGAGCTCGTAGGATGATATCGTGCAAATTTCCGAGAAAAAAGGAACAAAACCCATTGACATGCACTGGCATTCTTCACTGTAAGTTGAGATTTGTCAATTGTCAAGCACAAAATTGTTGTTGGACATGTTTTTTATTTCAAATTAATTAGCTTAAATTCACTTGTTTCTAAACAATATGCAATTGTACATATTGATGTGTTCTGGCTCTCAACTATTTTAGACAGAGTAGTGTAAGAACCGAGAAAGGTGTGGTTTGGAAGTTAAGCACTACATGTTCTCATTCCATGACATATAAGTCATTCTCAGAATCATTTGTAAGTTTGACCCATGCCCATCCAAATCCTTTTATTATTTTCTTGTATGGTGTAAAAAAAAGTGCTTTTCTTTGCCGTTATTGTTCAATTACTCCTTCATGGTATGTGCAGTGCAGCTGCTACAGAAAATTTGTGCTGTCTATATGTATATATATTTCTTATTCTCTCATCCTCATGTTGTTTAGGTTGGTGCAATGGGCCCATGGGAAAATTAATAATGATTATACTGATGATTTTTAGGGTAAATTAGGTGTTAACACAAGGAAAAGAGGGCTCAGGTTAGTTCTTTTCAAGCAAAATAAAAAGGTATATTTTGGGAAAATAATTTTCACGCTAATCTACTCAATCTGCTTTAATGACCCCACTCCTCACTACTGCCTTCTCCCCCCTTTCTCTCCCTTATCTTTTCCTTCCCTTGCCCTTCTTTCTCCTCTCACTCTTATTCATCCCTACCATTTTGCTTTTAAAAAAAAAAGTAATCTCCTACTTAATATTTTATCCCATTTTAAATCTATCAAATTTAGGTTGCTTTTGTTTTTTTCACTTAATGCTGAATATAACTTTTTTTGGAAATTTTATCACGGTCAGACTTAATAAAGATAAGATAAAGTTTGCTTGCTTTTTAACATTGCAGAGCCAGCAGTGATTTATTAAATCTTAACAAATTATTTTAGTTCATTGTCCCGCCTCGTTTTAACGTCACATGTGTAATTTAATTTAATTAGTTTTTAATGGGCTCAAATATTTTCTCAACCGATACTGCCCGTGTATTGTTACTCTCTCAGAAACCCGAGAAAATTAGAATTTTCAAAAATTAAGAAATGTTAATAAAAATAATAAATTGCCATCGCGGTTTTAAAAATTCTGTATTTCGGATAACGAACCGATCGCTACGCAAATTCGCCTCGAACCCAAGAACTCAAAAAAGTTTCGTCAATTCTCGGCACAAACCGGAATATTTTCGATTTAAAGGATAAGTCACGACGGCAAGGACGTAGATTTCGACGCGTAAACTTGACTAATGAAGCACAATATGAACTATATATCCAAATAATACACAGTTCTCATTCCGATTATATTTTAAAATAATTTTTATTATTTTAATTTTATTATTTTAATATAATAATAATAATATTATAATGTTTTTAATAACACTTATAAAAATCAAGTTATTGTTTTACAATATTGTCAACATAGAATAAAATGATAACAAGTCAAGAATAAGAACAAACATAATATTTCTCATCTCATCTGCTTTTATTAATTTATAAACACTAAAAATAATCAGTTCATCTTGATGGATCCTCAACCCATGGGTCCCTCCTCCGCTAATATCTGAATAGATATCATACTTCTTCTTTTACGACAACGACATTTTTCTTATTTTCATGAACGATTTTTCCGAATGTGTAAAAGCCAACATTTTTACTTTTTTTCTATTCGTAACTTTTTAAAAAATTTCAAGAATAAGCTACTAAAATTTTAAACAAACAATTTTAACGTCGAGCTATTCGGGCCAAAAAGATTAAGTCAAACAAACGCCACCTTAATCTTCTACTTAAACAAAAGAGCAAGAAGAGAGAGGTGAGAGGAAGAGAGAGGACAGGTGAGGTGAGAGGTGAGAGGAGAGAGGGAGGCAGTGGAACCCACTGCCAGTGGGCAAATTCGTTTACTGGTTTGGTGGGTGCACCAAACATGAATTATTTTCCTCAAAATACACATTTTTCCATTTTGCAACTTTTTGGGCCCCCATTTTAAATTTCTTTTCCCTTAGTGATCTAAAACATAGTTTACCCTTATTTTAATGCCATACCAATTACCAAACACCAGACAAACATTTAACCTGTTTCCTTGTTTTACATTTTCAAATAATTGATACTTGATCATCTTATGTAAAATAAGACATGATGAAGGACATTGAACATAATAACGATGATTGGATGATCATCTCTCCAATATTTTGCAGCTGATGGTGTACTCTTTCATCCTGTGGGCCTTGCCCTTGACTCGAGAAGGGAACATATTTAGGCCCCATATTTTTGCCCTTTAGCTAAAGCTGAGACCGGAACATAGCTCATATATTTAGGATTGTCATTTTATTTTATTCGCGATTGTGATGAATGCTATCATGATTTTAAAAAGAAAAAAAGAAAGAAATTCAAATTCTTTTGTTTATTGATAGACTATATGTATGACAGAAATACTTTTGTTCATAAAAAGCTAAATTATGATTCATAGATGATAAATAGCTTTTAAACATGATAAATTTTTAAATTTGAAAATATAAATAGCTTTTTTTTAACTATCTATTATTCACTTCAGATATTGATGTTATAAATGATGTTTTTATAAGAATTCAAACCCTGTCCTCACGTATATTATGTCAGAATAGTATGCTTGCTCTTTATGCGATTCGAACTTGGATCTCAGGTAACCTCTTTCAATCTTTACCACTTGAGTAGTACTCTGCTGGGCTCTATATAAATAGCTTTAAATTCTGTTTTTTAAATTTGTATAAATATAAACCATGTTTGCTGATTTTCGTTCCTATTGTAAACACAATAAAAGCATTGTAAGTTAGAAATGTGTACACTGTCACTTTTAACCTTGTTTGAAAATTTTGGAAGTAATTGTTATAAACTTAAATCTTCAACTTTTTTCACGAATTTAATTTAAATAATAAAAGAAGGTAAAAACACTTCCAGACTTGGGCTGGATGTTAAAACCATGGACAAAAATTTCGGGGTAATTTTATCGATTTTTTTAAAATTTCCCTGATATTTTGGTCAAATGTCACTATGAGCCGGCAAATCTAGAAAACTGGCACTAGGCCGCAGGGGAATTGATCTCGCCCCACGCATAGGAATAAAAAGGGTTGTTAATTAATTATATGCAAGTTTATATAAAGTGTTCTCTGTTATTTAAAATATATATATATATATATATATATATATATATATATAAATTGAATTTTAAATCTTAAATAAAAAAAATATTAAATAATATATTTTTAATATAATCATCGAAGAATGTAGGATCTATCATATCCCGATCGGTAAACGATCCAATTACCACCCTTCCTTTCGGAGAAGTAAAAAAAAAAAAAAATACTATGATGGCTTGAAATAATTTAGTTTTTATTATCTAAAATATGAAAAATATGCTAT